>JAYRCB010000363.1:1027001-1087609 GCA_036026315.1 Trachelus stipa
CTTTACCAAATACTTCAACCAATCCCCATGTAAGTCCACTGATCGTCGTATACCAGATATAAGCAAACAATGAGAAAACAACGTTGAATTGAATAAAATATTTAAAAAAAACTGCATCGACGTAATATCAAATTTTCGAAAAAAAAACGAATTACCTTAATTGAACAGGGTGCCGCAATGACACTGCAGGCGCGTCTGCAAACATACGGGCGAGATACAAGAGGACCTTTTTCACACATGAAAAATTCGAACGTACGAAAAAGAAAAAAAATTCTCGTTACGTTCTTTTTCCTTGATTAGAAGCAACTTCTTATCGTCGATTTAATTGCTCGAAATTTTTCATAAAATTCCTTTGTTTCTCATATCTATCGGCGAAAGTAATCGTGCTGACAATTTCTAAGTGATTGTCCATAAATCATATATTTGTCGATGGATTCTGACCAGAACGAGAAATTCGTATGTCCGGAGTGGATCAAAAAAATGTTGATACAGTCGTAGAGAAATGCTTTGATTTTGAGTTTCGATGGATTAGACACAAGAGAAAGAAACTTAAATCACACTACACAGTTTAATCCTAATTCGTTTAGCATGCGATAAGATGACTTTGATAAAATGATTAATAGGGCCATATTTTATCACTTATCACCTACATTCCTATAACACACGTTGCGCGCCGTATAACAAGGTATGTCCATACATACGTAACGAGGCATGATCGATTGACTGGTCTCTGTGAAATCAAAGGCAAAGACGAAGAAAAAAAAAGAAAAATAGCAAAGAGAAAAGTAGCGAGAAAAATATTGAAGGAACAAAACGTCGAATACGCAACGCGACGAATATTACGTGACGTGAATAATTTCAGATGGAAATTCGTCAATCGCAAAGTTCGATTATAAAGGCGACCTCGTTTATACGTTATTTCCCAGGAGCTCGCGGAGACGCAAGCTGCGGAATTCGGTAAACGTACATCGAATCCATCATAAGGAATTTCCAGAGACATTCACTATTCCTCATAATCAGTCTCTGCCTATTAAGAATTCTTCCACGTGACGGATGACTTCAAATTTCGCGGGCTTTTACTCCCTTCCAGACCAGTGGCGCCTATAGTGATAGAAATGCCCACAGAACTCATCACAAACTTCCGTCTCTCCCACGAATAACTACAGCGACCTGATATATCAACATCATTGATAACAGATTGACAGCTAAAAAAATAGAAAAAAAACTTACCCCTGAGTCCACATATTTTCATATAATATAAAATCCAATTCATGCTCAGAGCTATATTTGACTCGAGCAAACTTTTGATCAAGCACAGCGTGATTCAACTCAGATGGTATTGAACGTATTGATAAATAATACAGTAAGTACTCACCTAAAAAGAAGAAATCCTAATCCCGTGACGGCAGCACGTCGAACGTCGTCGTTGACATCAGATACCTTGATTAAAAAAAAGGAATAATTAATAAAAAAAATGATGTAAAATAATTATATACATTATACAAAAAATTAGTGAATTAATAATTCTTGTATAAACTAAAGAAATTACTACTTACGGCAACGTGAAGCAGCTTCCTTATGGCCTGATTATTTCCGGTACCACAGTAGGCCATCGCCAAGGTATACATTCCGCTTCTTCTCAAAATTGGATCCTTGTCGGCGCTCAAGGACGTCACCAGCGGATCGGCTTCCTCAAGACGGCCGTACATGGTGAATGCGATACCAACGGCCAAGCCACGTAGAATCTTTTCATGCTGGGTTTCTTGTGCGTACTGCCGAGAGAAGAAAAAAAAAATGTAACGAGTGATTTTTGGATTTCTTGGTGGTAAAAAATTTGTCAAATTTTTTATGTACGATATAAAATAAAAATGGCAGCCTACGATCGTCAGCCTTTGACGATATACTTCGGGGATTAACAGGGCGATACATTTTACTAGCGACCTTGTTAAAAGCCTGTGAACAGGCATTTATATCGGGGTACCTTATCCTTAAGTCTCGTCTATTCGCTGAATTTCGCAGGACATAAGGGCTGTTCCCAATTTACGACGAGACTCACCTTTATTGGACATACCTATATCCGAGCACGTTCATTGGAATCGCGGTGAACGATGATCAGGATCTTCCGTGAGGAATTACCAATAAATATCTAAAGAACCATTACTGGTATGCCGTAAACGGCGACCTTTTTCTACGGATAAGGTACGATTGGATAAAGAAAAGAAAAAAAAATTATTTTTTTTCTCTTATAAGAAGAAATCTACGATATAGAAACTCTACATTCATAAGATGTCCTATTTTTCTGTGCAATTGTCCGAAATTCGTATATCTTGAAAGAGCAATATTTCTTTGAATTAGAAAAAAAATTGTATAACCCTATTTTTCGAATTGGTTCGGTATAAGTGATAAGACAATTGTGTATATGTGGAAGAGTCGTCAAAGTTTCTTTATCTGGGATTTAAAAGAAAAATCTCATATTCAAAATTTTACGTAGAACAAACACGTAATTAATGATCTTGCATGTAAGGGAGCAACAATGCATATTTTCATGAATTAATTGCGTTACTGTGACCTTTGCCCTCTGTTGATAACGATTGAAATCTTTTTCCGTAGATTGCCCTTTAGTTGGGAACTGGCATGGCTTATTTATCAAACCCTCTTTAGGTATGCTGTCTTCCCCTTTTGTTTCAGTATACTTTTTCTACCGCTTTTTTTTTAACAAAAAAATGTATCCCCACCACAAATCCTTCAGCAGTCCCTGTTAACCGTGGACATTGTTTCCAAATTTACGTGTGAGCGACAAAAAGAGAAAGAATACATGCCTCGTCAGACTTCCAAAATTGGGAACATTGAGATACGTAAATAAAAACAAAATTTAGGCTGATTATCAATTTTCCACATGAAAGAATAACCAAAGAGATACTGTAATTTGCAAAATACATAGCCACTCACGAAAGTATTTCGGGGGGACGGTAAAACATTTTCACGGCCGAATACAAAAATAAAGATACCCAAAAGAAGATAAAACGTAGATAAGTCTCCCACCGGAATCTTACCTAGAAGCCCCGGTAATTTCCGGTGTTTTCAAAAGTTTCGCGGACCGAAAAAAAAGAGAAAAAAAAGAAAAAAAAATCAAACGAGCAAGTTCAAAAACTCTGTCGCGACCGCCCATGATATTTTATGTCATCTCATGACACACGTTATCAAATTTACAACTTTTTTGTTAAGAAAAAATTTATCAAACAATAATCTTCTGCAAGAATGATAAACAGCCAAGAGAGTATGTAATACCCAAAACTCATCGATGACTGCTAAATTATGAAAAATACTTTAAAGAAGATTATCAACAACTCAAGTAACGTCATTCGAAGGTATTAAAAAGTAAATTCCAAAGTGAATCTCTGGCGATAAAAATCGCATCGAAAATCAAAGATCAATAAAGTCATATCACCGGCAAGATATGCTGACAGTACGAGATATATGTGAATGATGCTTTAATTATGACGAAGAAAACCGACCGTGAAGAAAATTTGAAAGGGCAAAGGTGACTTCAGTGCTCGATTTATCAAGAGGGTTCCAAAGTTCCATAGTCGAGCAGCCACCGTAATATATTTTTCGAGTCGATCGATAAGACGCCGAAAAGAATTTTCTCCAATTCCGCTTCTATGCACGTTGCAAATAAATAATATATTTCATGAACAAAAATAACTATAAAACCAAGTATTTTGAAAGCAGCAAAAAAAGAACTGGGCAAGTGCCATTAACCTCGTAGTATTTCAAGTATATGCTAAACGAGTGAAAGAATGAAGAAAATATTCAAAAATATTTTATATCATTAAATTATATCTACATTATGATAATACGTATACGAGTCTGTAACTGAAACTTTATAAAACCGTTGTAGTAATATTTTTAGAGAAAGAGTCAATTCAGAATGTAATTAAAAAGTTATAAGGACACCGAACGAGCGCTTAAGCGATCAAGGGTTTTAACTTTGAGTACTCCAATGGAATTGAATCCACAGGATGACTGGGCCAAGTCGATAAATTCTGGGATAACTATGCGTCTGCGAATAGACGTTGAAACCGTCAGGAACATATGGAAAGACTTAATGGGTTGGTAGATTGGTAGGTATTGGTTATATAAGCAGATAGATAAGTTGCTAGGGTGTTCAGGTTGATTAATTGGTACGTCTACCTAAGAGCGAGTAACCCAAAGGTATAAAGATCAGGTTGAATCGACTCTCAGATAAGTTTTAAAGAGATTTTTAAGGGCATGATTTGCCTGAACGACGATACCATTGATTTTACTATAAACTGACGTATAAAATACGGTAATTCATGTAACCACATTTCTACGTGAACGTGGAAATAAGACAACGTTAAGAAATTTGTTTAACGAACAATGAATGGCATTGTTATCGCATTTTGATTGGGAACTTATTACTGGGTAAAGCAGTAGATTCCTTGATATTGGAATATTCCATATAAGCGAATGCAGACGATTCACTTGAATTAAACTCTCGAATAGTTTTTGAATAATCGATCTCATATTTGCACTCTGATTACGAATCGCAAATTTTTGCCATTTTATGCGACTGAATTTTGTGTCCTTTAAGTATCTTCAAAACTGCGACTGAATATTTGCATAATATATATAACAGGTTATATATATATATATTGGTCACTCGTGTTCTCGTGAAGGCGACAGGATAGGTACATCGCAATATATTTGTCTGAAAAGTAGAAAAACAGTGGCTTTAATAGGGATTAGGGTATAAAGCTGCGAGACTGTACTATGGAAAATATTGCAACGACCTGATTTCCAGGTAAAACGTGATTAGCGAAGTGAAGTCTTTGGGGCGTAGCGAATCCTAATTTCCGGTAAGCTTTGGCGCAAAAAAAAAACAATTATCCGGAAAAAATTTTCCGTAATCTCTTTTTCCACTAGCTGGCACATTGTTCACGTCATTTTTCTTTGTTCTTTCTCTCCGTTCTTCCATTCTTCTTAGTGAAATGACGTTTTTGCGCGCACATTAGCACCGCTGCTGTTGAAAGGTTTGGATTAAACGTGTTTTGATTGGTAAAGACGCACAAACGTTATCGCGCTACGTGTGGCTTATAATGGATCAGGCAAAATAAGGTAAATCAGTTAAGAAATACATTAAAAGAATAAGTGTGAAAAACTTGCTCATCGATCAAACGATAAAAATCATCAAGTATACTATCAGATTACGAGTTTCTAGACAGAACCATATAAATACCAGGAATGCAAAATGACTTTAACAGTCAGCAAAGTGCCTGAACTATTTGAAGAGTGTGGCTCCTCACTTCACTGTAGAAATGAAGCAGCTTCTTGTACTGGCGCTCGCCATTTTGACAGTGGGTCTGTAACATCATTTTATATAATAAATAATAAAAAGAATTCTTTTGATGAGAATAAAATATAATTTTCTGTCTTTTCAATCCATCGATTGATTATAGCCCATGCCAAGAAACAGGACCATGACTACATGTTCTTCCCTGATGGTAATGGCGAACCCCATGTCATTGACCTTAAGACATCACTAAAATCTGCCGATTTGCAAAACATTGAACGTAGCGTGAGCAGCATGAGCTTCACTCTATACACTAGGTAAAAGTCATAAGAATTTAAAAATCTTATAAAGTTTATATATTTTGAAATTTAATATGTATATTCCTCCACTCCAGGCAAAATCGTCAGGGTGAAATCATTATCCTAAACAATAGACGCAGTCTTGCGAACAGCCAATTTTCAGCATCTCGTCCAACACGTGTGGTCACTCATGGATGGAAGTCTTCGAAAGATTCTGATGCTTGCACAGTAATTGTGGATGGTAAAATTTATTGTTATTCATCCACTAAAGAGCGACAACGTCCATTGGTCTTATGTTAAATTCCATTTCTTTTTAGCCTTCCTTAACAAGGACGAGTACAACGTAATCGTCGTCGACTGGAGCGATACTGCTTCACAGCTCTATCTGGTCGCTGCCAACAGCGTAGGCAGAGTGGCTAACCGTGTCGCTAGGTTCATCAATTTTCTCCAGTCTGCAGGCAATCTTAAAACTAGTGACCTCAAGATCATCGGTCACTCACTTGGTGGCCACATTGCTGGTCTCGCAGCTCGTCAAACTTCCGGAACTGTTTCTGAAGTTGTCGGTAAGGTGTAACTGTGAAGCATGTGCATGCGTTATAATCGTTACGTATTGAGTAATTCTTAATAATCCGCGACGTTTCTCTTATTCAGCTCTTGACCCAGCACTTCCGCTCTTTAGCGGTTCTCGTCCTGGTAGCAGAGTCGACGCTAGCGATGCTGAACACGTTCAGGTCATCCACACCAATGCTGGCTTGTTAGGTTTGTCCGAAGCTGTAGGAACTTCCGATTTTTATCCCAATGGTGGCAGCAGCCAGCCAGGATGTGGCCTGGATATTGTTGGATCCTGTGCTCACTCTCGTGCTTATTATTTCTATGCTGAATCTATTGGTAATCCTTCTGGTTTCCGAGGTACTGTCGTTCGCAGTGGTTCTGCTGATATCTTCTTCTCCCATGGCAGTGCCTTCATGGGCGGATCCAAACTTGATAGACAGTGAGTATCCAGAGAAATATGCTCATGTTGCAAGCCTTATTTTTTTTTAAACACACAGTAGATTTTTAAAAACTTGTGGAAAATGGTTAATTTAATGATTTTTGTCATTTTCAGGGCTTATGGCAGCTACTCTCTCACTACCAACCGCAATCCTCCCTACGCTAAAGGATAAGCGATACTACGGATTTGTCGAAAAAGTTGATTTGAAGACATACGACCCACGAATTCCATTAAAACTAAATTCTTATATTAAAATATTACAACACCCTAATAAACCTGTTATTGTATTATCAATTTGATTGTCTATGTTTTTACCTGCCCTATAATATAGTGAATATCTAAACGATAAAGGAACTGGAGGACACAAGTTACCTTGTCGAATGAATATTAAGTAATGATTATGGACATTGACTTACCGCAACCATATCTTCAATAGCCTGAGTTGACTTCGAACCTAGCATAACCATTCCCATAGCGATGCCAGCTGCTTCTCCAGTTACAGCATCGTCTTGATACAAATTGAATTTCAATTGTTCATAAACATCCTGCCTGTGAGATCCCATAGCAGCGAGACCCAAACCGAGACAACCACCATGTCGTACCATCTTAACAATTAAAAAAAACACCAATCAATATTTAAACTGTTAAGGACAAAAGTCCCTGAAAGAGAACTGACCTAAATACTTGTTTAGAAATAAGACCAAGTAACAAAAAGATATGTGAAACAGTAGTCTTACCTCATTCTGGGCATCCTTAAGTTGTCCCAGGAGATAATCCGTAATGGCAGCGCCGTGGTTAGCATGAATGAGACCTAGTGCATAAAGGCCACCTCCTTCTGAGTAACCCGCACCAGCGCCAGTGTCGCGTGGTAAGTACGACTGCATCAAAGCAAGAGCCTCCTGCTCATGACCTCTATGAATTACGCCCAAAGATGCGGTTGCTGTTAACTTGGCCCAGTTCGTAGCTCTGGCGAGCCACTCTAAATTATCTCTATAAAAGACGGAATAACATGAAGATATTAAGTAAAAGAGAGAGAACTCGAAAATAAAATCAAGGACAAATCGATACCTGAGAAACTGATCACTGGTAGTTCCTGAATGCATAAACGCATTCGCAATAACTGTAGCAGTATGACAAATGGATACTCGTATAGCATCCTTAGTATTTTTTAGAATTAGCATATCCGTATGATTACTACGGATGAGGAACTGAAGATGTAAGTCAATTGAAACCTCTCCGCCTAAAATACTGGACAGTGCATCGACGCGTTCCTGCTGTTCGCGTTCCTCTGCATTCTATAAGACAATATTAATATACTAATTTATTAAATTTTATAGGATATGACAGTAAAAGTTGTAGAAAGTTAGACTTTATATAAATTTAACAATTAATAATTAATAAATTGCTTACCAAGCTATCTACACTACGCTGTGGCTTTTCTTCTATCGCAGCAGGACTACTATCAGTTTCAGTAGTGCTGGATTCAGAGGGTACGTCTGCAGTAGCCTTAGCTGCTGGTTTTATTATTGGTTTGACCATGAGAGCTGCAGGAATGGGAGCAGTTGCTCTTAAAGCTTGCAGGACACGTCCTAGAAACTGTTGCGTAGCAGATTCGTAGAGATCAAATGCGATTTGATATGCCATTAAAACAGAATCCTGGGATCCTTTGCTCAGTCTATCTAATAACTCGGCGACAGCTAATGGATCGTCGAGGAAGATCAGGCACTGGCACATGTTTACGTAGTCTGGAGTTCCAAGATTGTGATACAGATTCACTAGACAACGTAAGACAGTATTACGAAAGCCACGATTTTGGATAAGGCTCATCACAACTTGGAAAGCGTAAGAAAGCATGCCACAGACATCATCCTGGAGAAAAATGAAATTGTTGGATACAGTCATATTGATAATTTGTCTGTGGTGGAAAAAATAGTAAGTTTCATACTGATTGCATAATGGCAGCTTCGAAGATATCCATGCGTCGCGTTTCCAATGCCAAACCCAAAGCCTGACGGTATTGACTGTCATCCAAACATCGCTGGAACATACGATTCACAATGCCTTCGAGCCTGGGATCTATTCCTTTACTACCAGCAGTCAATTTTCCTTCGACTTCCAAGACGCGTTGTTGGGTATAATAATCGATGCATTTTGCTATAAAGGTTTTGAATTGTTGTAATGTAGGCTTAGATTGATATTTAGGGAATAAAGGATTTACAGCAAGGGGGATAAAAAATTAGTACGAATGTTACCGATAGTAGTGTCAACATATTCATTGCGGGCGTTGACATCAAATAGTTCACCAGCTCCAAGAGCATATGTCAAGGAATCTTCGAAACTACCAAGGTGATAATAGACCTTGCTAGCAACCAAGGCAGCCAACTCGTGTTGATTAAAAGCCTTATCTTCGTGAAGAATTTCACTGTGGAAGAAACATTTCTTAATTGTACTACAAAAAGAGTGGAAGTTAATAGCATGAAAATAATATATTTAAGTTAATTAAGTATGTTTGATTATAAGCAGGAACAAAACATAAAAAACAACCATGCAGGAAGAGAAGATAAACAAGAGCCGAAACAATATACACAAATACAAGTTTATTTTAAATAGCCAGTCTTATATCTCAGTCTTATGTGCATTTTCATTTGTTTTTAATATTCAATATTTTGAAATCTATGATATTCCATACTCAATCACATATGAAGGATTTGCGTTAATACCAGATAAGTTACAGAAACAAATATTTTTAAAAGCAAGGAAGCAGAATTTAGTATGCCTGTTATTAGTTCATTATAATGATGGATGACATACATTTTTTCAATAGCTTCTGATATTTCTGGCCAAAATTCATCCACAATTAAGTCTAATTTCTTCAATGCAAATACTTTTAGCTCTGGCATGGGCTCTTCCAGCAGGGAGATAATACCAGCTGCAAAAAAACACAGTATTAAATTAATTGAATAATTAATAGTATTACTATAAACAAAGAAACCGGAAATGTCATTCTAACGATGCAGTGAATATGCATCGTTTCTTAGAAAGTTGTGGTATGTAATGAATAAATTGAAGAAAAATGATAATCTATAAATAGGATATACATTTTTTTAAATATCTAAGTCGTTTCGCAAAAGTCAATCATATAACTCCAATAACTACAAAATTTATCCAGGTTATGGCTAACATGATTTGCAAATCATGATCCTTGTACACAAGATTATTTAGCAGAAAATACTTTTATAACAGAAACATCTGTTATACGGAATTATTCAACTGTGCAATATATTAGAATAATTGATCTTACCTGCGGACGTGATATTCATGTTGATTTATACCGTTTTTCGGATTACTTTCAACAAGAGATTCACAAGAACATGAAACGGTGAGACGGAAATCTCACCAACTGAAGTTAGTTGAAGTTATAGCTAATCAAGCAACTCATTTTCAGTGTTGCTATCTAGTTACTTCATTTAACCCCTATGATATCAGCTCCTAAATTGATTATTTTGTAAAACACACAACATTATATTACTTAATAAATTAATAAATATAAAGCAAATCATGACAATTAAAACTTTTGATTTCGTACAAGCAAATAGTATTTTTCAAATTCCATACAGTAATTTTGTATTCCTATTATGGTACTTCTTGTACACTAACTTCAATTCCATTGTAAATGACGTTTCCAAAATTCTGTATTCGCTTGTGTTATTTCCAACGTTTCCCTTCAAAACAGTTTGGTAAATAAATATCTGCGATAATTACATAAATAATTTATCAATTAAGGCTGCCATAATGGCAGAAAAAACTAAAAGTATGAGTCACGTTAAACATGTTCCAAAAGACGCACAGGTTATAATGTCTATAATGAAAGATATGGGAATAACAGATTATGAGCCAAAGGTTATAAATCAACTACTCGAGTTCACTTACCGTAAGATCTACGTTATTATTCACCCGTTAATGTAATTGGTATTCCTCTAACAATATTTGTTTTCTGATATTTATATGTTTCATATACACTATTTTATTCCAGGATACGTTACTTGTATACTGGATGATAGTAGAATATATGCAAACCATGCTAAAAAGAAATTCATTGATTTGGATGATGTCAGACTAGCTGTTAAAATGCAACTGGAGCGTACTTTCACAAATCCTCCTCCTAGAGATGTATTGCTTGATGTAGCACGAGCCAAGAATAATATACCTTTACCATTTGTCAAGCCAAACAATGGTTTACGCCTTCCACCAGATCGTTATTGCTTAAATGCTACCAATTATAAGTTGAAAAATGCATCAAAGAAAATGGGTGGTAAAGCTTTGCATTCGCTAGGACCTAATAGTCTCACTGGTGGACAACCAAGAATTAAAGTGGAGGGTAATAAAGCAGGATTATCTATCGTCAAGAGACCAGGGACGCTTGCCACAGTTGCTCGGACTCAAGCAATCTCCATACCAAAACCCGTTTTCAAATTTTCTACAGGTATATATGTGATTTCAATTAACAAAATATTTTATATAAAAAGCATGCTATTTAACATTTTAATTATTCATGTTATTGTTTAGATTCACAACATACCCTCCAATCCCAATTTCCTCTTCCATTCTACAACATTTGTATAAGAAATCAATCCTGTAAGAACATCGTTTTTGAATAGCATTGTTTAATATAAATTACGTACGTGTTGTAACACAATATTTGATATAGGCACTGCAGGTGTGGCTGCAGTAAAAAATCAAGGTGCCAAACCAAAAATACAAATAACATCCGGCCAAGCAGTACCAGTAATAAAAATGGAAACCGAAGATTCAAGTAAAAGGAAAAGAGAAGACGACGACTACGATGCAGTGTAAAAATAAATCTGCTTCATACATGAACAAATGTCATCTCATATTTTTCAGAATAACGTATTTTCAAATACAACCTGTATTATAATTCAAATACGTGGCGATTAACTTCAATAAAAATGAAAAGAGTTATCCACAATCAAAGAACTTTTATTTATCGTACATCAAATTTTTTAAAACCTGATGCAACTTCATACTCCACACAATATTAAAACTTATCCTTCTTCTTCAGAAGGTGGTTCATCCGGTTCCGTTTCTTCTTCCGTTAAAAATTCACTTTCTTCCGTTGCGTCCTCTAAAGTTCCTATCATTTCCTTCATTTGTATACTTTCTTGTTCATCTTCAGGAGCATCTGTACCTTCTTCTTCCTCTTCAGTTTCTGTATCCGTAACATCTTTATGCTCTTCTTGCGGCGTCTCTTCCTGCACTTGAGTAGGCGAATCGTCAGCATTCAACAAAGCGGAAGTTTTCGAAACCTTAGCTTCGACCTCCATTTCCGATTTCTGCGTTTCCGTTTCTTCAGCTTGAAATTCCGGAGGTTCGTCGGTTGGCATAGATTTCATAATTTGAGCGACATTCTCTTCGTCTGGTTTTTTAATCTTTTTCTCTTCCTCGCGAACACATTTTTTTCGCTCCATCGGTAAAAACAGCTTAAACTCCTCAGGAGTCTCATCCTCCGTATAAAGTCTGTATTATCATTTGATTATTAACATTTCCATTCCCACATGATTACGCTCTATATAATTATCAGCTTATATTTATGTAAACTCGCCTATCAGCAAAATATATGCGACGAATTCGACAATTCGCGTGTATTTGCATCCTCGTGGTTTCCACATAATTCGTCCCATAAGCTCTTCGTGTAAAATCGGCCAGATTGAATTGAATTTGATTCCATCCGCCAGAAAGACCAATTGGCATAGAAGTAGAGAACGGGCGTACCTTAGTAGTGCTTTGAAAATTACTAACGCGAAAGCGTCTGTGCATATTTTTATCATCCAGTATCTAAGAACAATTAATAATTACAAAAATAAATGACACTATGATTAACATTAGCCAAATCATTACCGTAATCTCGAATGTAAAATATTTCTTCATATTCTTTATGATCATTATAAAAAAAGGTAGCATTATTCCCAAAACTTTTTTTTTGTCAGCTGGACAATAGATAAACGTCGTAGAGACGTTGGTACCAGCTATTTCAAGTGCCAATGATTTGACTTCGTCATCGGTTACGCGTCTTATGTAACCATGCTTGACCTATAATAAGATTTACAAAATTCAATAAAAAATTAATAATTTTTTTTTTTATTAAAAAAACCAAAAAACTAACATGCATGCCCCAATTCGCTAACGGCGAAGCGCCACAACTGTACAGGACAGACAAAAAACCGCTTTGATAAGAGTTGCGATACATTTTTGTACATTTATTTTCTGACAAGTACAATTATTTTTGACAACTATTTTTCACTATTTGCAGGTTATTAAAAAACAATATTTCTCGCTTGACGTTCGAACGTCGAACTGTCAAATTTGTTGAAAACAATAAGCTTCATATGTCGATTTATCGATGTTAAGTAAAATTCTCTTGTCTTCGTGTCAATGTTCACGTCTATCTGAATTATTCATTGATTCATTGTTATCGAACAATGCAAATTCATTCTGAAATGTTTTCGTATCTTCAAAAGATATCAAATATCATGATATCCAATTTTGTATCAAGTTCTTCCGCTATTTTCTTACAAAGGAAAAAAAAACGATTCACTCATTCCCTCGAAATAAGTTGATTAATGCGACGATCCTCCTCGGCTGTAGTAAATTTGGGCAATACAAAAGCTTCCGGCGGAAATCCCACACTGAAGACACGATCGACTCTCACGCCGTCAATTGCAAATGCCTGCATCATAGCTATGTGCATGATTTCCTTATTGAGTTGCTTAATAATTTTTTTCTTAGTCCTTTGATAACGCCGTCGGCAAACCACGTAACTTAAAACAGAAAAAAAGAGGCAGAATATTCGTAAAGAGGCAAAAGTGGCGCCAGCAATAATCATAATACTCGTAGCTTCCGAATATCACGAAGAAAAAATAATAAGAAAAAAAAACGACACAGGAAACAAGAAATGTACTCGTTGATTGAAAAATCAAAAAATTAAAACTAAGAACAGCGATAAAAAAATTTCGAAAAATGTAAAATATTAAATTTTTATAACAGAAAAATCATCTGCTGCTTACTATGGAAAATTCTTCAGACCAGTGTAACTGGGATTTATAGATACGTCACTCCTGTACAGTTCCGGATAACATTTCATATGCTTGGTTCGTCTTTTATACACTGACGCTTTTGGCTGTTGAGTTTCATTCGAGGGATGTACAGGATCAAAGGATATATCAGAATCGATGTAATCAAAATTCAAATTCTCCTTGGCATCCCCATCGCCCGCTTCCGGTAGTTCTTGATCGACGTCTTTCCTGTCCTCCATATTGCAGAAATTAGATTTCAATAAAAAAAAAATATTTATAACCTCCCAGATACACGATGTAAGTTTTACAAAATTGTAATTTGAATAATCGATAAAAATTATTATTTTATATACTCGATATTCAGTATAGATCAAAATTTTGCACCGAGACGGCGCGAAAACTTTCTACGGGTAATTTGAAAGGAGAACCTGACTGGAACGGAAGTAGATAAAGACTATTCGTCTTTCTACTGATTCGATGAAGTTACGCGATCTGTAACGAAGCGAGCCCTCGTACCTCGTACGGATATCGATTCGGTTTCTAGGAGAATCAATAGATTTGGCTTATTTTTATTTGCCCAGTAGAACGAGCCTAGTTCAATCGTCACTGCATAACGTCAATTATTTGGCAATTTTCCGCGGATTAATAGACCTATAAAATTTCCATAGATATCTCCATGCAAAAGCAAATAAAATCTTGACGAAACCCGCATTGCACATTTTTCATAATTAATAAATCATAATAGGCATCTTTTTTATAATACTGAATATTCGCGAAGAACTTCAGAACAATATAGTGTAATTACTCAAATATACATAGACTCTACAATAGAGTTAGACATTTTACACATTACACTAAGGAATCTTATGCATAGTTTACGTAACGAACCATAAGAAGCTCAATCACGCAAGTCTATTATACTGATATATATATATATATATATTTATATAAAAAATTCAATTACTTTTATTCGCCCTATAACGTGTTACATTTAAAATTCAAATATAAAATTTTGTCTTTCTAAATATCTTTGATTTCGTTTATAAAGTTCCAAGTAAACAATAACATACTATTCTCGAAGTCACAGCTTCCAAAATCTATTTCTTGAACCGCATTAATCAAATACAAATATGTATATATGCTTCAGATAACAAAACTGTAATAATAAATTCCAGATCATTTTGGTTTATCCGGGTACCTGGTTGGCGCATGCGCAGAAGCGTCAGCAAATCAGAATGCATCGCCGTTGGAATGTTCAAACCTGCGCTAGAATCGTGCTCGAATTTATTGATATTCTGCTCGTCGAAGATATACTATCCTCAGTAAGAGTACAACGTGAACCAAAAGTACAGTTGATCATAATAATCATACAGAACTACGGTCACACTAATATACGGTAGAACTAGTAAGGGGAAGCGCCCTCGAAAATTCAGTACGGGACGAGCCTTCGTTTGGGTTCGAGAAATGAAATAATTAAAAGTATGAAAGTGATAGGATGATAAAGGGAGAGGCTCGATGATCGCGCAATGATCCCAGAGGCAATTTTTGTGAAATCTCGTCAAGTATTATATGTAGGAGAATGACGAAGTCGTGTTCGTGATCGATTTATTTTTCGCGGATGTTGACCGTAGAGATAAATAAGGATAATTGCAGAGGACTGACAGCTGTTGGGAACATTGGTGCGGCCTATCGCGACTCAAATTTAATTGAGTTTAGGATCCTCGAGATATTCGTCTTAATCGTACAATGGCCAGTGAAAAACGTGGCTACAGGTTCGTCACTTCCTTGTGATTAGTTTTCGAGTCCCGTCGAGTATCCTTATTCTGTGTTTGGTTAACACCTTTTTTTTCATTTTATTCTTCTTCTCTTGTGCTCTAATTTCCGTTGTCACGTACAATTTGACAATCCTATCACGGCACTTGATGTACCTTTAAATATGATAGATTTTGTAAATGGATGTATATTACGTATGGATACATATATATATATATATATATATATATATTTATTCTCTAGCAACAGTGTGAGAAAATAAATCTTGATAAGCTCGACATATGATTAACTAGTGGATGGATAATTTTTGCACAGAATTAAATAGAATTTGAATTGTTATAGAAAAAGTGAATTTTTTATATCTTGTGTCCTAGAAATTACACGAAATATTTTTTGACGAGGGAACGAATATTTGATATGTCATCGTGTGTTATTGATTTTATTTTATTATTATCAGCAACATAAATCCTGTTACGGGTATTCATATTGGTGGATTTGTGTGGGGGAACTTGAACACATTCGTTGTTCTTGATCTCCTGTACTTTGTCATCCGGGCGTGTAATCCCAAGGACATTTATATTTAGGGAGTGAAGAACTTTGTGTGGCTACTCACTTGGCAACTTTGTGCAGAACTGAAAATTCGTTTTGTTTTCACGTGTTAAAGAACAACGTTACCAGCTCCGGGACACTCGGAGGTAAATCTTTGCTCGGTATTGTCGCTGGGAAAGGATCTAAGCAAGATAACGATGCCTGTCATTTTCAACGAACCGTTATCGTTTCTACAACGGGTAGCGGAATACATGGAATACGCAAAATTGCTGAAGCAAGCTTCGTTGGAGCAGACGCCTGTTGGCCGAATGCAGGTAAAAATAAGGAGCATGTAAACAGAATAAAAAATGTATGAAAAAGATTGATTGAATAAATGTTTAATGTATCGTTTTTTAGTACGTTGCTGCATTTGCTGTCAGTGCTTTAGCATCTAATTGGGAGCGTCTTGGAAAACCTTTCAATCCTTTGTTAGGAGAGACCTATGAATTGGAAAGAGAAGATTTTAGGTAAAACTTGTTTTTTTTTAATTAGACAGTTTTTATGTGGTCAGAGAATTATTTGAGTGAGATTTTTTTCTGTTATTATTGCGTAGGATAATATGCGAACAAGTTTCCCATCACCCGCCTGTATCAGCTTTCCATGCAGATAGCGATGATTTTATCTTTCATGGGAGTATTCATCCAAAACTGAAATTTTGGGGAAAATCTATCGAAGTCCATCCTAAGGGAATTGTCACTGTGGAACTTCCCAAGTGAGTAGAGTATTAGAATTCTTGGTTTTATGGCTATTATTTTCTGTGACTGATTTTCTTGGAATTTTTACGTAGATGGAAAGAGGCCTATACTTGGCAAAATGTTAATTGCATCCTTCATAACGTACTCGTGGGTCAGTTGTGGATGGAACAATTGGGTGCTTTGGAAATCAAGCAATACGGCGGTGCCAATTTGAAAGCAACACTTTCCTTCAAGAGTGCCGGCTGGAACGGGAAGGATTTACACAGAGTAGAAGGATTCATAACTGATCCAGAGTAATCAAAGCCAGCATTTCTACGTAGCAGTAGATTTGACATCGAACTTCAGAGGAGTTTTTTCAATTATTATTTCAAGAACCTCACTCTTGAACAGTTAGCTGAAAATAAAAATTAATTTTGGAAATTCGTTTAAAATAATGCGGTCTACAGGATACCCCTTCATTTTTTTGGTGTGAAACAAGGGGTGAAAAAAACACTACCAAAAAAACACTAATTAGGTTAGAAAATGATGACGACAACCTACAACGATCTATGCCATCACTTCCTGTAGACACCATTTTGGCCTATTCATATTGACTTTACCTTATTTTTAGGCAATAACTACATTCGAGAACAATTTAGCCACCTAGTGTCAAATTCGCAAAGAAGGACCACGGCTAATGCTCTTTATTTAAACTAGAAATAGTGATGTCTTTCCTGTTGCCATTTGAATGTTCTGTTTTTTTTTGCAGAAAAAGAAAATTAGTCTTCCTATATGGAAAATGGACTGAGAAGCTATGTGCGTGCGATCCCAGTCTCTATGAAGAAACCATTGACAGGATCAAACGAGAAGCAAAGAGTCCTCAAAATAGTCCGGGACACAAAAAGGTATTGGCGAAACTGCACAGTCTTAAGGTCGGCGCATTCAAACCTTCACACCAAGTAAGATTATTTTGAGTATACTAAAAATGTTATAATTAAAATTTATCCTTAAAAAGAGACTGTAAATAAATACTGTATATATCAATATTCTTGCACTGCATTTAACTTTCCATTGGTAGTGCGTCTTTTGACAGTCGCAATAGGTGTACATTTCTTACGGCACGAAAAAAGGCGCCACCACCATTAGAAGGTTAGGAATGATGGCTATAACTGGTGAACTAAAATTGTTGACAATTTTTAAGGACGCGATAGACGAATCTGGTAATGATGGAGAAGATGTTCCAACCGTTGATGAAATTGCTGGATCAATTACCCTTTGGGAAGCCGTTTCAAGACCTGCTAATAGCGCCGACGTAAGTTGTTACTCTGACAGTACTAAGAAATTGTAATCGTATTGAGTCCTTTACGTCTTTTCTAAATCATCAGGTGTCATCAAGATTAATGATTTTATGAAACATAAAATTATATAATTTCTAGTTTTATCAGTTTACGACTTTCGCGATGTCACTCAACGAGATGGAGCCAGGAATGGGAAAATCATTATGCCCAACTGACTCCAGATTGCGACCAGATATAAGAAAATTAGAAATGGGAGATCAAGACGGTGCCGCCGCAGAAAAGATTAGGCTCGAAGAGAAACAGCGAGAGTCGCGCAAGGCGAGAAAACACAAAAAGGGTCCCGAGTGGGTGCCGAGGTATTAATGACTATATATATATAACCCATATCTAAAAATAACATTTCTGTATGAAAATTAGGATTAAAGTGCTATTATCTATTTCCCTATAGATGGTTTCAAGTCGGTATAAATCCGCATACAAGACAAGAGGACTGGCTTTACCAGGGTGGATATTGGGACCGTAATTATTCTGATTTAGAGGATATATTTTAAAATTAAAGCAAAGGATGCATCATGCACTCTGATCTTATTCAATGATTCCTTTTTGAATCATCCAATGGATTTACTCGATATGGGGTAATGTTGTGAATTTTAGAATGTGAAGTATTAGAAGGCTGTGCACGTGTGTTATATAGGTAAATGATTATAAACATGGAAACACAAGTGTTTGTCCAAACTCTCTGTGTATGGAGTACGAGTAATGGTTTGAACCGTTGGCTGACAATTAACGTGGTTATGATTATAATGTGAAAAGCACATTTGACACGATACCATTTTCTCCAGATGGTCTCTTTTTCATATGGATTTTTGCAAGGTCAATGAACATTTATATACCATATTTAGGTAAATACAAATGTCATATGAGTTACTCCATCTTTGATACATAATAGACTATGCATTCGTCTCGCTCAGTTTTAAATATATATGTGATTATGACTGCGATTTCTATTAACTTTTTTTTTTCTTTACAGTTTTATTGCTACTCGCGCAAATGGTAAAATGATATTTTCCTCAATTTCAAGCTCAATACGAGCCTTAAGGAAACCATTCTTGTACAATTATTGAACATTTTTAATATATGCCTTATTATCGCAAGTTCTTCCAGTCTAGGGCAAGAATATAATACAGTAATCACAAGATAAGTGAATGTTTCAAACATATATTAATAGCAAGCCAAAATAAGTTCTTAAAATCATCAAAAACACGATACTTTAATTAGCACGAATAAATAAAGAATATTATGAAAGCCAGTGTAGTGACAATGGGCTATTGAGAGAACCCAGCATAGATAAGATACCTCATGAAACATAGTTTTCTCATTCGATCAACCTAAATGCATAGTAACACCAAGAAACCATCTCGAGTCAACCTGAAGATATTTTCTGGAGCTTGTGCTTCGTAGTTCACAGAAAAAGAAAAAAAAAGTGTTCGTATATAATATAGTGTAGATAAATATATACATATATGTCAAGAGCATTTGGGATTTCAGGTTATCCAACAATACTAGAAATCTCAATACTGAACACTAAAAGTTCAAGCATTGTAAAATGTAATATTAAAACATGAGTTAGTTGGACTCAGTTGCATAGTATCTATTTATTCCTGTTGTAGGAATATTATAGAAAATGATAGTAAACTTAGAGTTTGATCCTGAATAACGAAATGGTTGCCTATATATATCGTAGTACCTAGAAATTATCTAGAGGTCGATGTCTATATGTGATTTCGATAGAAAAATGGAAGAAATATCAATAAAAAAAAGCAAGCGTACCAAAAATGTCAGATAATTATTAAATAATTTGCACGATACACTTGCGATTAGGTTTATTTTAAAAACGCATAATCTCGAGATGATGATCAATTAATATTGCAAATCAGAAAAACGTATAATGATGAATTTATAGTAAATTTGTGCGTGTGTGTGTATATATATATAAATATACCGATGTCACACCGCACTATTATAATGAATACTGTTATATCCTTTTTGTAGGATATGCATACGTAGTTACGTAATGCGGCTTTTGGCTGATACGTACGTCTGTGCCATTTACCAAGAACATATATTTCTTACGTGGCAAAAATCGTAAGTTTTTTTTGCCCTTCGAATTATCTCCACCACTATTTTTATAAGACCATTATCATGGGATTGATAAATCCTTGCTAGACTACACGGCATACATATATCGCAGAGATTTACACACATGTACATGCGTATATATAATTATTGACACCTGTATAACTAATTTCACAAAGTCTCGGTCTGATTTAATAAATTATCAGTATGACGTACCAGAGTCTTTTAAACTGTAAAATCATTAATGCTGTCGAGAGTGTTGCTTTGGATGATCTTTGTGAAGGAAAAAGAATTTTATTTGTGTGCAATGGGAATTATGCTTGATGCAATAAACTCTTGTAATTGAAAATAATTTCCTTGATATTGTATGTGCCAACTCAGCTTTCTTAATGACAGTCTTTAATGTATCAATGATTGCGTGTATGAGTTTTGAAATTTGTACAGGCTTAGATACTGCGAGTCAATTGATTTAGGTTAATTTCAAATTAGTAGATTAATCGAGTCATATTGTAGTTTGAATTATCGAATCATGCCTCTGGAATCGAAAACTGAAAGTGAATTGAATACTTTAAAAAATTGGACTATTGCTCTTGAAGCTTTTTACTGTTACGTTACTTTGTCTACGAGAAACTTAATGATGTGCATCTTTGAGTAAAAGTGATGTATAATGCTGTTTAAAATAATTGTATAACCAAATTGAAATTAACGAAAAATTGGTATATTCGAAATTAAACTGTTTGATGAAAAAAAAATGGAGAAATGTATTTTTCAAAAAAAAGGGAAGAATCCTTTTTTTTAAAAGGAGGATCGAGAATTGAATATTCGACAGTACAAAGAGTTAATGCTTCACTGTATCCACTTCTAATACTAATGATTGATCTAAGGACACTGCATAGAAGATGTACAATATTCTTATTTTATTTATTTGTGTTATTATTTTATTTATTATCTTATTTATTTATCTTATTTTATTCATTTTATTTATTTGTGACTTTATTTTTATATTTGAATTCCAATTTTTGTCAGTTCACAAAATACGTTCACATAAGTCTATTAAAAATATCATCCGTGTAGTGCCCTTATAAAAATGTCGACCGTATAAAAAAATGACGAAAGCGATTAGGATCTAATATTATTCGTACATTTAGAACTTGATCTTTACGTAACGCACGATCAGCTTAAAAGGTTTGAGATGTGTTTATTCACTACGACGATTCTGGGATGCAACAACTCATAAGTTTACTCGAAAAAGTATTTCAAAGATGTCTGCAAATTATTCGCGTGCGTTAGAGTCACTACAAGCACGCGTAGATAAATATTATTCACGTATGCAGTTCATAAAAAACTATTGTATTTATGTTGCCTATAGGTACGTCTGTATAACTGTAAATCGATTAGTATCAAAGAAAATAAATGTTATAATATCGTTCAAAAAACTTCTCTGATAGGAATCGTTACTCCCTTCTTATTCATGAAATCTGACACACATATGTTATGAACAGAATAATAAATTAGAATTATATTCAAATACGATTTGCGCGCTCTAAGTAGTGCACAATTTATTCGCGTAATGGCGCTAGTAGCTAACTATGAACTAACATGGCCGCCGCTCCGTTTCTCAGGAGATTCAGAAGGCATTGATCTCCGCCCGGCACTGGAGAACACGTCACGTAAGATTGCTTTGAAAGTTTTTTTCGAAAAGCGTGCGTAAATTGGTTAATTCGTGTTTACGAAAATTGTGTCGTGCTCGTTGGAAGGATCTGAAGAATATTCTTATTACCTAAGAAAACATGAGTAACGTACCAACAGGTAAGAATCTCCTAACTAGAATCACTGTACTCCTACACGGATTTTACGATCGAGACCTTCCCCTCGAACTGTCATTTGATAACTTGTCCGCCTTTCGCTCCTTAATCATAATTCCTTGCTAAAATAGTTATACTGTGTATTTATTCCGTATGGCCAATACTTTTTGTCTTCAGAAGTTTGAGGTTGGATAACCTAAAATCATGAATTCCGATATCCCTTGAAATCCTACGCGCTTTTTGCGTCGTTGAGCGGATGTTGATTCGATTAGCGTAGACATAGATCTCTGTGAAGCGCACAAATAAATTTCTGGGTATCACAATCGTATAGTAATAATACGACTTTGAATTATCCAGAGATTTAAAATTATTGATAATATTCCAAGATCCATGTATACATTATCGTTTCTGATCTTTTGGAGGTAACGTACTTGTTTCATTAATAAAACATAAAAGTACATTAATTCTGTTGCTAATCGAACATTCCCAGTTTTTGATGTTACTTCATATGTCATTACTCTTTTTGAGTAAGCAAATCTTTTTGTGTACTACGACTTAACCTCTTTTTATGTGACCGCTAGACGACCGAACGAGGACAACTTTTTTTAAGAGCGTTGCTTTTTATTTTTATTCTCCAGAAAACTGCACGTGTTAATTATATTATCACAATTATCATTAACTACTATTTCGGTTCTCAGATTCTTATCAGTTACATTTCTAATATGTAGAATATTCATTAAGCTTGACAAACATTATGTTCGTATATGTAGAATACATCGTGTGCCATGTTTTTATTAATCACAACCAGATATAAAAAAGCGTTCAATTGATCTGACTGAAATAGATAAATTCATCTAACAAGCGGCGTTGACTTTAATCGCAATAATTGGATGATTCAATAATAAGCCAGTCTCATGATAAGACAAAAATTCCTTCAGTTCAATTCCCACACGGTTATCATTAGTGCTAAATGACATTACATGAAATCAAATATTTTTAGACCAAGCGTACTTAATATTCTGCATGCAATTAAATGTAAATTAATCAAAATCTATTTGTAATACGTATCTGTGCGAAAATAATTTTTTTTTCTCAGCGATCTTATTCTCAATGCACGCCAGTAGTCAGTAAACAAAACCTGAGCCAGGAAATATTTCAATAATGGATATTCAATACTCTGTACCCATGAAATCAACGCTTATAAATAACTAGCAGTGAATATGCGTCATCTTTTTCATTTCCAGTCAGAGTTTTAGAAATGATTGCTTTTCTTTTATCCCGAAAGTGACACTCGGAAATTCTGCCAGAAGTAAAAATGTCATTCGACCAAGACAGTCGAAATGGTAATGACAGTCCTTAGAATACATTCCATTAAATAAAGTGACCGACCCGTTAATATCCGGTAATAAAAGGTAACTCAATTCCGTTTCCATTATTTTCGCAGTCTCTTGTCGTTTGAAATTTACTTTCCATCTGTATATCGTCGCTCGAACGTACATAGTCCATCTGAGCTGTTTCCAAAGTAAATATTTTCTGCTGATTTAAGTGGAGCCTTTAAAGTTTCACCTTCATTCGACAGTAATAGGCTCGCAATTCTCTAATAAAAACCCACCGATAGCATCCGTCGTTGCTGTCGATGCAGAAACGCAATGCATCGAGCACCAATAATACCAGATTGTGTCGCACGATGAGATGGCGCCTTAAGCCTAATTTAAAAGACATGATTTTTTTGTCGTAACGAAAAATACTTCTTTTGCGTGTTTACATTGAATTATCTGTTGGCAATGCATGCATGAATATAATGCAGGCGGGTATAGGATTCGGCGACACACGTAAAACGGGACATCCGGCATGGTTGTAGATATGCGCCATATTGTATATCTGTAGTTTGGAGGGCAGAGTATCTATAGTAAACGTGTAATAAATTTTACAATGTAAATCCATAGCCAATGACGTCCATCTGTCATATAGATGGCTAACTATGAAAAAGCCTGTAGTTCGCACGATAAAGAGCCGCGATTTGAAAGCAGTGAATAACGAAGTCTTGTCTTGGAGGAGGAAATAGTTTTTTTAATTAACTATTAAAAAATACTGTAATTTCCTCAAACAACTCTTTCCTCCTTCTCTTTCCCTAAACTTTTGATTTTTTAGTACCACGAGCGCAATTAATGGTCGAAAGTTATTTCCTTCTTCGTGCCTCGCCTGATACGTAACGTCCGATTTCGCTGTGGAAATTTCGACTGAAACGGTAGCTGTCGCTTTTACTATGTCTGTCGTGATTTATCTCGTAGTTTGAAAAACACCGGGTACCGTTTGCCGAGTTATTATTGGTAAATATATATATTTTCAAACTAGTCCGTTATGTAATTGGTTACGGAGAAGCATGTAGTAGCCACGAATTTCATCGTAGTCTAAATTAAAATATTGCATATTATTTGAGCGCAATATTTTTTTTTCAAAATTTCTATTTTTCTTTAAATCTTCTGAAAGGACATCGTGATATTATTAGCTGCAGTGACTGCGGTCGGAGCACGGTGACTCGCAGACTATGAAAATTCAAATCACGTTTCGATAGAGTGCAGTTGGTTATTATAATTTCCACATTGTCGAGTAGCGGAACGGTAAAAAAATTGTAAGAGAAAATAGGAAAAACCCTTGAATATGATCTTTGGATTTCTAAAATTGACCAAGATCCTACGAGTGATCGTTAATTTATCCGAAATTACAGTCTCACCTTGCTCTCTCTTTGTTCTTGGATCTTGTGAAAGATCGACTTTATATATACGCTCCTGAAGAATCGTTCGGAGAATCGGGTTCTCCTTGACTCGAGAATTATTGTCCTAGCACCTTCGTACACCGTCGAGATTACGGCTGTAAGAAATAACGAATGTCCATTTTCTTGTATTTATTCCTTTTTTTAACGTGGCTGAGAACAAGAACGTCCCAGTTCGTCGCTTCGAAGTAACCGTGGCAAACGCGATGTTGTGTAACGTGGAGTCACGAAGCTGCTTCCTCGTGTAAGACTTTTTTTCCTTGTTCGCTGTCCTTACCGTCGGGACGACTGGCATAAGAGCCATTGTCTATGTTGATAGTGTCCTCGTGAAATTCTGTAAAACGCGATTACGTGTTTGGGCAGCCGCGATATAGTTGGAGGTTCCGGATTTAAAGCGTAAAGGATTTAGATACATAATACAAAGTCAGAAGTACTGCCGTGGCCATGTTTGAAAGATTTGATGGATATACGGAGAAGGTGAACCTTTTGGAATGGGCAGAACGAAGGAATCGGTAAACTGTTTCTTGCAAACGGCAAGAGATATTATCCAAGTAAAATTAATTGACCAATAATTGGATCATCTTTTGGGAAACACGGAGAGGAAGAGCGGGCGGATTTGGTTGGGTTCTATGGTATACTTTAAATTCAATATTTTCTCTAGCTACATGCCAGTACAAAGGATCTTTGCTGAAGGAACGAACAAGACCGACGGAGAAAGACAGGCAATTAGGTGTTTAGATAATTAGGTTTCAAGTAAAACTTAAAATTTTACTGAAAAGAAGGGACAGAGAGCGTTTAGAAGTTTTACGTTAAACCCAATTTATTTTTTAGTGAAATAAATTTTTTTACGTTAACCATCGTTATAATATATCCTGCGGAGATAAACGATTGGAATAACAGGACACGAATCACGAAATATGACTAATGAAAGGAAATGCTTTGTCTGGCTTCAATCGATTGATTATATTGCGCATAAAGTTGTTCGAGTATCAAGTCTTTGGTTGGCCATAAATACTGTAAATAATTTGACTAATGGCTGATTGTTAATAATTAATTGAAATTTGATTTAGGTCAATTTAGGAAAAATTATATAAAAAGAAGTCACAATGCACCAAGTAATACGAGTGTTTAACATTTAAAAAAATTGTAGGCAGATAATAATAATAATTCACCGAAAATGTAGCACAAGCACAGTACTCGAGAAGTCACATTAGAAACTTGGTTAATTTGATCCTCGTATGTGTGTTCCACTTGAGCAATCTGGCGTACATACTTTTTCTTACGTTGGACCCTGGACAATTCAGCCATCGATACAACATATATTTACCTTAGTATATACATTTTTTATTTACTTATAACGGAAGACCAATATATATGTACCAAGCGGTAGACCGTATACGAAAAAATGGTCTATACATCGGTAACGACGTTCCATGCCTACGGTTAACAGCAATAAGAGCGAGGTAGTAGTTTGCCCGAATCAAATTAAATTATTAATAACTCGATGACCAACTCGACCTTAATTTTACGAGGATATGTCTATAGCGTGAATCGAGACGGACAGGCGAAAAGGTCGCTCCGGATGAGGGCCCCCCATAGTGTCGCGACAACAAGAGCCATTGCGAAGCTTGATGAAAGTGTAACAAGTAGCGGAGAAAAGTGGCGCGACTCGTTTGAAATCGCGTCCGTGACAGAGTAATGCAAATTTTCCGTTACCTGATTGCATAACAGTCTTTTGTTCCATTCGATCAATGTCGCTGCACCCAGGACGATCTTTTTGCTGAGAAGATAATTTACTCTGTCTTGCTTTATTGTTACCGCGGCAACTCGCGAAATTTTGTTTTAAAGCGTACTAGAGACACGATGGTTGCTACCCAGACAGGGAACGGATTTTTTCTCAGGACTTTGTCTGGATCAGCTGGCTTCGCTCGTAGGATCGTGCCTGGATGGCACGAACGAACACATGCACTCATGTGATCGTATACGTGTGCACTGTAGATGTGTGCCTTTCTTTCGTGATACTCTACCTCCCTGAAAGGCTGGAGAAACCGGTAGATCGGTGTATAGAGTTTACTGGAAGAACTTTAGTCCAGTGGGGATTGTCTGTGCGCGGAGGCGCCTTTCTTGCACTCGCTCTCGTCGCATTCCGATTTCTCGAGTAACTACGTGGCCGAGCGCTACTAGCGCCATCGATAGTCAAGATCGTGAACTAGCGACAAATTCCATAGCAGTAATGCTCGCGCACCGGCTGTCAAACGCCATCGGCAACGAATGGCGCGTCGATCGCACGTGGTTTTACAATTTTTATCGGTATCTTTGTTGTTGTATACGTTATCATTCGTTTAATGATTAGAGCGACGATAATAGTAACAATTATTACAGTTGTGCAACGGTCTTTGTACAGTTGGACAAGTGAAAAATACGAAAATCCTTTGGTTTACACGCGCTCGTGGATCTTCGACAGTGAACATGGTTTCTGTGAGGTTTAAAGACGATTGAATGTTTTAATTTATATTAAATGACACTTAGCTATGTCGTTATAAAAAAATATCGCTTAAATTTGTCTCCTCTCTATTCCCTTAACTTACGTTGTTCGTTACTTGGTGAATGTACCAGGCGGTTACTGTCTGTCACGGGTGAACCGTTGTGACACACTTTTAAAAAGTCTCGTGCCTTCGGTGGAAGTGTTTTTGGTCGCTACGAAAAATATATCCGTGTCCCAGGCATTCAGAAGCTGGCTTACGAGATATCAAAGGAGTCGGTGAAAAATTATTGGATTTTAGTTACATCTGTGATACGGCCATATTAGTAAACTCTTCTAACGTCGGACTGTAATATCCACACGATGTGGATTTCTGCTCTTTAGTTGTTCGCAATGAACGTGACTGGTCGTATTAAACGATTGCAATGACTCTGGTGAATTCTTGTCGTTCTTCCTATCGTACCCTAGTTCTCTGGCACGTGCTTTGGTGAGACTTCGTGGAATCCTTGGAACGTCTTCGTCCGAGAAGATCATGAGAGGGAAGATGAGCGCGAATACGGAGAAAAGTGGAACTTGTTCAGAAACGGATAACTGTGCGGAATCGCGTCCTTCAAACGACGATAGATTAGCGCCATTGCAGAAACGGGTTTGCGAGGAGCATGGCGACGACTGTCCCAGCGAGAACGAACACGAATTCGAATCGTTGGAGTACGAGGAGGATGTTTATTATTCGCATTTAGCTGCAACCCCGAGTTTTGACGATATCGACGAGCTAAGCGACAGCGATGAAATTGTTGTGCATTGCTGGAGAGACTCTAATGGCGATATCGAGGAGATTGTTGTGGACGACGCTAACCTCTCCGTCGAGACGGAATTCCTTGAACGATCCGATACCGAGAAACGGAAGAAGAGATCGGTCAGGGTCATCTTTCAGGATCTGTCTAAACCTTATCTCGCTAGGATCAGCAATAGTCAGAATTATAAGAAATTCTTGGAACTTGTCAAAGGTAGAACAGTTTTTTGTTTTTACTCGATCATTATTTAGCGTGCATTTTTAGAACGAAAGTTTGTAACTGATTTAATTAATTTAAACTTTTTAATTGTCAATTTAACGTGATGCTATGTCATCGCGAGGCACTGGAAACACGAAAGTTTATATGGGAAAGTGATTCTGACATCATCGAGCCTAATGGCTTCTCGGTGATATTCTGTGTAAAATTTACTTTTATGGCAGAACAATATTCCGTTGGAAAATTACTTTTAGTTACGATACTATATACTATACTATATACTATATACTATATTATACTTACGATATAATTTGAGCTCCTTTGATTTCCCGGATACTGGATACTATGGAACATACTGAGAGTCGGGTTTCGGCCATCTTCTTTCTATTTTATTTTAACCGGTAGAAAGAGTTTCTTTTTTTGCAGCCTGTGAATTCTAAGTTTTATGAGACTTCATGCTGTAAGGATTTTCTCGCCGTTAGTTTATTCTTGGAAATTACATACGCTCGGTACATAAGAAAATTATGTTGACCGTTAGTTTCCTACAAGAAACGTTTTGTTGTTCGGTAACGTTATTTTTAGTAAATTTGAAATATAATCGACGGCACTTGCAACTTTATATAGTTTTACTGGCGATATTATTCGAAATATTATATCGTCGATTGCAGCCATTTGCAGTTAACGATCGTAAAACGCAGCTAGACAATAAATCTTATATAGTGTATTTCTCGGAGAAAGAAATTTCGTTTTCGGATAAAAAGTATAAATTGCAAGATCATTGTTCGCAGAGACAATTATTTTGCTAGAGAATCATTTTACAGTCTGCGAATTAATTGGCGAAAGAGCGGCTTAGATAATAGACCAATGCCTCATTGGGCAGGTGAAAGTTCTCGTTGAAACTTAAACTAGACACAAAGTAAAGATAAAATTTCTTCAAGGAAATTGACGAGCAGTATAATTTTTAAATCAAACTTAAACTAATTGGAATGCATTCCAATAATTTTTAACATTATTCATGTACATAAATTATCTCTTTACGGAACGCGGTACATATAATTAGAAGGCATTAGAAAATTAGTATTTTATAATTATTTCCATAATCGTAACTGAACAAAAGTAATTTTTCAGGAATAGCATGCGTCTCGAATAAAATTTTATCGATGATTAACGTAAATTTTTGAACTTGAGGAGTCTTAAATGGAGCGTAAAATTGAACTGGATACTTTTTGCGATTTTTCGCGAGAGAACAAAACAGTAGAAAAATAATTTCGCGTTTAAAACAATTTTTTATCTTACCTATATTCCATTCAAATTTCATTTGACCTCTAACTTTAGCCATTTGCCTTCAATAAGATTTACAATTTTTTCCACGAGATCTGGCACCCCAGTAAAATACCTAATCTACCGGGTGTCCCACGTCCTAATATCGAATCGCAATTTCGAATTCTACGTATCGCGAAATGAGGTTTTTTAACCGCACACGTAATTAGGGCAACGGTTTAGCAACCACGGTCCGTTGCATCTAGACCGTTTCGAAGCGTAAAATCCACACGTCATCATTCTTCGATTTACACATATGACTCAGTGGCGCCCATATTCACTTCACTCGATCAATGAAAATAATAAATTTTCAAACAAAAAAAGATTCAATTTTTACCAAGCACAATGTCATCGCTACGGGCATCACTGAATTACCCAGTATATCGATCCACCGTTACCAAGCGCAAAAACTTCAAGTATCCTTGAACCGTTCCACACGTGTATATTGAAGTCGATAGAAAAAAAAATATTAAAATTATTTCACAATCACAAAAATCACATCGCAATTCTTAACCGTAATAATTTTTTTTTGCAAACTAAAGGAGCATTATTTTGCATATCAAGTGCAGCAACCCTACAGACCCTATTGACAGTCGATTGAACTAGACTTTTCAAGTACCTATATATTGTCGGAAAGCAAGGATAATTAAATAATAATAATAAAATGTCACGAACTCTTCGTTTATTGAAGTCGCACAAGTGTTGCGTTACCTTCCTGAAAACCTGCTTACCTTCCCTTGTTCGTTCAAGCGGAACGAGAATAAACTATCAATCCTATAATCGTTAACTGGCCGTCGGACGTGTTTATTTAAGAGTATAGAAACCCAGCGCGAATCATCCATTACGGGACTCCACGACGTAGCTCTTCAGTGTGAATGATCCTGCACGGAGCCTCTCATAGGGAACTTTGTAACGGTTGGCTACCCTGACGCCACAAGAGATTTTATTATATGTACCATATAACGTAGGTGCGCGCTGCCGGAGTGCGAGAACACTTTTCTCATTCATGGCTATTACGAAAGTAATAATCTTTACGAAGCGTAGAGTGTCGATTACACGGAGTTACTTCAAAGGTACTTTTAACGGCTGTTTACAGTAATGTCATAAAGCAACGGCTACTTCACATGTCGACGACGTTCGTCGCGAAGGCAGACGAAGGCCTCCCTTTAGCGTTTGCACTGTGCTTTTGGGGATCGATCGATTTATCTTTTTCATTTTTTTTTTCATCGCGTATCTGTGACGTCGTTGTTAATTTCTCCATCGATCAATGTTCTTAGTAACTTTATCGTGACACTTATGGCAATTGAATTTTCATGTAAAATCGCCATTTATTTATCTTGGGGTACGATCGATGGGACTATAGATCAATATTGCGATTGCCGTTACGTCATGGTGTTTTTATTTATATAATTATACGCTGGCAACGTTATGTATCATTCCGTGTCTTGATCTTTCTTTAGTCTTCCAGCTTATCTCGAGTGTCAGTAATTCTTGGTGTTTTATCGTTGCTTTTTTTATTTAAATAGATATTGATTCTTAATTGGATTTTGTAATGAGGATGCGGAAGATTCATGGAAACGTCTTCAATGAGAATTCAATTATCGGGTATTATTAATACGCCTGTGTAATTTGGTGATTTGTGTATATGCACTTTGCCTTATTTTATACTACGGTTATATTGAATGAGATGTTTAATATTGAAAGGGAGAGGACTTGAAAAAATGAATAGTCCAAATTTACATGTAACCCGATCACTTTTCTATTGTATTACGGGTTTATTGTGGTTTTTGTTTTCTTTTTATCTTACTTTTTTGCTTTACTCTTTTCAGGAGAGGACGCTTCTCTTCAGACTGACGGCACCCCTTCGCCGTCGGCGGACAAAAATGTGTATGGCGTACACGTTCTCTCGGCGGAGGAAGAACGTCAGAAGGCTGAATGGATCGCCGAATTGACCCAGGTAAAATGAATAATAATATAGGGTGTCTCAAGAAAAAAAAGGTACTCTTAAACGGTCCGCAAAAAACGTACAATCTCTTGCATCGATAATACCAATTAATTATCGTAAGGCAAACCGTGACAAATGGAAATCGTTAACTCGGGATATTTTCAATTTTTTACTATGAAATTCCACGCTATCGTAATTATCAGCTCTGATTTATCGATCGTCATTTATTCTAGTATCGATTCAAGATTCCGTGTAAATTTATTTAACGCGCATTCATTTCTGCAGGCATTTTCGATTTTTATTTTTTTTTCTCTCTAATTCTCTTGCTTGATGTCCGACAGGTCGAGGAGGAAATTCAGACACTGAGGCACGTGCTGGCGAATAAGGTTAAGGTGTCCCAGGAACTGAAACGGAAGCTGGGCATCAGCGTCTGGAAGGAGCTCACCGATGACGTTAATCAGGGTCTACGCAACGTCAAGGAGAGCCAAGTGTACGTTTCACTTCTCGGGGTGTTCAACTCTCGTTGGCACGACATGCTTAATGTACACGGTGTATACACAGAAGAGGGTCGACTGTACAGAGTAGAGGACAGTGTCGAGGATCCCTCAGGAAGTTTTGGACCTGCCTGTCTGAACGTTCGTTTGTCTGTACAGGGTTGAACCAAAGACTACTAGGCGTAGAATTGCACTATCAAAATAGTCCAGTTGTAAATGGATGTTGCTCTGGATTCAGATTAGAATTTTCAAAGTTTTGCTACTGAGATTCTGCTTGTCGATCTGGAACACCTTTTCAAGACTTTTAGTTGCAGTTATTGTCAATGTTTTCTAGTGCTTAATTTTTATACGGCAAAGCCTGACAGTCGCTTGATAATCACATAGGTATATAATTTTTGTAAGAAAAAATCAGCCAACTCGCGAGACGATTTGAAAATACTAGTCACGTGGAATCTTATGCTATTGCTGTTAGCCTTATCAGTAGAATGCATGCTGACCTTTACCTGTACACTGTTCATCCTTCCGTTTCTACTTTATTCATTTGTACATAGAATTTCTTTTCTAATTCCGCTGTGACTATTTTGCCCCTCCCGTGGCAAGTCTTTTCATCCTCTTCATTTGCACATCGAAACTTGTAGAACGCACTTCTTTGACTTTTGGTTGGGTTCTCATTCAGTTATCAGAACGTCGGCGAGAAACTCGGTCGGTTCACCAAGGCAGTCTCCGAGAACAGTTTGTAAGTACAACAGTAAGAATCCATTCCTCGGACGCGAGTCAAAGTTTCTTCTAAGTGGCATCGAGAGACGAAGTGAAATAGCAAAGAAAGCCAGAAGGAATAAATTACTTTATCTTACGGGCTATTTATATACTCGGCTGTTATTCTTATCCGCTTTGAATTTATGGATCGAGCTGATTTTTATTTCTTTGCAAAGAAACTTTGAGTCGCAGCATGTTTTACTTATCGACAGTTATCTTTTATTGTTGCTCCGCGTCTTATTGTTGCACGGAAAGAAACGTTTGGCTTTCTTTTAATTCTAACCTGCAGCATCTTCCACAGTCGAATCTTTAAGACTTATCGCTGATGTCAAGGCCTACCGACGATCGACCAGTAACGCTCAGAGCCTGCTGCAAATTTATCTCATTGTCAGTGAAACCCAGCTGAAGCAATTTTGTATCAGCTTCGTTAAGAAGGTTCTCAGTTTCCAAGAAAGCGCAAGGAACTCTGCCGATCACCGTGCTTTATAGGTTAACAGCCAATTACTGTATGGCGTAATTATTGATCGGACCGTTTGTTACGCATAATCGGGTTTCTACGGTGGTAGGAGAAATTACATGCGGATATATTTACGGGTTAAATCGTGGCCTCCGAACCGTGACGTAAATTACACCATGATATTGTGTAAATGGCGAATGCGAATACGAGTTTTTGCCCGAGACAGTCGCTTTTATCGCGGTGCTGCCTATGCGGCGAAACGCCTACATTGCTCTTACGAAAAATCATCCTGGAAGCAGATCCTAGCGTATAGATATGAATATAATAATTGTGGAGTCTGTACTGTAATAGAATTTGTATTTTTAATATTGGCTTGTAAATTTTTTTTCGATATTTCTGCAAATCCAAACGCTCTGTTAAAAAGTTTTTATTCGTTTCATTCGATAGGTCCTTGACTCAATGCACTATTATTATTAGCAATCTATTTTTGGATCTGCTCCATTCTTCTGGTCTTTTGGTAAATGTCAAGAACACGTTTTGAACCTCTTTTTTTATAGTTTATAGTTTTGTCTTTATTGTCGTCGCGCGCGCGATTGACTTCGGGCAAACTTAAGAGTCGTGTGGCGCACTATTTTGAAATAGCAATACTCCACGCGGTAGATAGTAGAGCAATACTCCACACTAGTAGACATTGCGGAGATTCGTTTGTACAGCGTAAATACAGTCAGACAAGGCAAACTTACCAAGGCAAATATGTATAGCAGACGATACCTTATTGATACTTGTACAATAGATACTGCTGCTACTAACAAATCCGCTTACTGTTGCGAAAGCAACGCCATGCTAACCTTAAGAACAGCGACTAATATGATGGAACTGTCTTAATTGAAAAATATTTGAATTTTGAGTTTTTTTGGCTCTTTAATATATACTTAGCACGTAAAATTTTGTATCGTTCAGTTTCCAGAAAACGGAGACTGCCCTGAAGAGCACCGCCGAGAAGACTACCAGCATCTTGGGTGGATTTGGTAGTGGACTTTCCATGAAGTTAGGACAGATGCGTAATTCCGAGAGCTTCCGGTCCCTGGAGGAAAGGGTTGGCTCCGCTTATGAGAACGTCAAGGTAAGACTTTTTTTTGGAAGGAATATTATATCCTGAATATTTGTAGGGAGAAAGATGATTTTTGGGATTGGTATTTATTTTTTTTCCTTGCTTTTTTTGCAGACTAAAGTCGTGCCATCCAGATCCAATTCTACTCAGAGCTTCGACGAAGCCTTAAGGGAAGCTGAAGCGACGAGACGAGCATCTGCTGCACCTTCTGCTACCAGCCCGACCATTCCTGAAGACAAGTTGCTTTCTTAGAATCTGCCTCGAACCAGCTGCATCTTCGTCCTCAATGTCCTTCGTATCCAATACGTCCAATACATCCTGTACGTATGATCAATCGTGATCCTTGAACCTTGATCCTTAGATCGCTCTTGTCTCCATACTCCCTACAAGAAATTCCTCTGCCCGTTGGGGATGCAAATTAAATTAACTCAATGTCGAAAAGTCCTTGGCATTGTTCGACAGAAGTTTTCACGTAACGACCTTGACTGCTGATAACAGCTCGTGATAAGATCGAATGAATTATCCACTTACGATACCTATTCCTTCTTCTTATTTCTAACAATCGTTCAGGATGGATATTTAGTTGTTTAAAAAAATGCATAATTATTTTCTAGATCACAGTGTCGGCATCACTGCGTGACATTTTTTCTTTGGTTAAGTGAACATTTTAAATATGCACCAATTATTTATTGGAAAACGTTATCGATCACACGTCTCATCGTATCAGTATGTTGTACATTTATCACAGTACGGATTCTGCAAATAATTTTGTTTCAACCTACCACGTTCGCACGAACCTCACTCGCTCTTGGTAACGAAAAAGTATCGGTTGATTCCATCTTGCGTTAAATAATAAAACTGTCGAAATATTGGAATTTCGCAAGCGGGAGCTTCCCGTCCTCTGACAATATTAATACTTTGATCTACATTCGAGTCTAGAATTATGTGTCCAGAATCGAAGAGAAAGACTATCTATACGTTTAATGAAGTAAAATCTTACTGTGACATTCGCGAATAAATTTACTTACTTAATCGTTACTCGAAGACTTGGCTCATTGGGGTGAATCCTCACGACAGCCTCATCCGCCCAGGATGTAATTCTACGCCGAGAACAACCTCCACGAGGACATCCACCCCACGTGTCCGTCACGTTGATCCGAGTCGCTCTAATAAAACTCGTGTTCTTCTTACGCTTCGGAGACTCGAGGAATGTTGCGACCTAAGAACCGGATGACCTTAGACCTTCTCGAGAATTGTCTACGTTTTACGATCACCAGTATATTTTCGTCGATGGGATACCGATTTAGGGCACAGCTTCCCTGGCGGACCCAATGAGAAGATCGGTAAAAGAAATTTTATCGTGGCAACCAAACGAAGGAAGAACGTGCAAGAGGAAGAACGTCATTTACTCGTCGTTTTACGTTTTAAAGAAACCTAGTTGAATAGTTCGCAAGATTTCTCGTATCCCGTCACTGTCGAGCCTTAAGATAAATATATTTAAGCACTGGAGACTATATTATATATTGAATTGTGCGACGAATACAAGAGCAACGCGATATTTTCTAATTAGCTGTTACGAGTTATATTGTACCGCCGGACGCGCAGCGTCCAGCTCGATTTCTAAGCGTGATGAATGAAATTGACGGATATATGGAAACACGTTAGGACTTTTTTTCGGTGGCTGGCGCATTAGCTTGTCATTTATCGGTTATGTAAGTTTATACACTCCGCACTGTAAACACTTGAATTTACACGAAGCCTTTCGCGCGAGAGATGAGAATTCTATTGAGCCTGATGTCGATTTTTGCGGATAAATTACTTAAAAATTAATTTTTCGAGCGTATTTTCAATCGCCCACAATAATGCCTGTGTAATCGCTGTATAATCGTATTGATATTGGTAAATAAATTATTTCTTCAAGCGCTATACCCATTCCTGCGTCTGAAATTAAATTTAGGTTCTAAATAAGCTTTCTTTTCCTTGTTAAACTATACACATGTAAGGACGCCAAGTTAAAAACTGGATCCGCAAAAAGTAAAATTGACACAAGATCCAATTATCCAAATGGAGCTTTCGATTTTCTAAGTGACTCGTCACTGCCAGGTACTTACTCATTCCTATGGCATAGGATAAACGTGCATGGATCGGAGTGATTGGTTCGCTTCTCTATTTTTTTCTTTTTTTTTATAAAAAAAGCATACAAACTTTTATTAGAACTAGGTACAAAAATAGTAGGTACATTTCTTCATTTCGTCTAAATTATCTTCCTATTACCGGCTAGCTCGCCATCGAGAAGTACGTGGACATGACTATTTTTATGTTAGGTGTCGTAGATGCGATTCGATCGGATTTTATAACGATCCACAGCATCAGGATCAGAATTTTTTATCGATATTCTCCCTCCGCCGTATTAGCCACGTGTGTATTGAATAGTGCGTATTGAAAAAACGACGTGAAAAGAAAGTAGAGTAGAAGTGAACTAGGTGTTTGGAGACATAAGAATGAGGATGTGTAATTTTATAATCGTACACGTACATATGCAATTCTAGGTAGCTGGAACGCACGATGTGAAATTGGCTTTATCATAAAAATCAAATGGTCAGGTTAAGTTCAGCTGGTGCGTTTTAACCGCCTAGTCTTATATACATTGCTCGTACTGAAATATAATTTTATATTTATTTTGTCATTGACTTGTCAAACTTTAATCGGCGTCCGATCGAAACGTGTTAAATTATACATAAAACGAGCATAACGTTCATATGGATAAAATTGATTTTGAAAATATTGATAATTCAAATCATTCGATACATCCATATCATTGTTAGTCACTGTATGAAAATTAAATTCATTATTCAACGTACGTATATTAAAAGCTCTTATTCTTTCGATCGTAAAATATTATATATGGAAAAGCAATTTTTTTTCCTATCGACAGTCTCATTTAAATGTCTCGAAAAATTTATTCTTCTCGCAACAATATAATTCATTCGCGTTATACCTATCTAACGTGAATTACAGTGTCGTACCGCGAGTCTCGCATGAGATAAATCCTACCGGTAATTATACGACATACATCTGTACACATACGAAAAATTATCTACGTATTATCCTCGGCGCGTAAAGTGTTTTTGCAAGTTAGAAAATAGATGGAAAAAAATGAAGAAAAAAAATTAACTAGCAGCACATTTCGATCGCGTTGTCGCTCGATTGATTTATTGAAAAAAAAATAGAAACTAATTAAAAAAACAGAAAAAAATAAACGTCCCTCTGTACGATCCGTGAATCTACTCGATTAAAAAAAAGAAGTATGATACATCGTAATATTGGTTACAAGAGAAATCGAACACTGTACACCAGGATTTGTTAGTTAAGCCAACTAAGAAAAATCTACGTGATATATATATATTTTTTGTTGTCTGTAAGTTGACCTTAATCGTTACTCGCCATACGCGATATATATATATATATATATATATGAAAATAATATCGCCTCGTATTTTGGTGATCCACTCTATTGCTTACGTTAAAATGATAATATGCATTTTTGTCCAGTGATAGAAAAAAAATGAAAACAGCTACTTTATTGATCCTGCCGGTGGTTACAGGTATCGATGTGAATGGGAAAATATATTATGTATAATATAATACCCAACAAGGGGACGTATTATAATTCATATAGTATGTATATTTGACGCGTTGCGAAATTAAAGAAACGTATGACGTAACTAGTATCCATACACATGCACACGTACGTGTTAGAGTATTGATACGTGTGTATATACATATTATATATACATATAAATTTTAATATGGATATGTGAAGGCATATATATATTAACAATATAAAATGTAAATTATTCACATAACATTATATCCGTGCTGTAAAACATTATAACGATATCTGGTTTGTACTGGATAGGCCGTTGTATATAGATATTTAGACTTTATTTCATTAACTTTATTCATTTATTTATTTACTATATTTTATATAGTTTACTGTTGGCTTCATTTCATTCTGGCTCCTCGTTGGCCTCTGAGTATTATCTTGTGGGAAATATCTATCATACGTGGGTTTTTCTTTAATATGCGCACACGTGCATCGCCCGTTCTGCGCACGTGTGCGCATAGTAGGCGCCGCGCGTATATTATTTCGTTACCATGGTAACTTGGGAATGTATTCTTCCTCACGCGTTAACAACATACACTCGTTTAATCTGTAATATTAATTTTAACGACGTACAAACTAGAAAGTAGCATGAAGACGCAACGAAAAGGAAAAAAAAATATCAAAGAAGAAAAGTATAAGGAGGGAGTACGTTGAGTATGTAAATGGTAAAAAATATATATATATACAGTACAAAGAGAAAGTGCGAGGAGTTAGAGGGGAAGATAGAGAGGGACAGTGAGTGGCTGAGTAATTGATTAGTTCCGACGTAAAATTGAGTATTATAATGAGAGAAGAAAAAAAAAAGGTTCGGTGTTACCGATAATACCAGTCACAGTCAAATACCATGGAATATTTGAAAAATCCCGAGAAACGACGGTTTGGACTTTAATTTTCTTTTGTTTATTCTAATTCCACTCTGATTCACGTATATCAGATGCGACTAGCAGACGCGAATGAGTTTGCTCTATGGGGGTGCGCCACACCTAGCTTTACCTTTAGAAGGTCAATAGGCTAGGTTTGCACACGACAAGGAACAATATATTAGCATGGATAACGTGTATACGTCGCCATCTTGCTATGGTTTAGTCGCTTCGATTCGCTTCAATTGACTAGCCTCGGCGAAAAGGCGAATCCGAAATTGACGAACGGATTGCCGAACCGTGACGTGGAATTAAACACTGCAGGTTCGCGACTTCCGACTACCTCAAGGGTATCTCAGCTTGTAGAGTATTGGTTATATATGTATATAATAAATGTATACATACATGAGAGAGCAAACGGGTAAGGATAATCTTATTTGAAATTGGAGAAAGCAGGATAATTCTGATTTACTATGGGTATCCCCATTACGTATAAGGTGATGATCTGTTAGATGCTGGGAGATGTATAGTCGATTCAAGATAATTATTTGAGGCTTATCGAGGGGACTCTCACGTGGGGAATCCCTTTAGAATTTGGCCCCTCCAAAAAAAAATGTGAATAAACTTGTATCGAGTTTAATATTTTTCTTTGTAGTGCTAACTTTTCTTTTTGACTAATTAATTCATTTTGGTATTTGACTGTGATACATTTGCAACGTACATTCTTTTTTTATTCTTCTCTGAAATTTTTGTGATTTTATCTTCGTGAGTCAATGTATTTGTCAAGTGTTTTGTTACTGTAGTATGTGTACACGTGTACTTGTCTCTTGGACATATTCAGGCGTTAAGTTAGGTATGGATTAATGGACGGATGGGATAATATATATATATATTGGCAAGATGGCCATACGTATCTATGCTGGCGCTTTTGTTTCTGTTTGAACGAGTTCGATACGCTTTCGGTTATTCTTGCGATGGTATCTTTCGACTTTTCGTTTTTTCTTTATATTTTTCTGTTTTTTTCTGTCATCTGTTCTAGATTCTGCAGCTTAGAATTTAGGTCGCGACTGCCACCATTCACGGGACTCTGTTACGTTGTAATCCGTAAGTGATTGGCCCCTCAAAAATATACTGATCTTGGATTTTAATTATCATTACGGTGGGCATTGCCAAATTTTATCGAATATCTGATAACTTTTATAAGTCTGATTAATTCCCACGATATTTTTTTATTATCACGATTTTTTCTTTCTTCGAAATTATACCACTACGATTCTTTGTGTCTTTCTTGCGTCATGCTCTCGAGACACCAGAGAATCGAGAGCGAGAGAAAATTTCAGATCCGCACGACTTCTGCCGATTGACCCCGTCTTCAAGAAATCATGCAACGCTCTCGAGGTCATGCCCTTAAAGCGGGCGTTGCACGCGAGCACGATTCCCACGTGCATGTGTGCAAGGTTCGATAGCTATATACTATTCGCATGAAATTTGCCGCAGAAACTGATAAAAAGTCCCATTTAAGATACGTGTTAAAAATATTAAAAATTACCCTTGCAATGCCCACCCCGCTCAAAATCAGTTCGATATGGTTTCACGATAACGCTGATAAAGTAAGAAAAAAGAAAAGTCTTCGAAAAATTAGATACAGTTTCGACACAGCTATTTTCAATCGCACAGCAAATCCAGCCGCAAGAATTGGCCGCGAGTGGCGGTAGAGGAGGTCGCGAAGATAATGAATGTACAAAAGCAATTAAAAAAAATTACAGAGAAAGAAAAAAATGAAAAGACGTAACGCAGCAGCCGGAGAGACGTGAAATTCTGAAAATGGCGCTATATCATGGTCGGGGCAGTTTAATCTCGGTGACGTTGATAATCTCATGACAAGGAATCGTACTGTTTCCATCAGCCGATAATTCATTAATATAAAATAACTTACGTTCGGGCACACGATTTTGCTGTCTGATCGATTTCCTGCGCTCTTTTTTTTTTTTTAATCCACTCAAATACTCGACAGCATTCTTCACGCGAATCCGTCAATTTTTCTAGAGACAACGTGTGATGATCCGAGCTGAACGTAATTCGGTGTACATATACATATATATATATATATATAAAAAGACACTCAATATATAATTAAGTGATTCAGCACGTGGCATAAGGGTACCGCTACGTAAAATTCATTGCATATCTACGCACTCCTCTAATCACTCATTGAGTATGTATCTAAATCACAGCTCATGCTACTAATAACTTCTAAAAATATTCGCACAATTATTCTTTACTTAATTAGATAGATTATCAATTAAATTCTATATATCATTATTATCTCGTATTAATATTTATATATATATATATATCATTGTCATTATCATTATCGCCATGGTACTCAATATCATCATCGTCGTTATCGTTATCGTTATCGTCCGTTTAATCGTCAATCGTCGGTAAACCTCGTCACAGTAATTATAATCGTCATTGTCCTCGTCGTCGTGACAAATGGACCGTCTTAGGAACAAAATTTCATAACGTCATTCACGTAGGAGTCTGCCTATCAGCCGATAATCTATAATATTAGAAAGCTGACCGAATAACGCCTGACGCTTTCGGCAAATCTATGTATATACACATACGCCTATACCTATATATATCTATATACATAATAATATATGTATGTATATATATACTTGTATAAATGCATAGTATATAGGTACATACACTATCCCCTTCGTTAGAAGGGCAGAGCTCGTCTCACTATCCAAATAAATTAAGTATCATACAGCATATGTATTTTGATAAATTCGATTAAAACGATTGATCTCTCTCTCTCTCTCTCTCTCTCTCTCTCTCTCTCTCTCTCTCTTTCTCTCTCATTCAATCACTCTCTTTCTTTGCTATAATTAAATTATGTATTCTCGCGTTCACAGAGGACTTTGGCCCTGTCGAGCTTCTCCGGATCTTCTTCGACGTGGATCCCGATCCATGGATCTGACCCCGTTCGTACAGTTGTCCAAGTCGTGCAGCTACGAGCGTCACTGACATCCAGATCGACGTCTTGAGGTTAAGGTCGGAGGTTGGTCGAGAATCCGTAGAGTCGACAGCGGATGTAAAAGATCTACCAGGTTCGATACAGTACGTGGAGTGAAGCTGCAATCTACTGACACGCTCCTTGGAGAAGACCGGAAGAAACTGCAGCTTTCGGATGCATCGTCTCAGTGAGGTCAAGGTAAAGCTCCACTTGGACCTTGTATAAATTCCGTCATTTTAATAAAAAAAAGTGTCCCGAACTCTTGGATCTCCTTATGCTAGGCCTAATTCGACGAGACCATCTTCGAGAGAGTCTGGTTGGATATCACACGGATGGCGCTCACCTAACCTCTTAATGTGCTAAAGCGTACGTAACTTAAGGTCAGGCTTACGTAAGAGAGCAGGAAGAAGAAGAAGTATCGTTGACACGGTAAGAGTCTGGCAAAACTAACTAGCGGGATTGCAGCTTGGATCCGGATTGACGTGAGTCTGATTTCTGGTACTCGAGGAATCCGTCGAAGGATTCGAACTGGTGGCGCCACTCGCGTTACCGTTACTCGAGGAGCTACTCGCGTTGGCGACGTTGGGCTTTTGCGCCACGTGGGTCTGGTAATGCTTCGCCAGGTGAGCCTTCTGTCGAAAACTCTTACCGCACAAGGAGCATGCAAACGGTTTCTCGCCCGTGTGAGTTCTTATGTGAACGTTCACACTGTACTTGTCCTTGAAACCCTTGCTGCAGATGCTGCAGTAATGCAGAGATCTCTCCTTGCGCTGAACGCTACCCGGCGACCCGCCTCCGCTTCCTGATTGCTGTTGCCCACCGCTGCTGCCACTGCCACCGCCGCCACCACTGGAACTGCTGTTACCGCCGCTGGAGTTGTTTCCATTTCTATTCGCCCTGCGGCAATACTTCTTAGGCGGTTTTGACGTCCCGGTTGTCGCCGATACCCTCCCCGTTGAAATCTGCATTTGACTCGACGGCTGCTCAGCCTCTGCACGCGGTGCACTTTGCTGCATGACTTCCTGCTGCGCCGCGGTCACGACTGTCACTGCACTAACCTGACTGAGATCCGCGGGTAGGGTGATCGTACCTAGGCTTCCACTTGCTGGGTCCAGGGTGTACATGACTGTCGTGGTGGCTGAGACGTTGCAAACGGGTTCAAGATTACAGTAGGACTCCACTACCTCGTTTGCGATACTTTTTAATTTCTCATAATCACCAGGGCGATAGGTCGTCGCATCCAGTTGGGACAGTAAAAGATCCTCGTCCGTGCAGGGATGCATGGATTCGTCTTGTTGATGATCCATCATTTGTAAAGTGTTAGGATTAGAGTTGGTACTCTGCATTGACATGGTTGGGGCTTGGGAGGAGGATGATGACACGACCTGGGTAGGTCCAGAGTAAAGTTTACCCTGGAGAGCACTTCGGAGCAGACTCTCGGCAGAGTCACCAGCCGCAACTGGGGCTTCCTGCAGATGATTCTGATCGGAGAGCTTCCAGTCGTTGTTGTTATCCCCGGTAGTAGCCGACGATGCTCTCCCACAGATTTCTTTACTCTCGACGAAGCCACTGTCCTCGGTTGAGTACTGGGACGATGGTACTGGCATCGCGTGAAACCTTTCCGTTCTGGAACTTTCTGCACTCTGGTCGTGTTCGTGTTCGCCCGTCGGTTCCAGGCTCAGTATCGCGTCCAGGTCCAGGTTCGGTCTTAGAGTCCAGGAATCTGTTGATGGTGCTGCTGGACTCTTACAGCAGTCCAGGGCGTCCATCGAATTCGCTTCGTTGTTCAATACGGTAAGAGTGTAAATAGCTCCATCTGTATTTTGTCTATCGTTAGCAGTGCATCCTCGTGATACAGGATCATTTTGTACGACAGAATCCCCATGAGGATGACTCTGGGTATTGGTGTGTGCTGACCAGCAGTACTTGTTAAGATCCTCCAGGAGTATGTTGCAGGTCTGCTCCTTGTTATCGTCCCCCCAGTAATCGCAATCAGACTGGTCCATCGTGACGTCGGTATTCTGAACATTACAGATATGATTACGATGATGATGATGGGATAACGAGCCGGTTATAGTAGAAACAGGTGGCAGAGCGGTAAGTGTATTATTATTTGTTTCCTTGATGAAGGAAGAGTGAAGATTCCGCGTTTCATGATCCTCGTGACGAGTATCCTGTAGAAAACTAACTCCGATACTCCTGCAGGATCCTCTGTGAAGGAAGCCTTCCTCATCGGAGACCCCATCGGCCGAGGCACAGTGAGGCGGTGGCGACACTACGAAATCGAAGAAATCAGTCTTTGCGAGTTCCTCATTGGGACCACCTGGTGCAAATGCTTCCGTGATATCCATCCTGCTGAAGAGTATCTTCCTCGTTGGATCCTGCTACCTGCGCAGGTTATCCACCCAGTGATCGGACCTTGGCAGGTCCTTCCAAAGGATCACTCGCGTTTCCAAGGCAGTCTTCTTCTTGTACTTCTTCAGAAACTCGTATCCCTCCGCTCGTCTGACCACCGCATCCTTGTCCCGGAAGTCTGCAAGAGGATGGATCCAATGGTTACAACAGATGAAGAAAAAAAGAAAAGAGACAAGAAAGATCAGGCCAACTTACTAAAGGCACATGCAACAGGGCATCAAAGAATCTAACTACAATCGAGCCACTGCTCAAAGACTAAATGATCTAAGCTTTCGTATACGTAATAAAGAATACAACTATTGCGTGTGTCGTGCTCCATATTTTATGCACGTTGCGCAGAGCACCGTTCTGCTCATAGAATAGGATTGGTTAGGGTCGGTACCAGCCAGCCACTAGGCCGAAGACCAGCTCTCGGCATACTCCAGGCGTGGGAACGCACCGTGCCCGCGTATAAATTTACTATAGCTAAGCTGAAGCCAGCAACCAGCAGCAACAGCGGCGACCAGGCAGTATGTAGAGGAGACACAGAGAGGTAAGTGCAAGTTGCGCAACTTCTTCCAAGCAATCCTATAACGCACTGTACTAAATTAATCCTACTATAGTGTCATATATATATATGCGTCAGTTAAATGCCAGCCGGTAACAATGATCAGTCTCAGCCGTGTTCTACCCGGATGTCCGAGCAATGCATCCGCCTTGATTTAAATCCGAGGAATAAGCGACTGCGCTTTAAGTCGCTTCGATTGATATTCGCTTACGTGAATATCAGGCTGCAAGCCAGCCGATATGTGCCAGTGCAGATATCGGCAATCTTAAAAGGTGAACCCGGATGTCGCTCAAGAAATTTCACAATGGGAACGAGTCAATCGGCTGCCACCTATATCGGCCAGAAATCTCAATGGCGTATTGACTGATGTCGATGATTGAAATACAGCCACAAAACTGCATTTCTCCAAGTGGAAAGTCATCGCATACACTTTTCAGATATTTTTATTTCGTATCCAACCGAAGGGACTGTAAAAAGAGTTAAGAGCAACTGTGCCGAATGGATGACCACGGAGGTTCAATCCAAGTCATGAATTCGGTTCGAAGGGGGATCAATGGGAATGATGAAACCAATTTTAAAAATGAGGCCAATTCTGCGAAAAGTTTGAGGAACACTGAAGTCCCAAGTCGAGATACAATAAAACCAAAAGTATCGAGGAGAGTTAATCATCGAAAAGTATCTTCGAGGGTGACCTGTTATATTCGCTGTATGCATGTGTATATATATATACACATATGTAGATAGTCTTGTGTACACAGAAAATACTTGACCAGGAATCGGTAAAACTTTACGGTCGGCTTTATATGCCGTAATAACACGTTGTATGTTGGGTTTATCGCTTCATTCGCTCAATAATTTTGCCAAGGTGTTTCCCATACCCCGTGACTCCCTCTTTGTCTTACCGCTTCTTCTTTTCCTTGTTTCGTTTTATTCCTGCACAGTTTCCGTAATGATACTCTCCGTATCTCTCTCTTGCTACTCCACGAGCATTCTATTGGAAGTGTCATTTTTATTACTTTATTCTTCCTGCCTAGACTCTTGGGATCATCTGATCCCGTACGAAGCGAGGCCTTGGGGATACAGGTAGGACTTCTTGCTGGTGCTGCAGTCAAGGTGCATTAAAGCGGGAAAAAAAAGTCATCCAATGGAGCAGAGCGGCAAGGTTTCAATTCTTCGCGTTAGACGTGGAATTGACTCGAAACCGCAAACGTTATTTACAAGACACTCCGAGTTACGCGGAATCGACCAGTCAAAGAACTGCAGATCGTTTAGCTTCTCTCCTGCTGTTAAGGCGAACGGAGTATAAATATATGTGATTTATGATTATTAAGGAAAAAAATTAAGAAAGGGTCCTTAAATCTTCTTTAGAATACTTCAAGGCGGTTACTGCCTTGACTTTGATCCTTTAGGACTTTCTCTTTCATCCACAGGATCAGCCAACATGAATCTGCTTGAAAATTTTCTCGTACGTGGTCCAGTGCCACGACCTTGATTCATTGAAATCGATAGATACTTTCTCCAATCGATAAATTATGTATTACAATGGGTGATACAGTCGAATAGAATCAGGCGGTATATGGTGACTTAACCTAACCCATGAAATTGGCCAGATATTCAGCAGCAACCTTGTTTCGTTCTTTGTCACTGCGAAAACAATCTGCAGCTGCCAATTCCGAGCTTTCTCTGTTCGGTTGGTAGTTATTAAGACATCATTTGGACGTGATTAAAGTGTAATTAAAAAATTACAAAATCGCAGAGTAATTGAAGCATAGACCCCGTAACACACTTTATAGACAATTGGTCAGCTGGTAGTAGCAGTTGCTTGGATTCGAAGAAACTGATTGCGAGACATGCGACTATGCGGTGAAATTCTTATTTACTTTCCGTCGTCTGGTCTTCCTAGTTACATTTTCAATTCCATTCCTCTTACCGTTTCACTCTCTCCTATGGGAAAATTATATTGCCCGTCAGTCCTGTCAATTTTTATGATATATTTATAGCATATTCATCACGCCAGAACACGAAGATGTTCTGCATATTCTTTTATACCTGTAAGACAGAATGATTCTTCATGACGTATCTGTGTACTTATACTCGATATACGTATATTTGTATAACTGTACTTTCTACTGTAGCATTATAAATTTTCAAACTTCCCGCTACTTATCCACGAACTTTGAACTATTCCAAGGTGCTTGATTCGGTACGTAGATCGTGAGCTCATCGTGATCTACAATGTTCTGCCGTTCTCTAATGGTCAAATGTATTGGGTTAGAAAAAAAAATTCCAAGGACGTGTCTGCGTGACACTTTAAGGCTACGGGTACCGTTCCACGGCAAACAATAAACCGGAGTCTTATAAAATATAGTCTCGAAGGCTACACCCACGCGAATGTAGTACTACACTGAATTCTCGATAAGTTGGCTAGTCTTGATAACAATGTAATATACGTATTGTGAGACTTAGGAAACGGATACTCGGCCCAATTCCTTCGAGTTACATGCGTGTAGAGCAGCAGCGCCGGCAACAGCAAAAGCCAAGAGCAGCGCCAACGGCGGAACGCAGAAGCACTTAAAGCCGCCACGCTACACTTATGAAATAGTCGGTAATGCGAACGCAAAGAATAGCAGGAAGAGGGCTGGGAGAAAGAAAAATTAAAGACGCTAAGAAAACAGTAGTAAAGCATGGTTAGAGGGTATCCTTGATGAACGTTACGAACATCTTTTCCACGTTAAACGAAGCCACGCTGTTGATTCAAAAAGAACAATTTTTCTCACTGCATATAATTTCACCAAAAAAAGGAAACCAGGAAAAACTATGAATGTCGGTCAAACAGAGCTGGGGGCATTTTCTGACGGTGGAAGTTCTTGCGTCAGTTAGCGTCGTCCAGCAGAACTTTTGCCACATTAACAATGGCGTCTCTGCCATTCGTATTTGTCCAACATAACCGATACCACGAGCACTCCGTTACGAAGAAAAAAATTCTGCGAATAATTGACGCTGGGAATAATAGACAATTAAAAACTTGCCGCGAAACCATAAAAGTCTTTTCTGCCATTAACCACAATTTTGTTTTTATTTAATACCAATGGAATATCTTAGTGTGCCAATTGAGTCTATGAAACTTTTATACCCGGTGGACTAACCATCTTGGATTTTTTCTCATTCGCTTCTTTCGCGCTACGGAGAAAATCTTGGACTCCGACGTCGTGCACGTCGATTTCCTGTACGAATATGGAGATACGAGCGGATGAAATATATGTAAGACAGCTACTGAGTCCTGAGTACGTATATTTATACATAGATATACATTGGTATATGTACAATATATATAAGGTATATAGAATATCCTTTGACAGGTAGTTGGCCATTGAACATTTAAATAGATATTCATTGTATCTAAATGTACTGTACATATATACCAAGAACCAACCCCAGGAACAAAGTATTATGCAATTACCCATGGCAATCTGGTGTAGCGGCAAGTGGATCTACCTTTTGCTTGTACCATGGTATGCATATATATAACCTATCCACTAACTTCAATCCCTCTCTCCCTCTCTCTCTCTCCACAAGGAATATTGACTTTATATATTTACAAGGAACCTGTATTTATTGCAGGTTTTCTTCCATGCCGGACTGTACCATATAGATATATGCATGCATATAAGTTCCTAGTGCAATATATACATGTATATAGTGAATCAATAAAGAAGGTAGTTAACTGGAAGAATTACTCGTTACAATTTTATTATTTATTTACAGAATTGTCATTGCGCAAAGGAATAATATATTTTTATTTTTTTACAGTACTTAATATACACCTATTTAAAAGCACTTATCACGGATAGTCAACGATCTGAATTTGTTAGTTACATTTAAAAGAAAAAAAGTGGCAAGTCTACCCGTTAACGAAATGTCGAGTTTCCTGGTTGCGTTCTTAAAAAAAAAACCATGGCCGCGCACGGATATTCCCTACGGCAGAAAACGACGGCGGGATCGATGCGAACTTCGTATAACTTTCTCAGACTTTGACAATATCTTGGGAGAGAAGAGAGAGTAGCGCGGGAATTGAAGTCGGAATTGAAATGCTTGATAAAAGGAGGGTATCGCCCCGACCGGGCGTAATTGCGGGGATTTCGACGTCGGCGTCCAATTAGGAATTGCGCGGTTTTGCGTTTCTTTCATTCCACGTTATTCGTACGGCTTAACCCAGCGCAGTGTATAAAAGGGGGACGTTGCATACAGAGAAAATATACAAGCATCGGTTTCCGAATAAAATAACACTTGCCACAAAGTCTAGCAGTTATTAATACAGTTTTCTGTAGCGATGTGTTACGTGCTCAGGTTGGCAATAATGGTGGACGGGAGACGCGTGCACGCTCGAGAGTCCAGAGCGATTAGGTAGGAACGTAGGATTTCAGTGTTGGTTGGCCTAGAAAAGCAGCAACTCCAGGCTCGGACCGCGTTATAGAAGCCTAATTGCTAATTAGTAATTAGTAAGTACCCGACACTACGAACAGAAGACTTGCTACTGCAACGAGTAACCTACATAATGCCAACCGAGACGAATTCCTAAAACTAAAGAACATAGTAAAAAAAAAAGTCATCCTATACACGGTGATCATATTTTTAGTATCACTTTGAATAATAATCCACGAGGTCCTGTTATGAATCCAAATGTCAATTTGTTTTGCGTCCGACGCGGGGTGACTTTTCTGAAAGGAGGAAAGATTAAGGATGAATCAGAGAAAAGGAAAGAAAAGGAAGAAGGAGAAGACGTTAAGTAAACGCAGGGAAAGATGCAGCGCGCATTTAAAGTTACCCCCGACATCCGTTCCTCTCCACGGATTTACCATGAAGAATTCGTGTCTTGTCCGCGGCATACGAAATGTTCTGCAGCAGTTAACTAACGTCGTCCATCTTGGTATACGTGCAAGCACGCAATGTCTCCTCGTGCGCTTTTCAATTATTTACCAGCAGCTACGTAGCACTGTAAATATCACTAGGTATTTATTTATCACGGCTTTTTTCTATACTGAGAGATAATTATATATTTGTCGTTTCAAAGTATCTACCTTGTCTGGCAACTCTTCGGCGTTCGTCAACCTAACCTAAACATCGACGGATCATACGTATCCAGTTACTTCCGACTTAACGAAGAGTTTCCATTTGACAGTACTTGACTACGTAACCGAAAAATTGTCCACAGTACAGGGCTGTGGACATGCATTAAAAACGCATTAAGGCCGCGTTGGCTTAACGCGACTTTTCTGTAGAAATAGTTGGCTTCCTTTTTCTAGTTTTACTTGTATCTCTTTTTATCCTTATTATTTATATATACGTATATATGTATATTTCTTATACAGCCGATAATTCCACGAGTATACACCGATACACGCAGCACCTTCGGCCATGCAGATTCCTAAAGAGCCGAAGTAAATTGCTAAATAAGTATACTAAGTACCGATGCGCTCCGCCGAGGCGCTGCAATAGCTGCCACCATAGACGATCATCAATCAAGTAACGTAAGAGCAGGAGAATATGGAGTCGGCGGTGGTTGGTATGCGCATAAGGAATTCAGTAAAAAGTATCTTAAATCCATGAGACTAAAGTCACGAATGATTTAGCAGTAACGCAAGGACGACATGTCAATTCGCAAGTCTGGCAGAAAGAGAGAGAGAAAAAAGGAAACGCAGACAAATAACGCAGCTCCGGAAGTGTCGAGTAACTTTGACAAGTGAACCAGGAGATTGAACGTGGACGTAAAGTTAAGAAGAAAAAAAAGTTCTTCCTGTACCACCCGGTATATAGATGTATCCTATCGATACCTTAGTACAAGACATAACCTACCCATGGTATATACTGTATCTAAGTACACTGTAACCCACGTACGTATAACTATATATAATTCAAGTACGCAAGCTGGTAGGTATCGATGATGTAAGAGTTCCGTGTTCCCTGGCGCGTACTTTGCTATAGTAAAAGACGTAGGATCTAGATGTCTATCTACAGCGTGGTACAAGTCGATCGGTAGATCCCATAAATCTATAGTGTCTGCCGAAGCCTGACGTCCTTGTGGCTTTGGCCACTCTGTACGGAGTTTACTTGCCCCTACTGACAGACTTATTCACGCTGTATACCCTGACACTGCGTCAGACTATAGTACAGTGTTACAGAGTATACTGTATTTCATAGGTATATATAGGATAAAGAATATGGTATACTGTACGCTACCGTCGCTCGTAACGCCGCATCCGTTTCTGACGCGCATATCGTTACGGGACCGTACGATACGTGAAATCCATATGGTAAATATGCATTGGAATAATACGCATGGCACGTTCCTTGGTTCTGGTATAAAATAGCTGGGAGAAAGAGAAAAAAAGGTGGCTACATAACGGAAGTTTATGGGGATTCGTTATAGGTCTGAGATTACAGCGAAGAAAAGAATTACTAGTTAATAATGGATCAGCGATCTTAGCCCGAGGGTTTGACAATTAATGGTAAAGGAGATCGGCTTATTATCATCTTTTGCTACTGTTATTAATGTCTGGCTGGAATCGTAGAATATTTCATTGTAATAAAAAAAGTGACGTAGCACCTGTAGCGTGGTAGTTTGTTTAATATGAGGCAGGGCTCGGCCGTAGTGGCATTTTGTTTTTTTTTAAGGGAAGTTAAAATTCACGCCCCGTTATGCTCTGTTCATTGCGAAACACGTTATTGCCTCGGGCGATATCTGGTGTTTCTTTGTGAATTTATCTCTTTTCTCGCGTTCCTTAAGATTCCCCAGTTTTTCTTAATACGGCAATCTTGGCGACACGTGCTACGGAGGCGAATTCGCGTTCGAAATATATGGTGTAGACATAATTGACAGTAGTTGGGAATATTGTTGACAACAATGCTGTTCGCTACGTGACGAACGCACTTTTCGTGCTAATCGTAAATAACAGGAACAAAATGGCGGCGCACTACGCTTAAGGCTATTTCGTTTTAGCTCTGTGAGTCAGGCATATGTTAAATGTCCTTAGCCATTATTTCATGGAAAATTAGAACGTTGAAATTTGTAACAAACGAAAATAAAAAAAGTGTCCTGGTTTAACCTGACCACACACCCCGTTTATATTATATAGTCGGACATAAAAACATTCTATACCACAGAAGCCCTTAGTGCGGTTGCCAACTTGAGTAACAGTTTAAATTGCGAATGACGTGGCAGCTTGTTAACGTTTGATTTTGCAAAAAAAATTCGGTCAGACTTTCCACGTGGATTTTTCTGATAAAAATATTACCGAAATCGTGAACCTACCGGAATATCTTATTGGGCACGTAAAACGTCAAATTTCGTACTGTGAAAATGAGGCTTGAGGCGTTAAAAAAAAGTGTTAGAACATAATGAGCATCTAGGGGAATATTAAGGTAACAGTTGCGCAACGACGTAGTCTGGGCAAATTTGCAATTAAGCCGCTGCGGTTCTTCGCGATTTTAATTACAACGTAACAATTGCCGTCGACCTTCATGAATAATACGAATATACAATTAGCATCTGTATCTCATGCGCGAGATAAATAATACAAGTGATTTGTATCCTTCCGTCGGTTAAAGTGACTGTATACTTTGTATGCTAAATTTTTGTACCTATCGATCAGCAATAATCATTCGAGAGTCATCCAATTGGTTCTGCCAATTGGTCGGTTCCGTACTTCATTTTCATTTTCTCGTTATCCTCAATTTACAAGTAAATAGGTGCATTCCGTTTCACCTGACTTCGTAGCACGTCAGTGACGTCGCGTAGGCAGGTAACCTAACTATACATACAGATATTACACATATATATACGCCCAGGACGTCTATCCCGTTTTCTCTATTTAACCAGTATTAATTACGATAATGATAAAATACATCGGCGAGCCTTTCCGCGTGCCTACTTTTCCACCGAGCATCGAGATACTCGGATACTGATTAACCCTGCCAAGCATACTAATACTTGTTTCATACTATTCCGTACCTGCATTTCAGCGATAAACGCTAGTCAGCCATCTCCGCCTACGTTCGCCATCCACATTTATGATTTCTAGTGACAAATATTTCGTATGAAGTATATTATTCGATTAAAGTCCACACGCTGTTACGCCACGAAAAAATTGAATTCAGTAGTAGTTACATTAAAATACGATACACAGTTGTTTTATTACTTACAGTCAAGCACATAATCCAATCCGCCAATCATTGTGCGTACGCATTTAGACGAGCACGCACGACACGACTTTGTTAAAGTATTCATGAAAATAAAAGTGTACAACCAACGTGAAAGTTTTGCCCAGGCACTAACGGTATTTACATGACAAGGCGACGACGTCGTACTTATACCGCCTTGTACCTTTAATAGCTACGTCAGTGAGTTCTTCGTTTTGTACATATAAATAGAAACACATATCGACGTTGTACAACACGATTTGTCCGACGCAGAAGAAAAGTCTCCGAGACTCAGGCGCAATTTGTTTAGTCTACGCGGCGGATGAGCTGCGGGTAGCAGCTAACGGCTACAAGCGCCCGAGCAAACAGTAACCCAGCGTGTCTCAGCCCGGCGGATAGGTTAGAAAAATTGTACCGTGGACATGGTCTGATAAACCGGCAGCAACGTCGTTTTGGTGAAAACGCGGCGGAACTTTATATGAATACTTATTGGAGACTCATTGGATTAACATTAAAATTTAACATTCTACAGAATTAACGTTAATTAATACGATACGATTAAATTATACCTTACTCTCCCAATGTGTACGTCGATAGCGTCTTGTTGGGTTTTTTCCAGTTCGTTTCGACAGACGCATTAATTAGATTGTGATATGGATATTCAGTATAAATAGGAAAGCGTCTTTCTTTGATTTTACACAGACATAATAAATCGTGCCGTTTCTCGATACTTTTCTATCTGCCACTCATGGACACGTAGATAAAGCAGAGATTGAATTTATCGACGATACTAATTCACTGATTAGTCTAGTTTAACATCCGATCCTATGGAACGTCTCGTTTCTTTGGATTGTTCACAAGACAGGTACGGGACTTTCAATAGGGACTTGACTACGGTCTCGTTACGCCCATCGTGTATCGTTCTTATTGAGAATCCATCAAGTGCTAACTGTGATTGTTAAAGAATTAGTCGATATCCAATGTAGTCAATAAATAACGGATTAACGGAACGCTTCGTGATGATCGCTCTAGTTTCTAAACTGACGTATACAGACTGCCTTCCATACTCGGCTGCCTACGCAAAAGAACCGATCTCATTTCGTTACGATTCCTACGTGTTCTGTTTCGATAGATGATACTGTTATTATTATTCATACTAATACTCGTTATCCGTGCTATGCACGTTACACTGTGTTTTTTCTGTGTCCGACGGTAACTTCAGGCACGTATACAATATACATACCGAGACCGTTTATGGGACAATCCGTATTGCCATGAAATGCTACAAAGGCGTGAAGTTGCCGCTTAACAGGAAATTCTAGTGATATTACGTATGTATATACATATGTACATACGTGTGTATTTATTTCAGTGAAATATCGTATGCGAAAGAAATAATAAGATCGGTATAGATGGTGCAACAGACATAAAGATTGGGAACCGTTTATGGGATCATCCAGTGAAATCATTAACAATCTGGCAGTCATCGTAAAATGGCGGAACTTCCCTGGAGCATTAAGTTCGTCGACTCGTTAAGAAGCCGCGCGATCACTCCGTGTTTTGCAAGACTCTACGAAAAGTATGCTGATTGGTCCCGTAACTATCCTCACGGGTGTTTCGTCAATTCTCAATTCGTTTTCAGCCATGACGTGATTTCATTGAGGTAAAGTTAATTATTTCATCTTGTATCTTTCATGATAACTAGTTGTGGCCTGTATTCGTTTATATTCATCGTGCCATTGCGACATTACTGATTTTACTTAATTTATCCCTTCCTCTATTTAGTTGACGGTATTAAATATTATCGATCCAGCAACGTCCGTGGTAAAGTCTGTTACTAACTGTGCTAAGGCAATTCTACTCGCTTGCGAATACATGGAAAACGTATCGCGTGGATTCTTCAACGGCCCGTGGAAATTTCCAGTTTCGCCAGTCGTGCGAGACCGTAACGAACTTGTCTACAGATACCGACGGAGCACGATTTGAAATCCAACATGAAATTGTCCACGTGAGATACATTTGATTTTAAGTATTTTTTTTCTCCTTTAAACATGCCTCTTACGTTTCTAGGCAATTGTATAGCTCCTGGTGGTCCTCGAAGGAAGATGAGTCCATCGTGCTGAGCAGGAGTGACCTAGATAAATAATGGCTAGCTGTCAGAGGAAAACAGAGTTCGATCGATCTGCCATACGAAGCAGAACTGTTAAGAAATGCGATACGTGGGTAGATGACAAGATCCGATGCGATCGGATAACGTTCGATTGACGGGAAGGCAAAAGATGACTGTTGCACAAGAAAGAAAGAAAAAAGTGAATATATAAAGCAAAAAAAAATGGTTGGTCGAGGATACGATAATGGAAGAATTTTTTTTACCATATACATGTCAGATAAATCCACCTTGCATCTCGACGTGATTTAAAAGTAGAAAGTAAAACAAAAATGGCGTCCTAATATCCCTATCGTCTGCGAATGTCTCCTTATTGACCATATAGGTAGGCAAAGTTATTGCCCGTACATTATAATAGTCGCTCGTTAACACGCGACTGTTAATGACCCACCGTATCCTTAAGCTTCATGAAAATCAACACGAGCGACGATTAAGGTTTTATTTTGGGATTCTATCGCGCACAAAAGTCGAACACCTAACGGTGAGATCGTTCAACAAGAAAGAGATTCTTCCAGCGTTAATTCCCTCGACTAACTATGCACCAGCATACGTTTCTAAACGGACTTGGGCAACGCTCATTGCCGCTCCATGAAAATATCTAAGTAAGCTTAAGCTCAGCTCACTGAACGTATCCGATCGTTATACAGAACCGAGTATGGAAGTTTGTTAAAAAAGTGATCAAAAACACTTCTGCGTGTAATATCGCGATAAAAAGATATCCTGTTCGACGCCTATTATCTTTTGAATATTTTCCAAGACGTCCGGCGTCGTTTAACGAAACCGATTAAATTTTACGACGGAAACGACCTAAAAACGTCACGCATCAATCAGTGCTCTATTGAAGAATAATTTTAAGCCTCGATCTTACCAGGACTTGTATACTTATATACGTGTATATCTAAGGTAGCAGGAAATAGGTGGGATTGCTTCTTCTGTTTTCTTTGCAATGATCTCTTTGCTCTCGCGCGAACCTAATCGAGTGGGTAGGTGGGTGGGTAGGTGCTCGTAGGATCAGGCGCAACTTTGAAGATTCCAATTAATTTAATTGACCGTAGTCACGGCGCTTGGACACATACGGGGCACAAGGCAGATTATCAGCGGGCAATTGAATGCGGGCTCGGTGCAACCAAGGGATAACGTGTCAGGTACATGCATACCTACGTATCTATATAGGTACATAGCCTATTTACTAGATAACTGACAGAAACGAAACGATAGCAGCGGTCCCAATGTTGCGCAAACCAGCAGTCCGCCTACATAGCCTGAAGCTGTCATGACTCTCATAGCTACATAGGCATTATATGTCCAACCAGTGCCTTGTGTATATACATATATTACATGTATATATATATATATATACAAAGATAGCGTACAAACCCGACCATTACGTATATATAAAATTTTCTATACGTACATATAGTTACATATACATACATAAAACTCGTAAGACCCTCCTAGCAATGACTTTACCAGATATAAAGGCAGGCAGGTAAGGTATAGAGAATAGGTTGGTACCCATTCTACGAAACTGGCGCGGTGATTTAATCATTATCGGCAATCTTGTTGCTGCCAACAAAAAAAATCTAGGTCAACTCCACTTCCAGTTCACTTTTGAAGCCACCGCGAGTCAACGGCTGTGTAAAAGGGTTGCGCTATTAAGACACGTACCCTGTATGATTTATTTTGATAATTGGAAACCTCCAACGGGATTGGAATTCAAGGGTGGTTTTGGTCCAGCATAATTTTTAGATGACAGATAACATTATGGTGATTAGACGATTAGAAAATCAAATTTGACTCACATATTTCGATCTGTGTTATTTCCAATGCCTACGCTAATCTCCTACCTTTACCTACATACCTTTTCTTATTTCGTAACGGTATTAAAAGTCTCTCGGCCCTAGATATGTATATTCAGGTAACGCCAATGCGACGATCGAAGTCTGACCATTTACTATCCTCGACTCCTCACAACCAGGCGTTAAAGTCTTCGTCTTTGATGTCAGATGCTTTTACAATCGTTCGTGTCTCCAGGCTACCGTATGTTATATATATATATATATATATATATATATATATATATATATATATGCCGACTGAACCCCGTAATTTTCGATTCATCCGAAAATCCTCGTAGTGTGTCATTTTCGAAAGTTTCGTGGATTCGTGTCAAAATACTCATCCAGCCGATCATTGAGAGTTGGAATGTACAGTTCCAGGAATGTCGGTACAAGAACGATCAGTTTGAAATTTGGTTACCCGTATACTTACATGGCCGACTAATTAGCGTGGCAAATAGGTGGAAATGAATTTAATGTATTCAAGTACCCGCGATTGCCCAAGAGGATTTCGGCAATGTTTGCCCTCTTGAACTTTCTTTCATCCGTCCGAAAATGTCTTTGAAATTCTATTGGCTTTAAATCCGAATGAGCTTTTCATGAATAATTACAATGAATTATTGCGCAACTATTTACGGTCATTGTTTCCTTTAGTGCTTGTAATGTAATCTTGAATTGTCTGTTTATGGTAACTCCAATGGAAACGACACGGAACGTTAGCCAGAGTGGTTATTACGTTCGTAGTATATATTTGCACCGAGTGGTTTCAGCAACATTGTCCAAGTCCTACGTGATACAGTTACGACTTTGTCAATTGGATCGAAGCGAACATTTAGATTGTCTGATGGTTCAGTTGGCAATGGAGTATAAGTGCAAAGTGTCATATAAATATTGCATAATTGTCCTAGACGATATGAATTATCCTTTATCGTAAAACGGCACGATATAACGTTGCAAATTAATTGGACTTGTTATCAAATTATATTTGACAGCTAATGACACGTGGTACAGCGCGCCTATTTTATACCTATAAAACGTCAATTTTTATACCGAGTTTACAATCGACTTTTATCGCCAGCGATCGCTACTATGCGATACTGTCTGCTTGTAACGAACTGTTACGCTATTCCTTCCGTGGTCGCTACGTGGAAACGGGCATACGTACACGGTGGAAACTAGACGAGAGAGCGCCAAGTGGTTCCTCTTAAGTAGGTCATGAAAAGGAACCACGAAATAAGATTCGCTCTCACGTAATTCACGCGAGAGACCGGAAGAGCGTAAATCGCCTCATTTTGGAGAATCGAATTACGCATCCTTGGGACTTCAAATTTAGACACGTTACATCCTTCACGGGTATCTCGCCTGGGATAGTACTGATAATTCTCATTAACGTGAGACTGCAGATTCATTAGCGTGGAATAAAGTTAAAAAAATATCTCTTGCTTAGTGTCATTATTGAATTAGATATCAACGAGGAACTTTTGTATAATTTTTATCCGTCAACATTTTTTTTGGACCAATTATTTATCTTTATACTTTTATGTCAATTTGAAAATCATGGAAATATCGAATTTCAATCTAGAAATTTTTTAAAAATATATTGCAATTACAGTCAACTTTTTTCACGTACACTTTATCGCTATATATTAAATTCTAATCCATTAAAGATTCTATAGGGTAACCTATAAATAAGCAATGTAAACTACTAGTCTCTGTGGGTAAAGTGAATCAATGAGTAGGTATAAGAAACACTTGGTATATGCTCATTCTTAGGTTGGCGATGCACGCGTTCTCTATTAGCCGCAAGCGTCGAGGATGTCAGCAGAACACGAACTGTTGGTCGCATGCAACTATATGCACTCGAATGCAATTACGCACGTGCATCTTGGATTCCCTATTGGTCAGCAAGGTGTTGCCAACTTTAGTATAGAGTCGAGCATGGCTTCTGCACTGGGTCAGTATACCCAGTCTGCACCTATCCTATTCTGTAATAGTCCAGTCTGGTCTAGGCCCGATATTACTATACTGTTGAGAATCGCTAAGACTACCAGCTGCAAAATTTCTCCTGGTGTCGCTCGAGCAAAACCTGCCCTAAGCTTGTACATTAAAGTCTGCATCCGTAGTATGTATTCCTATTAGAAGTCTATGTAAAAAATTTTTTTTCAAAATTTCATCGCGTATAAAAAATGTCATTTTTTTATAAATAAAGCAGAGTAATTTCAATTATATATAATTAAGTTTTTACGCATTCATTATTTATTCCACAATCTCACTTCTTATCTACATACCTGCATACGTATGCAAAGGTTACCGAACTATGCAGTTTCCATGTCGTTATGGAAAATATAGGATGTTACGTAACCGCGAACACGCACAAGCCTTAAAGGATACTTCGATGCCATCGACCTAATAATCACTAGAGTCGAAGATATCAATTTTACGTCTTGATCCGATTGAAATTCACAGCAAGAATCACTTTTGACTGATCGGACTGTCCTTGAATATAATTAACGTTAAAATAGCGAAGCAAAAATAATTATAGTTCTATAAAGTCAATTAAAATTTTTTTATCATAATTCAAACTTCATTCTCGATAAGAGGACCACAGAATATCGAGTAATAAAAATGTAAAAGTTCACTAAAAAAGTTAACTCTATTTTTTTATCACGGATAAATAACCCATGATTACTGATACGCGATAAACGAGTGAAAGCATTTATTAAATTAATTAGAAACAATTAATTAGCGATTAAGGTAATCTCTTGTCATCTTAAATTTTTCTTTTCCCTTTAGTCACACTCATTGCTAACGACGCCGATATTACGCGAGAAAATAAGCTGCATCCGATCTCGCCTTATATACCCGCCGTAAGGTAATGACCGTCATTTGCTTTATGAAACACGAGTATATATTTTTTTTCTTTCTGCGGAACTATTACGGAATCCTACTTAAGATCGTAGCACACTGTGTATAAGCTATAACTCACACCTTGGACTCTATATATATATATATGACACTTATATCTCTTGATTACATCAATAGAATCAATATTGATAGCTAACACCACAAAACGGTAACATGCGTACCAACTTACGTAAATATCGAAAGAAATTTTGTGGGGATAAAAAAAAGGTGTAATAGAACAAAAGTGGTATCACATAAAAATTTCAATTATTTTTTTCCCATTCAATTATACCACAAAAAAAATTCCTTCAAATTTCCCAACGAATTAATTCGACACCGAATCCACTTATATTTTCTTTTTCTTATCTCCTTAACACCTGGCTAAAAGTTTCGGTGCAGGAGCGTGGAAATTGTTATGTTAACCCATAAAAGATGGATGCAGCCCAGAGCAAAGGAATAGAAAATAGCAGGAAGTTAGCCGATGCCAGCCAAAACAAAGGAAACCACCAAATGAGAAAGATATGCATCTGTAAGCGTGGGATCTGCGTACCAAGACTGAGTAAGGGAGCTTGTTGTGAGTATACCGTATGCATAAATATATATACGAGGGTGGATTGATAAGTTTCCGGCCTGACTAAGAAAAACAAGGTTATTTAAAATTTTTTTTTTTTA
>JAYRCB010000363.1:1087709-1235574 GCA_036026315.1 Trachelus stipa
TAAAATGTCACCTTCAGGTAGGCCTAGTGGCGCCATTTCTTGGTCAGGCCGGAAACTTATCAATCCACCCTCGTATAGTATACACATATACACATCCTCTAGGATGTAGGCCGATGTAAGCAGTGTAATATACAAATTGCGTACGAAGTCAAAGTGACGTGGGTATAACGTCAGCATGAATTTTTTTTTTATGTTGAATAACGAATTTAGGTGATATCCAGGAAAGGGGTGGTGAGGGAGGATAAAGATGCATCGATATCATTGCCAGTAAATGAATCGACCAGATGACGTTAACAAATGATTATTTGCTCTGGTTTTTTCTAACGCACCACATAGTTGATGATGGGGTATCGCCCTTTGCCATAGCGTTGGATATGCCAGATTGTACTGTGATATATGGATATATATATTAATATATACCTTGAGTAAGTAATACCTTCCTGCATTTATTTTAAAAAGATATAAAACAAGCGGATGAAACCAATAACCTCAATAGAGTCGTATATATCTATATCTAGTGTTTGACTTCACGAGTGCAAGATCCACGAGCTAACCGATTGGTAGAAAGCTGTGACTAAGAAACCAAGTGGGAATACAACGTGTCTATGGATATCCTACGCGAATACTAAAATCCTCGGGAAGCGATAAGAACGAAGTAAAATCCTTGGAGTAAATAGAGGTTGGTGGAACGTTGTGAAAAAAAAAATATCAGACAGTATTAACATTAGCAGAACCGAAGACTGAGTGATCCTTAAAAATTCTGTTACCGTGAAAAGTATAATTTTTTTTTTTTGAATACGAAGATTCATTTTTTTTTCCTTTTTCCTTAGCCAATGCACACGAGGAACAAGGAGAAATTCCGCGAGAGTCGGCCTTTACGGTGATGATCTCACGTCTTTGGTCGCGTAGTGTCGTTGGTTTATTATTCTTCTTTTTTTTTTCGTCTCGAAGGAACAAAAAAAAATTCCGTAAGAAAAGACTTGGCTAATAGTTCTTTTTCATTGGAATCAAGCGGATTCACTTGCAGCCAGTTTAGATAAGCCCGACAATGAATTACCCGAACCTGTCCTGTCGCAAACGTTTCTTCCCACCCTGTGTATTCGCTGCACCTACTTGGATTAACGTATAATATTTCTGTATACTAAATCTGTATGGGTAAGACAGGTTCTCTAGCATGGCGCGATACCCCGGGATACTCTGACATTTGCTGGGTTGATAGCCGAGTGGTTCACCTATAGGAGAAGCCGTAAGACTGACTAGAGTCTGCATTTTATACTATTGGGATATAGTATAGGTATACCAAGTCGAAGTATAGCTGTTGTAACAAGGCTCCATATGCTAGTCCGAATTACTTGGCAAGGCTTTATTACTTTTTTGGACTTTGGGTCATGTCGGGCGTAATAATAATATAATAATAATAATAAATAAAATTTGCTATTTTTATAACGTCGCTTGTTACGTTCAAAAAATTTTACACAATTCTTTTTCGACGCTTTAAATTTTTTTTACGTCTGACAACGTAACGCCTTTACACATTTTTTTGGTATGTTTATCAAAATAATTTTTAATATCTCAACTGTTTCTTCTTTAGATAAAATCTAGATGTAATGAGTTTTCGAGAGTTTTGACCGGCACATTCCAATTACTCCACGTTCCAATTACCCTCGTTTCTCCCTAATAGCGCGCTTCCACGTCACGGGATACCCGTGACCTATTTAATCCTAGTAAATTGTTGTACTCCTTTGCGATATGCCTTGGGATATTTTTGGATGGAAGAATGTTGGTGACAAAAACAAAAAAGTTAAATTAACGAGAGCGGTCGTTATTTTTTGATTTAATAATTTTTTTCGAATTATATGTACAGTTGAGTGGCCTAAGAGATATTTTTAATTCGGAGTCACCCTGTATAAAAATATATCACTGGCTACTGTTTAGACGAAATTCGAAAAAGACAATGGGTACTAAAAGCCATATAAGCTTAATCCCGATTATATGATCTCGTAGAAAATTTCACTGTATTGAATTTACCCGCTTTACATTGTTATACATAAATCAAACGGAATAAGATAAATTCGATTGGATATTTTCTCTGGGAAAGCCATTTCGCAATGGTATCCTGTTTTCGCATCGCGCGGTCGAGAGTTCAAGTAGCTTGGATGAAGTCGATCAAGAGTCAGATAGATATAGAAGTAAGTGTATATGGTATGCATGGATGTACAGTAGGTTTAGAAATTTTAAGACGTTAACTTGAGCCAAAGTCAAAATTTAGAACTATGACGATTACGGCATGGCCTGGTGATTCTTTGTACGTTAAAACTGGTCTTGGAGAGAAATTTGTACTGCGCCCGATACCGTTGCGCTTTTTCTCACCTGAATTCTGAACGTTTACCAGCGCCCGAGCGAATTACCCGTTAAACATGGAATTTGAATAGACTCATACTTGACTCGATTCAACCGGAGCTGAATTGACTCGATAGCGAATCACTTGCAAGTTCTTTTTTTTGAATTGATCGAAACCGACGTTATTTCTGCTGACCCCGTTATATCTGTAAAAGTAGCGAATCGCTGGAGTTTAGATGTAGGGATTATATATTTATATGTATGTGAATGATATATATACTGCTTCCAATGGTTATTGCATTCGCGACTGTGATTCTAAAGTTAATTAATACTCTATAACGGTCGCGGGCCGTGGTCACTAGGAATTTTAGCCAATTATAATATCGCCATAGATATATATTGACGCACGCGAACTATTGCGAAAAAGCGAGCAATGAGTCGTTTTGTGTGGGGACTATGATTTTTTTTTACAATTGTCGCGAAACGACTTAGCAGCATGCGAATAATTTCTTTGCGGAGAGTCCATTGGTACTTCTAATAATTAAGGTGACAATTGGGTTTTATAAATTAGAATTTTTTATTTTGTCCAAAAAAAAAATTGTTCAGGCTAGTTTTCAATTGAAATCGCGTCGAGTCATTTTGTGAATTATAAACTCGGCTTGATTCGTTCCTAGAGTCAAGCTGTTTCCGCGTATTTAAATCTATGGCGATTTTATATGACAAGTCGAAAATATTGAGAAAATATTTTTTTTCGTCCGGTGAAAGCTACGCCTTTACGAGTGGTAATAGATGCTTTACGTTTTAACGTGAAAAATACGACTGGACTTATTTATTGTAAATCCTTTGTTCGGGTATCGATCGTGATCGATAAAATTTTGTGTTACGGTGCACGATGACTTTTTTGTCACGTTGTCACGTGATGCCATGGAAAAGTTTTCGAGGCAAATAATCCGAAAAACATTTGTTTGAACTGCTTTCCTGCTGATTTCATTTTAACCTTGGTCGAAATTATTTTGAAATTCACATACGAATGTGGTGCTGGTAATGGACATAATATTTTCTTCCATTGATTCTGGCGCATACGCGCATATATGTAAAACCAGCAAACACATGAAACCAGCGATGCTCATTTACACACAATGAGGAAATTCACAGTGCGGCCGTAAGACACTGTCGTTATCGTAACCAAAAAATTTACCCCGAGGGCCCAAAGTATGTATTCTTATAAAAATTTTGTTTTTCGACATTTTTCACGTATTTACTAAATCAAAACGAGCGACAGAAAGAGCTGTCAAAAGTCCGCCAATGACAACGGCAACAATGTGAATCATGACAGGAGTCACGTGAAACTCTCAAAAACCATTGAACCAAAAATCCGTCTATAAAAATTGCGATAAAATTTTGAAAATCAATAATCGATTCTCGATTCGATGAGAATAATCGCTAATAATGCCCCGACGTATCGGATTTCTCATTCACCGCAATTATGCAATCGCCGTGAAATCGTGCCTCAGTCCCATCCAAGAATAGTTCAGATTGTCTTCGGCTTAACCACAGCATATTTTCACCCATATTACACCTCAGACATTTTCAAAATGTACCGTGTCAAAAAATTGCGTAGGAAGGTCATCCATGTAGAAAAAATAAATCTGGATAGCCGTACAGTAAAAAAAATCCTATATACCTATATACAGACAAAACCTTAATTTTCCTGTATAATTCATACAGAATGCACTATGAATACAGGACGATTCATTATTCCTTTCGTGTTATAAAAGCATCAACGTTCACCTCAACGCGTTTGTGCAGTACGTTGGCACTGTGTAGCCATGCGTACAGAAGTTCCGGTTCCTGAGAGAGGGGTATACCATAGCGCCCAAATGTTACGCTCCTGAAGAAGATCCCACGTGAGGACTACGAGCCAGGGCCGATAATTGGTCCCAGTAGCAAAGCACAAACTCGACACGTCCCAAGCCTCTAATTAAAATAGCTCATACGGCGCATTCAATGAATAAAAAATCCGCGATGCGTAAATAAAAAAAATTTTCAAAAAAGAATCCCACCCCTATAATTTTTACAGTGCAAGAAGCATAACCAGACACAATAAATATACACAGTGTCCCATGCTTCTGACTGACAATAGCAACCAAGATAAGATCCTGAAGTAGCACGTACCCGTAAGTACATAGCATAAGAGGCCAGACTAAATAAAGCCACGCAATAGAATAGTCAGATGATAATAACAAACCTTAGTGAAATAGGAAGATAAAGCCTGAGGATTACAGAGGATGCTAACTGGCTGAATTTCCGTAGTCGTGGATAACGCTGTCACGTAGACATCCGAATCAGTGTTATCCTTCGTGGTGATATTTTAAAATAAATATCGCGTCTCCGATTAACAAACAATATAAAATCACTCAACGAATCGCGTATAGTAAAACGTGTAGCAAGAAGGGGGGTCTCTCGTGTATAAGGAGGCATGTACAGTGTCCAGCACTATGCACCCATACGTCCGGCCTAGTAGGCGGCTGACATGTCAAATATCCAATAGACGATAACGAAAACACGATTCAACAGTCGAATCCTCGTGGGAAACTCATCGCGGGCACACGGCACATATTTAGTCAGTGAAATTCACTAGGCGACAGCCTCTTATTCACGCACGGAGTAACGTAGCACGCTACCAGATGTTAGAGACACTTGCTCGTGTTCCTCGCGGCCAGCCATGGAACGGCAACACTCTCACTGCCGGATGTTACGGTAGCAACGGATGATCTCGGTTCGTTAGGTTATCGAGAGCTGAGAGTAAAGTCCCTTCCGGTATCGAAGTACGGTGACGTTTCACAGCAGAGCAAGCGTTTCCATCGGAGGCTGAAGAGGACGAGGTCGACGTTGACGTTTTGAAGGTGGGTTATCCAGTGGCTGCCAGGAAGTGCCGGCGCAGGAGTTCGGCGCGCACCACACGTTCTGGATACCACCTTGGGCTCTTCTACCGAGGTCCCGTCCAGGTAGGACTCTTAGGTATAGTCTAGGTTAAGTTTCGTAGGAGTGGGATAGTCCGCTGTCGATGACTACCGGTCGTATCCGCGGCTGCGGCTTCTGCCTCTTCACTCGCGTTGGACCTCGCGCTTACCCGGGATGACATTTATCTGTACACGTTGATTGGCAAGGCGCACACGCACTGCGACGATCCGTATTGTAGTCCGGCGGGCGCAAGAGTGCGAACGGCTTGCTCCTCGCCGAAGACAAAGTTGTCTCGGTACACGGAGCCGCGCTATGTAGGTAGAAGTATAAGGCAAGCAACACTGCCGTAATATCCCTGGATAGAGTGTACTCGCTTTAGGTTCTTATGATACTCGGTGATCTTGCACTTGTATTATAGAGTCGCGTAGTACCGATACTGTAGTATATAAGCTGCGAGGTATATACTAGGTAGGTAGGTAGGTATGTATTTTGCCTGAGGCGACTCCAGGTATAGCGGTACTTCCATCCCTGCCACCTCCTCGGACCCCTTCCCAGGCCCAGCCACCTCCACGATTCCACTCTCGTGCTATATATTCACCCGTGACTCCTTCGGCGAGTATGTGTTCACGTATGTGTATAAGGCCCCGGCTTGATACGTGTCGGCGAGTCCTATGCTCTATGGATAGCCAGGACTCCAAGGACGTAGCTACGCTTTTCGGGCCTCATGCCCTGCCACGAGTAACGACGCGCTGGCACGTCTCTCTCGGCGGAGACTTCAACGAGTGGGAATGGCTGGGAGAACGAGAGAGAGAGAGGGTGTCTGGCTAGGGTCGACTGGAGGAAGAGAGAGGGACAGACATTCGTATTGTCGTATACGAGACGGAGCGCCTCTGTCGGCATTCTCGTGTATCAATCGTGGAGACTTCAACCCTCGGATTTGCGTAGGCGATGTCGCTACGACCCTCGTATTAGGATTCTGATACGAAAATAGAACTGACGCGACGAGACCAAACTCAAAGCTGTCGCAACGGCGATTCTCGATGCTTTTATTTATACGCGGTCTTGGTTATGTTAACGATTTTTTTTTCAAAAATTTATTTCCTAATGGAATTTTATTCCTAGGGCTTTTTTTCAAAGGTGTCAAATTTTTCCGTTTTTCACGCGTTATCAATATTTCATAGTTAAGGCTCGCGCGATACATAGCCTCCGCGTTATTCACTCGTCGGCTGACGAACCTAGAGATTACCGGTAACCATGATAATAAATAACTCCGAACTGGTTAAAGTCGTACAGATTCGCCGCGTAGGTACTTGTACAAGTTACGCAGAAACTGTAGTCGGTGATCGCGATCATCGTGAGTTACCGGTCTCGATTAAATGTCAGCCGTCAATGCGAACTTGACGAATGACAGAGACCGGCCATCGGAGCCGTACCGGGGCCCACTAATTGGCATCGATCAGTGAGAACTTAGCGAGACGCATCGAAGAAAGGGAAGCAAGGACGATCCGATAGGCAAAAATAGAAAAAAAAAGTCCTGGTCCATGAAGTACAGGGAACGCAATGATAAAAAATAATTCAAACACGAAGCAAAGATTCGAGCAGTGTATAAAATAAAAAAAATTCTTGGGGTCCCTATGGACCCCAAATTTTGGGCTTCTCACGCGCCTGCACGCTACCAAGAGCAACAGGTGAGTCCGTCATTGGACGGGGACGGACGTTCTATAGTCTACGATCTACAGTCTACCCGATGGAGAGCCAATCGGAAAGCGAGACCTACATATGACTCCCTTCCTCTGCGGAACATCCGCTACGTCAGCCTCGGTCTAAGTTCCGGTACCGTTAGTCAGTCTGTTACAACGTCCACGATGGAACTCTAGTCGAGTCGACGTTGCTCATAGGTAGGTAGGTAGGTATCTCGCGTAGTCAGCCAAGATCCTAAAGATCGTTCCTCTTTTTTTTTTTTCTTCCTCGTCGTCCTTTCTTCTTTTTCTTTTCTTTCTTTTCGTAACTTTGTTTCTTTTCTTTTTTCTTTCTTTTTTTAATTCTTCTCTCCATTTTTATTCCGAGGCTATTTCTCCATGCCTCGCTGACTTGCTTAGGATCTTAGTCTCTACGTACTTGTCCCTGTGTGCACCCGGCTCACACTTCTTTACCACTGTATAATATCTATCACTGTATCTCATCCGTGCGCAGTTATAATAAATATACTATACCGTCACGACTATACTATATTTATGTATGTTTGCGTGACAGGCGCTCTCGTATGAACGCGACTTTATACGTGGGTTCCGACTGTATTGCTGGTCAGTATGTGGGGTTAGTCCGATGGGCTAATGTGTACAACCTGTTCATGTCGTATCGACCAATCTGCGAGACCCAAAGAGTGGCTCTACCTGCCGATAATTCATTTCTTCATGTCTACGTGAATATAGGTTAAAGTCGTTGTAAAAATGGCTTTACGTTCCGAGTCTACCTTCGTGTGTACGAGCCTGCACCCGTTGGTATACTCCAGTAGGCAGGTTAGGTAGGTAAGTACAGTCTGGTCTGAATATTCGTTACAGGATTAAAGTGGTACCATATAAATATATATACACACACATATTTTACCTTTGTCAGATGGGGGTTGGACCAGTTCGATATATTTTTAACCAAGAATAATGCCCAGCACTTGAGTCCATTAACGATATTTATCGCCAGCAGGGAGTGTATCACGCCCCGGAGATCAGACGGATGAATTTAATTATAATTTATAACGTATTTTCACTGCTCCTCGACTTTTGCACTTTATTCCCTCGCAGGTGGTACCTGGACGCGTCTCCTCGGTCCGGATGGCACGGGAGAGCAGAAATCGATGGAATTTATAGGAGGTTCGATCAGTCAAACGAACTCGTGACAAAATTTAAAGGCGCTACAGTACCTTCTCGTGGCGTAATGAACGCTGGTAATTTAATTGATGGCGCGCAACGCTTCGCGTGAATCGACCGAGTTGAGAGTCGGCGACAGGAATTAACCGTTACGACTATTTTGTTCGGGACGCAGTCGGTATAAATCTGTGGTGAAAAAAAAAGAAAAAAAAAATAATTAAACTGTTTATAGGATGCCCCTTAGGATATAGGGAGGGAGTAACATTTATTCATTAGCAGGACTAATCGCAGTGGCACGAAACGTTTAATCATCCTCTGGCACGAGGATTGGATTAATTTAATTTTTTCTTAACGGTCGCCATGATTCTTTTAGTTTTGTCTCTATCGGCGTGGATCGGCTAGACGTAGCCATTATTGAATTTTTCATTGCCGGAACAAAAAGTGTATACGTTACACTTGAGAACGTATTTACAAGCAATAAGTCGCACGGACGAGGATCCACGAGAATGAATTTTGGATGATCATCGAAATACTCGTACAAAGAGGATACTGACGCAGGACCAAGGAAGCACGACAATATGAAAAAAAAAAATGGGAAGACAGTCACGTCTTTCCAGTAGCTAGCAGTACGTCTTTCCTCGTTGTTTGTTTAGCCACATTCCGTAACGCTGAGAAATTTTTAATTCTCTCATCAACGAAGAATATTATAAATCACAGTTATCGCTATGAAAATTTCTAAGCTTTGCATAATTTTGAATTTATATTTCAAATATTCCCGCCTCAGTGGGCGTACGGCTATTGGTCACCGGACGGGATTTCCCCTCGGTCTACGTAACTGAAATTCACGTCGCGTCTCGTGATTCTAACGTGTTTTTCGAAACTCGATCGCGTTATCAAGATCTGTTAACATAAATTTACATAAAAGTCCGTTTACGATAAATAAAATAATTTTACTTAATAGTTACGACGTACGGACTATACGGTATAGGCACGATACTCCAGCAACGTATCTTCCGCATAAAGGGACGGGGTGGAAGAAAGCAGATGACTTATAAGCATAGAAGCTGACTAGATAAGAATGCAACTGGAAATTTCAATGAGTCAAGGCGATCTAGTTCCCGATCGAGCGGCGTACAAATCGACCTGTCTTATCTTCATACTTTTTTCCAATCCAATTAAATCGAATCGGGAAAGTATGGCAACTCACAATCGATACGATGACTCTCGCAGTCTGGCCAACCGAAGGCAACAGCTGCCACTGGTTGTCATCTATTTTACTCAATGGCTCCTTTTATTCTATACCACTAGCCATCGACCTATCGATTCACAGTCGGTCGATCGATATCTCGAAATCGAATGATCGTTCCATATACATATATATACATCCGCGTAAGTCGGTACACTCAGACTCCCGGATATCCCACGAGCCTCTCTGAGGACACATCACGGTTATCAAAAGTTCAAATGGACCGATCGTGACCCGTTTCACGGTCAGTCACGAGCCCAGTCACAGATCCCGAACCGATTCGTCGGAATCGTTCTTGCGTGCCGTGAATTCGCGGCTTTGAAAATCGATAAAATCGCTAAGCAAGGACGCAGTCCAAGTGCAGGGTACTGGACCAGCCAAAAAGAATTTCTCGAACTGGATCGTAACGTGGCCGCAAGGCACCCGAGGACGATTTATAATAACAGGCGTGAAGTTGCGTACGTTACGTATCGTCCATGGTAGATAATCCCGTGTGAAATTGTCTCGCTGCTAACTTCGGATCGTCCTCGATACCATCCTAGTTACTTTTGGTAATTTTTTTTACTGCGACTCGCTGACCTATATGTTTAACATTTTTATACAGGTATATACTTATACACACGTGACGCAGACTGGCAGCATCTTTGCATGCGGATACCGGAACGAGTTTGAATGGAGTCAGCTGGTAATGGCGGCGAATAAGAAAAGGAATAAAAAGATCCTGTACGACTTTGCCAGCGAGGAAGCCGCTTCCGTAAGTCGGTAGTCGATTCTACGGCACGTTTACGGCTACTTACGAAATAAATTATTCAAAACGAGCAATGCCCCGAACTACCGAGATAAACTATCAAAATTTCTTGTGAAATACGACTAATTGGCCTGATTATCTCTCATGAATATTCACGCGTACCTATATCTGCCACGTATGGAATAACTATAGGCAGCTCGATGTATAGATGGATGATCGTACGTGTGTACGTGCCTTAATAGATATATGTAACATGCAGAGTAATATACATTATGTATATAACATATTTACAGGATCAAATATATATATATATATATATTTTATCCACCTACTTAAAGTCTAAGAGTACGCAAGCAGCATACCGAGGAGATCAGGATTTCTCAGGTTGGATCGTAAATATAATAAATGATCGATACTTATTTCGCTCCGATCGATGCGATCGATTTATCTTCGTTCTGTTAATTAAAAGAATTTTAATCGTTAAAATTCGTTAGGATTCTTAGCGCGGCTCTGAATTCGACCTAACCTCAAAAATAGGTCTCTATGAACTCTACGGTGCTTCCAGCATCCGGGAAAATAGACGATCTTTACCGTTTAGCATAAATCAACGTTTATGCTCAACGTTTACTATCTATTGCCCCGGGTGAATCGTCCTCGCGAAGTAATCGTGAATTTACCCTTAAGCTTCCCCTTCGCCCCTGCTATGATCATCGCTGTACCAAGACATCGTCAAATCCTTTCGCTCCGGCATTAACCTGTCTTCATCGTACACCTTAATCCAGCCTGGCACGAGTTTACCAAGATGAGTCCATGAGGTGTCTCGCGTGCTGATAAAAAATTGCGGAAGTCCGTTTAAAATGTCATGGGTACGCAGCAAATAACAGTTTTCAAAGAGCGATACGACGTAGGGAACTTATGCACACTTCACGTGTTATACCAGCCATCCCGTTTCTAGAGCGTGGGCGCGTGAAACTTCACGTCAGAAATTTCTATGTACCTATAGATATATTAACGTGTATATAGATATAGATATAGACACTAAAGTTAATAAACTTATACACGTATCACGTACCGGAGAAGTGGAATCACCAATGAAGATTTATGTGGTACCTGTATGGCCAAACTCTGCGGACTAAATAACAATGATTTATAGAGCGTAAGCAAGAGAGTTACTTTAAACGGTATATGGTCAAAAGAAACATAAAAATAATAAAAACTGTCATACGACCAATTTCTGGCGTGACTTTTCAATAAGAAATACCAGATACGATCCGACGTTCCGTACTGGACTTTCTAGTATATTGATTTCGCTCCATCAAATTGTACTGGTTCCATGGGCATGGTATGGATCGCCCAGAGGGTTTGATCTGCAATTAAAATTATTGGTTATTGATAAGGTTACCTATGTACATCATTTGTCGTATTAGTGTCTTGAGAAATCTTCAGGGTACGTGTCGGTCGTTGCTGCAAACAGCTGGGACGAAAATATGCTTCGTTAGGGTCTTATAGAGAGTGTCCTCTTTGGAACTGATCAATCGTATATATATTTATTATATTCTATCAAGATCAAATAATTTCGAACTATCCGTAACGAATTTTTGGCCCGGAAGAAAATGGGGGACTCAATGACGTAATAGAGGATTCTAGAGTGTGGCAGATAAATATCATGATCGTTATAATGGGAAACGATTTACGAATATATCGATATTGACGTAGTATCGATCTATTGGATATATCGATCATTTATTATTTACGTAATTCTCGTACGGTTATCTGTCTCATCTGGTTATGCCGGTGCCTATAGCACTTTTGTAGATTAACCTAAATATTGCTGCATGGCTGCGTCACCTGATTCGGGGCCCGCTCGACGATTTGTTCAGGTCGAAAATCAATTTCGAAACTAAACTTCCTCCTGCCATTAGACTATAAAATCCCGCAATGATTTTTCTAAATTTTTTCTTTTTTTTTTCTTTCATTCCGAATACAGGTACAGACGCTTGGGCAACCGACAAACGGACCGGAATCACGCTTCGATGGACCACGAGTATATCTCACGCTATTGTCTATAATAATGATGCAAGGGGTTGTCTTTGGTACACTATATCTCTTGTACCGAGCAGCAGTATATACCGTGGAGTTTATGCCAAGAAACGTACTGCAGGTGTATCGTGAAAGAATTAAGAAAGTTATCCACCGAGAATTATGGGCCAGTGGCCATGTTTTAAATATCGTTCAGAAATGATTTCCAGATCGTGAATGGCGAACAATGATAATTTTTTTTTGTAAAAAATTATTAAGAACATCGACGTTACCGGATCTATTGGTAAATCGTAAAGAAATTGATAGAAACTAGTAATTATTATCCGCGTACATATGGGCAATAACGAGGCGGTGTCTTTTTATAGAAAAATTGCATAAAAGATGAACCGTGATGCTGTGATAATTTTTTTTCTGCCGTTCACCCAGATCATTGGCAAAGATGAAACGAGGAGATTTGTCGTTAGAAACTACGGAGATCGTTAGAGTTTATTGAAAATTCGTTAATTAGGAGTGATCCTGTTCCTTTATGTAGGACACCATATAATAGATAATTCGATAAGACGTCACACTGATCCACCTTGCGGCATCATTGTGGACGGATGTGTAGAAAGTAGCGAAGAAATTTAATAGTGAATTTTACAAGATCCATATCGCTCTGAGGAGTAATAATAATAATTTAATGAAAACCAATATAACGATAATTGGGAACGATCTTCTCTTGGACGGATCGAGCGAGTCTCTTAAGGGCGTATAAAACGAGGTTCGATTTTACGGGCATCGTTTAATGACTCATTGGCATCGACCTTTTATTTCGCATAAAGAAGTTACCACATACTCGGTTCGTAATTTCGAGATTCTTCTTTTTCCGCCATCTTGCATATATATTCATAAGCTTATCCAGAATCATAAAATTCTACATAGCCACATATACGGTAAACCTATTTTCACCCGACCTTCTCCCCTCCATCCTCGTTTCACATACTTTTTTTAACCTCTACCCAAGAATAAATGCATAGAATTCCATAAAACCAGCTTCAGGATGACCGAGTTCGAGGAGTCACTGCAGTACCGGTGTATATAGATATAATGTGTATCGGCATGCGTTCGATCACGTTCGATCACGGAAACGGGCCATTAGGTTTTTTTTCCAAAGTAAAAGCGCATCGTAGACCGAACAGGGAAAGTGATCTAAAACAAATGACCAAACGGAGAAGTAAGAGAAAAATACTAAAAAAAAAAGCATACAGTAAACTAAAGACAGACGTTACACGAGTTTTTTTTTAACCTGGCCCAAGATCTTGAGAAGTGAGATTGTCCATGAATTATGCGTAGATCGTTAAATTAGAAATATGAAACCAGTCTAGACTCACGTCCGTGTATTCGGGTCTGTACGTATCTAACGTTCACTGTTAGATAAATACACTATACCACCAGCTAGGTTAGCATCCATTAAACGACTGAGGACTCTAGACAAGAAGGCCTATCACTTTCAAATTTTCCTGACCTACCTTAAAAATTCTCAGCTATCCCACATACGACCAGGCTCTAGATCTCTACCGGTTAGTAGAGTCACGAGGACGTAATTTCCAATGATTACAAGATGACTTTTTCAGCCGATCGATCTAATCTCTCTGATCTTGCTCGGTGTGGATGTCCCAATTATCCAAAGTGTTATCGGACGTGTCTTACGGGCTGGAAGCTGGATAAAAATATTAAAAAGCATATTTTCGTATTAAGGAGACTGGCGAAAGCCTCGACGATTTCGCATCATGACGCAAAACAGTAATTCGTTACATTATACTTACCATACATATGTGATAAAATTTCATCTGAATATTTTTTATTTTCTTTCTCTCCTTTCCACGCCGCACTAGAAAGGTCCAATCGGAGTCATTGACTATCATCATAGAGTAATCATGATGCGTGATACCAAGAGGAGAGCCCGGAGCACGTCCTCTCAAGCAATAACGAAGTTAATATGGAAGCAACTAGAATAAGCAGAAGGTAATGAAATATCTTGTCGCTGGACCGAGCTGGACAGATCACTTTACATCTCCTTTTACATTGCATTGGCTAAATAAGAAAATTATTCGCACAGTACCAGATCCCATATAAAAGTTTATCGATACCAAAAGATATCACGGATCGATATCCTGCTGCGTAGAGAAAATCAAAATTCAAATTTCGCGGGCTAAAAGGTCACGCTCTTAGCAAAGGTTATTCACGTCAACCCGCGATCATTAGCCGAGTCGTGAATTTCAGTCTACTAAATATTTAATTCGAACTAAAATCAAACCCCCCATCAGTTCTGGCAAATCTAATCCATTCATGTCCTATCATCCATTAATCGTTCTTAATCGTAATCCAGCCGTACGGTAATAACCTCAAACTATTCGCACCATTACGAACTCTCGTAAACGCTGGAAACACAATTTCACTCACATTTACCAGATACGATCTATCATCTTTGCCGACGTATACGATACATGAAATTTCACGCTGCTGTCTCTCTTGATTAGGGAATTTGTTGAAAGTCCATAACACGTCTTCTCCGTGTCTTTCGTACGGGGCATGACTTCCCCTAGGTTATACATAACCTACAAAGCCTATTTGGCATTTCGGTACGGCATCTCGTTCAAACGGTATACTTATCTTACTTGTCGGCTCCTTATAAAATCTAGGGATAATTCCGAATACGGATGTAACTAGATTGTTACCATAGCCATCCCAGTAACGTTACTGATGGCGCTATTGTTTCGCCGTTCAGACCCACGAACTCTATATAGACATATACATACCTTCTATACAAAAGTGCAGAAACCGATAGATACAGTTATAGGGCTCCACTTAAAAGTATAACCGATCAGTAAAGTGTGACCAGAAAAATGTACCATCGCGTCCGTGTACACTAATGCTTCTTATTTTTGACTCTGGGCATTCCATTGTTCCCGCCGTTTCATGCTTGATGTCGCTCCGTGACAATAGACCTGTTGTCATTGCGATATGGTATACCTATAACCTAACCTCGAAGTACATCGTATTCCACAGATACCTACTCATGCCATTATAAGCTTACGATTAAACTAGACAAAAGTATATCTTAGGCGCTATGACGACGTGGCGACTATTATAACAAGTACAGAGGCGATCTTAGCCACTTGGAAATACGTTATTGTTATTATTGTTATACATTATTATTATTATACAGTGTATAACCGTTCGATTCTCAGGCGTGGCTGAGCAAGCACAAAGGATTGAATGTCTGGTATGGTTCGACGAAGAAATACAAGCCTCGTCTAGCCGTTTTGCTGATCGTCACTAGGTATGTATATTCTAGGTATATAATATATAGATATAATTATATAAAAAAATAGGTATTGTACGTGTATATATAATTAAGTGGAAAAATGAACGTATAAGAAAATCAGGCTCTGCACAGTTACGACCACCATAATTATCCAATGGTTTCACATTACGTTTGCTTCGTGAAAACGTAGAATTAGAAGGACGTAATATCACTATCAAAGTCATTAGCAATATCAGGATCGAGATTATTCTTCGTTTACGTCCTGTAGCTGGTTGTAAACTTGCAGGACGAGCAAACGGCACGCGCTGTTATTTTGAAAATGAGACTTGAGAAACATCAAGGCTTATTGCAACTGGTCATTGATACAAGGCACGGACGTATACATATAAACCTTTTTTTTGTAACCCATATATATATAAATTGTATTCATCATTGGCAGTCGTATAAATGATAGATAAGTTATAAAGAAAGATTTATATGTACAAAGTTAACGATATTCATTGAAATCACCGACATTTAGAAAGGCGTCTTCATGGTTTACACCTGTCGTTATATATACCTGGTGTAATATTGGTATTATAATATACACGTATATGTAGCTCCAGATGCAAGCCAATGCATATAGGTAATGAGCGTGTGTTAATCTCAGGGTGATTGCATTAGTTATTGGTCACGGTCCGATGAAGATGCGCCCAAGAGTTCCCATCTGTGCATAATAGATATATAGGTATGCATAAAGACCGGGTCGCTTCCTTTTACCAGCCGGCATTGCTTTTCCGCGATTTTTACCTTTTCTTTCGACAAGGTGCCCTTTTTACTTTATTTTCAGTGCTCTCGAGACCTACTTAAGAGATCGACTTATGAGAGAGCCGCTCCTTCGGTGGCCTGTACGATTCCTCGTACTCCGGCATGCTGGGTATAGCCATCGTTTCTGGTCACGTATAATTGATTGTTCGTCACGGGACACTGTGGTATTCATTGGTCTCAATTTATTTATTGCTGTCTATAACTGCACCACGTGCCAGGATGAGACACCACCGAACTCGCAAATTGCCATATCGGGGACCTGAAACCAGAAGCAGAGTTTATATTAAAAATTTTTTAAGTTTAACCGTTACGGTCAATATATGTCAAAGTTTAAAATAGTAAATGGACTAATGAGGGGAATCAGAGATTTAAGTTGCTTCTTTATTATTGAAGGGAGTGCACGGGAGAAATGTATTTATTTTCAATTCAAGTAACACGAGCAGATAATCGTTACGATATCTGCCTATAAATTATCAAAGGAAATGGTGTCCGTTGTTTGTACCTTTGATTGCTTTTATAAGCTTTACGCTTGATTTGCTTATTGTTCATTCCAAGTCCAAGTGCACGGACCTGTCGCGATTGCCTAGACATGATTTGGTATTGAAAGGCCAAAGGCTGCTCTCTTAATGGAGCTGTAGAAATGCGGTTTGTACGTTTCTATAGGCGTGTTACAATGTTTAACAAACTTATCGTTAGTCCGATTATTAATAGATTGACGTGAATGTATATACAGGGTGGCGCGAGTAAAATTATTCGAGTCAATCGCCTTATTACATTGCATAAATACGGTCACGAAATTTTTTATCAAGAATTAAAAATTTATTTTTGACAGTTCTCATCGTCTGACCGTTCTGGAGAATCTACACTGAAGAATTATTTTTGACACTGGCATATTCCTTTTTTTACAAATTATAAACAAATCGTCCAGAAGATTATGGTTGAGGTTGAAAAATTAATTTTCGAAAGTTAATAAAACCCACCCTTCTACTATTATTAAATGCTCCTTGTCGTTAGCGTTGGCTCGTAACCTAATGTCATTTATCATCATTCTTAAACGCAGAGTCAAAATATACATATATATTTCATCTTAAATATAATTATGATATTGGTGCAAAACGCCAGGAGCCATACCGTAATAAACTGAATATTAAATTTAGCACTGATATTTTTTCGTATTTTTTTCTTTTCCACCACACTTTTTTGTTCCCCTGTCTTTATTTTTCTAAATCCTACTCACCCGGCTTCCTACGCGAAATTGCATCTGCGATTCCTTAGCCGGAGAAAGCATTTCGCCCTTCGCTCTTCCACCAGGCGTCCTCCGGCGAGCGTGTTTCGTGCCACTCCTTCCGGATCCAATTTCATCCTGTTTTTTGCAACGTTCCCGTTTCGCGAACTACCGTTCGTCAGTTCCCTTGCGTGTCCTGTACGCAGTACTTTGAGGTTCCCAAAAGTAACAATGGCCGTCCAGCTGAAAATAGTTCTTTTTTTTAAATTATCAAACGTAAAAGGTACCTAAGAGTATATAGGCACAATGGACAGTTTACTTACAAGATGCAATTAACGATACCAACTGCATGGTGCATATGCATATGCACAGTGCAGTGAACATTTACGATCCTACCCACGGCTGTACAGAGTAACGGTAAGAATGCAGAGTATATGAAAAAAAAATTTTTAAATACTATTCCGGACATTCCGTATATGATAAAATTAAAATTTGCATCATATTACGCGAAATTCTTAAGATACAGTGGCGAGTTGAGAAAAATTCTACAGATGTCTCGAAGTTAACGTCGACCCATTGACAAGTCGTAAATTAAATCCAAATGTCATGGTTGCATGAATTCCTTTGAAAATAATTACAGGTACGTTATCCATAGCCGCTCGAACTTTTTTCGTATCCGCAATGATTATACTGGATTATAATAAAGGAGTTGGTAGACGGTTAGTCGCCATCTTGATTATTGAAACTTGTTATATATCTTCCTTCGTCGGTGCTGTGACTATTTTCACATAGTTCATGCTCCAAAACGAAACTTTCACAACGGGGCTTCCCCTTTGTGAGGTTCCTATGGCGGCCGTTATAATCTGACATTTTCATTGGCGGGAATCGCTTTCTCGCCTTTGAATATCTAAAGATCAATTAACGCGTCGCTTTATACACGGTTGACAATATTTTTTTGCCACTTGACTCCATTTCCTTCTACCTACCAATTCTCCCTGAACTCGGTTACCATATGAGTTTCGAAACTCCAATTGTACCGCGACGATAATTTCGAGCACGAGATTCAGGTTTCCTTAGTTCTTTAAAAAAATCATCTCGGATCATCATAAGTAAACCGATTTAACTATAACGCACTTAGCACGAGTAATAATTCTTCTTTGCCGCTACCAAAATGCACGTATATATACATGCATACATCTAAGCGATAAAATTGACAGGAATGTCGCCGAGCGACCATGTGTCATAAAATTAATTGCAATAATTAAAACTGCACGATTTTACCGCTAGGATCGCTGTAAGTAGTACAAATTTGAACACCTTGGTCCATATTCATAGTCAGTGCTTGAAACGAAGCACAGTCTTAAGACCGTAGATATATTAATAATAACACATAGTAAAGGATGTCTAAGATCGTGCTTAAGCCGAAGAACTGGCTCTGAATACGAGCCTGAATCAGTCAATGCCCTTTTTTTTTTAATAAAAACTGCACGATTTTACCGCTAGGATCGCTGTAAGTAAATTTGAACATTGAATAAGTCGATTCCTTTTTTTTCCTATTTATTTTCTTTCTTTAAATTCACTCAAAGAAGAATCCTATTGGGTCCTATATAGATATACCAGATATGTAACGCCTCTCGCCACACGCGATCCTTAAGGCTCACCTCTATGGCAAACTCTCTATGCAATTACAGCAGCTTATAGGATCACCGCTAGTCGCACGTTATATGCTTGCCCGCACGTGCACCGGCACTGCCGCCCTGAAGAAATATGCAAAGCCGCGTAAAATATACCCAATCATGAAGGCCGTCCACCTTACTATATACCGGGTGTCCTACGTAACCGGTCCCGTTCGATATCAACGCCTCCTATCGAGTTATTATTATTGCCTTTTGCTTTTATGTAACCTAATTGGCTTTCGTACGTGTGCCCGGTTGTCGGACGCTGTGAAAAGATAGGTAGCACTCTGCTTTGACTCAAAGCGATTCGGTAATACCTGCTCGGTCTTATTCCACTTAGCATATATAATCATATGCACATATAGAAACGCATTATCGATTTATTCAACTAAATTTACCATTTTGTTGTATCAAACAAACAGTGATACCAACGTAACCATGGTGTACATGGTATAATATATAACTCATGGATATACTGGGCGGTGGAATTCGCTTTCGTACGCTCTTGATAAATAGCACGTTCGAACATCAATCTTACGGATCAAGTGCAACGGCTTGTCCGGGATATAAGGTTACAGCCTCACGTTTTGCCGGCACGAAGAAACAGTGGCCGCTAAGATTTTTCAAGAAAAAAAAAAAAGAAAAAAGATCGTGACGTCTGATTAATCATGATCGCATAAGATGATTAGCAGTTGCAGTCGGCGTATAGGTTATGCTGATGGAATATAGCGAAGGAGCGGTTTTCGTATTTTTTTTTGTAGTGATTTAAAAAATCTCTCTTTTAATTCCCCAACTAATCCGCGGAGCGATAAATCAGTATACAATTTTATATTTATTTTAGGCATCCTACCGAGTCGAGGGTTATTTGTTTTTGTCGAATATTGTCCCGAAATTCTATTTCGAGGTTATGACACATCGGTCTTTAAGATCGGGACATTCGGATTAGTCTGATTCGTAACGTACATACATCCGGTTTTATCGGCAAGGATAAGTATCGTCTTTGATTATCGCGGGAAATTCAAATGCCAAGGTATAACTAGTCTAAGTATCTTAACGAGTCGAGTTTACCCGGGTAATTAAATGACTAGGTAATCCTGATCGCTGAAACTAAATCTTCAAACGTTTAATCTGGCTTATTGCCGATACTCATGAAAACCGTGACGAGCGATTCTTCATCGGCTACGGTCCACCAGATACCTGTACGCGTATTCGGACATATCTTAATGGGCCTCGTTAGACTCTTCATGGACGACCCAGTAGATGCCGTGGCAATCTAGTTAATTGGATCCCTGCTTCCTAGATCAGTATCTACGGCTATTTAGTTTTTGGTCGGCCGACACTGTACGGTACCGGTAAAAAAGATCGCACCGGTGTCCGACGATAATTGCGTCAATGGAAGTCTAAGTATTTTTGCTCGAAGCGTTTAAAAATTCAAATTTCCCGCCTCGAAGAGCCGCGAACGATACATCGCCTGGCGCCACTTTTCAAACGTCCCAAATACACGCGGGTAGTTCGAATCGTTCGATCACCAAAATCTGACGCAATTATTGAACAGCAACGAGGAGACTCTCTTGAAATCTTATTACAGCCTCCTCGAAAGGAGCACGCGAACAGAAATCGATAGATATTTAATAATTCCACGAACTCTATACTTAAAGGCTATCGAAATCTCCCCTTGAACATTCGTATACGTAATTCCATCTGTTTTCACTCTCCAGGCCCAGCATGCACTGCAACGGTCCTGCACCTTCAATTAATCCAGCGAAATCGGACGTCGCCTCGAATTGAGATATCGACCCGGGGGATATGCCAGATAATGGTACACGAGATTCCCATTAAGTTTATTAATACTTTGCGTTTTCCCGAACTCCATACTTTATCTTCTCGATATTATGCAAACTGTGTTTGTCGCTCATTGGAAGTAAAATTGTTCCTGAAATTTCTCTTGTGTCTTCAGTCAATTCTCGTTATAAAATTTTATCGTTATTCACTCTTTTTCAAAGTGTCTCACGCAATAAATGCTCATTTCTCCACGCGTTATACATAAATATCCATTTATACACATATATACATTCCAGACGTTTGACGTCAGATTAATAAAATATTAAATCCTAAAGCGTACAATCTGTATAAAATCAACTGGTATTCCTTCGACCCGATTACGAAATCGATACTGATCAATTATATATATATAACCAATCGCAGACTCCCACGCCAGGGACTATTGTATCAGCTTTACGAACAACCTAATTTCTAATGCAATTCTCATACAACTGCACTCCTATGAGAATTGCACTCGAGATAATAGAAACAACGTGTGTGCGTTTTCATCTCCCGATACATGGAAGCAGCGGGTACGTGGACGAATTACGAAACAATCAAGACAAATTGGCAGCAGGTAACATAAGGTACGAGGGCACGGTAAGTATTAAGCAAGAGATAGAAATGACGGCCGATATACCTTGTATCATGTATATACATAACGTTTATACGTACTCTTGTACGCAACGAAGGTACGAGGCACGAGGAATTATTAAAGCAGAAAAATGAACAGGCGGAGCAACGCATGATTAGCTTTTCGTGTTACTTCGCTATTCTCGTTCTTAAAATAAGCGCAATTATCCTCCTACTTGGTTCGCGCGGTGCCTGCATAAATATTACGGGAAAAACTGAAGTAATGGTCGCTTTGGTATATAGTTGAACTATTCGCACGGCTAGCCAACCGGGAGGAGACTGAGTATCGTAAGTAATAAGAAGGACGTGCCAAAAGGGGTATTGCTATACGGTGACGTTATTATTAACGATTATATTGTTGCATGCTGATAAAGTATACTGTGCTTAATTACTCGTACGAACGGACCTACTTAGCTCGGTCGGTAAGCATTGCCGTATTGTATTACTTGAAATTCTATTTGTTAACGATCTCATTAATTACACGGGGTAGTACTCCTGTTACACGAGCACAGGTATACGCTTGCCAAAAATGACGAACGGTTATTAATTTTAATACGAAATTTAAATATTTTTACACTGAATTACATATGCACGCATTTATCTCTGTGTAGATATATTTTGCAGTTTTTATCATTTTTTTACAGTGTATAAACAAAGTATTAGGTTGTCCGGAAAATTCGTGCCGATTTTCGGCCCGAGCTGCGTTTCAATTTTTCTTAAAAATCGGCACGAACTTTACGGACAACCCAATAATTGCATATCGTAATATCCAGGTACGTGTGCACGGTATTAAAAATTCAAAATAATCGTGTAACGGTACTTTGAATTTTCGGATTATTATCAGACAATTAGCCAGCGCCATAGAGTCAAAGATGAGACCGCATACCGAGCGAGAACTCGCATTCCAAAGACAAGGAACGTTCGTACACAAGTGGCCCAGATGTGCATGTGCCGCCATCTTCTTTCTCTCTGCTTCGTGTATGTATTTATACATGCTAACCGGGTTGATACAGTTCACTAAGGAGGCGTTATAGGATTCGGGGAGATACTAATTTACACAATCAAGTTTCTCTTTCATAGGATCCAATATATAAATATATACATACATATATATATATATATATATATATATATATACCTGAAGTAATACAGAAAACTGAATTCGAGTAACCCGAAGCGTCCCGATGCCACGCAACGACGTCGACGCCTCTCAAGTGTCGCGTTCGTTAACCCCGTTTATTTTCACCGTCATCTTTTCTCTTGGTCCGCACAAATTTAATATCGACTAACTCCTGGTAATTATTATTTATTTTAAAAGATTTTACGATCCCATAATTACGTTTCGTGGGTCCTACCAGATCCTCCATGCTCGGTAGAGACCAAACGCAGGAATACCGGGGATTCCCCCATGTATAAATTATCAATCTTACTTGTCCTACTCTTATAATCCTCTGATCTTCATTTCATCGCTCATATCCGGTTACTTATTGAGATGATTTTCAAGCGTCCACCGAGTTCTCCTATGTACCTTTGTATATGCTAGAAACGAACCAGCTGCGTACCATACCACTTGTACGGAACCACTTTGAGAAGTGATTGCTCGTAACTGAATGTATAGATGAAATTGGATGTGTAAGTATGGCGTCGGGTTTGATTGATGTCGCGAGTAAAGGCGCGCGGAACGATTTGTAAGTTATTTTCCAGTCTTGTTATTTTTATCAGTACCGAGATACCGGATAAAATTTACTGCAGCCAAGTGTCTGTTATAATATACGAAAACCGTTGTATTCAGGTAATCGTATACGGTGGATGACTGTCGGCCATTTCCCTGGTCGGATTTTCAGTCGGAGCAGCAGGCACCTGAAAGAGAATTAATGAGTCAATGATTTTCTTTCAACTTAATATATCTGTATCGTGACTATCTATTAGACGTTTGTAACGAAATAAAGGAAATTCAGGCTATCAGGTCATCCCCGTTTATTTTATCCGAGCTTGTAATTATAGTAGCCTATGTCTATGATTTAATTACGTGGCTGATCATCGTGACGTGACACTTCAATGTCTTCGGTATTTTCTTTCGGCCCCCGTGACGAGCTGATTCGTTTATTCCATTGTTCCCCATACTTCTGTTGTATGCACCAAATCTATTTCTTTTTGATTCGGAGAAATTTACAGTCGCGCACAATGACGCCTTGGCTCGAGAAAGTACGCGGATGGAATCGCGGTGTTCGGAGGAGACGTCTTGCTGCCATTATAAGTTACAGGACCGTGAAGGAAGTTAGAAATCCATTTCTTTGTACGTAGCGGCGATATTAATTTGTCGTTCGTTTAGAAGCGACGACCATTTTTGGCTTGGACTAAAGTGACCCTCTCGTCAAAATGATGGATATCTAAGGACGTAGGAATTCTATGGCTCTAATGGCACGGCCGTCGAATACAGGTAAGAAAGTTGGTTCACGGTATGAAGATGAACAATAATTTCGTGACCACCTAGATCGGTGGTTAAAATCATAAAACGTCAATGCAACTGACAAAGTAGTGAATATTAACAGTTAATTGTTACACCTAATGAATATTTGCTCAACTAAAATGACTAATTGGATTTTGCATTGAGTATATATATGTGTGTATATATATGTATACACTTTCTTATAAGCATTTAGATGCTCAAGACCCATTAGAAGAGTCGTAAGTGACTTAGAGGTTACGTCGAGATCTAATCTAGACCTAACGGTATCGCAGAGACGACTAATAGGGTTTTTATTAAGAAAGTAAAGGATTTCGGGTAAAGCATCTAACAGGAAGCCCAGAGTCGTTATGTGATTTATACTGATTTACTGGGAGGGGGTGGTACCAAAGCAAGAAAAAAAATTCGCTACAAATCACCTTCAACGAGTTAACAGATCATTAACCAAGCCAACATTAGCCTGCAAGACGGTTTCTAAATCTTCATTGAAGCGCAAAGCGCATGCGCAGTTGGTCTGTACGTAAGAAATGGTAAGTAAAAAAAATTCCCTATATCATAGTTACCATCATAAGGCGCAAAGTTAACGAGAGTACATCCTTCTTCATTACATATGCATCAGCTAATAACTTTCGCGTAAAAAGATTATTGGGCGCTTTGAAAATTCCCTAGTTTTCATTTTTTCCCCCAGACATCGAAATCGATCCCCACAATTAGAATAATCTCCCGAGACACAGATAAGACGTTACGCGAATATTAATGGTTTTCTCCGTTTACCCACATAACCTCAAATCTCTTGAGACACTGTCGTTTAAGACGGCGCACGTGTTCCTTTTTCATCGACTACGTATCTTCGCACAGCTATACTTACTGCTTTGCGATACACCATAAATTATACTCGTCTACCATGGTCGCCGATGTTACTAGATAAATTACGGTAACTTCAGTTAACTCGATTTTTCACTCGCTGCGCGTACGTGAGAAAGTCGAGTTACGGCACATTTCTTTTGGCTTTTTTCTAGTCTTCTCACTGCCCCCTTCACGCCTCTCGTCCATACGTTCAACTTAACCAGGGGAAAGTAATAACTTATAAAAGTATAATCGCTACCGTGGATCTAACGTTGCTCGCGATCCAGCGTCTTTCTTAATTATTGCGTCGAATACAAGTAAAATCGGTTCTTCCGAGATATATCGGATTGTCTGACTACCAGTTAACATCTATATTATTAATTCCGACTGACTTTAGATATAAATCTTAAAATCGGTACAGAGCCAGAGAGATGGATCGATTTGAATCTTAGTAATGTGAATAGCTTTAGCTACAGCTATATGTGTGTACATATATATAACTATTTGATGGTTAAATTTAATTGACCTAACGTGCGTTTTCCAAAGTCGACGAACTCCTTGAATGAATTTCTTTTGAAAACGTAGAGATCAAAGGTGCCAACCTCGTTAAACCACCAACGGAGGAGGTTAAAACTCATAACGACGTGTTTGTTAGGCACAAAAGCCAGTTGACGTGCCAACTGACATTTGTGTCATCGAGGATGTAAGTGTACTGGAGACTCAATGCATAAAGATGAACGATGAACTCTTAGAGTGACGGCATTTTCGATGTTCCGGTTTTGTCAGTACGAAGTTAATGGCCTTGTCAAGCGATCTAACATCATTTCCTGTACAATGAAAATTTTTAGGATTAGACACGTTTCTGTAACTCATTGACAGCTACGATTCGCCTCGTGTAAAATGGGCTTCGGTTATTAAATTATTTTTGGACATATACTTACCATAGCTATGACTCCGTCCGCTTCCGATAATCTCTAGGAAGCAAGATCAGTCTTCATGGGCACGAGTGGTGATCCATTTGTGTCAGCGACCTACGAAAGTTAAGGATACTGTTATACCGAAACCAGTGCAGCTAATGTCAGATTAAATTAGCCGTTGCAGGGGAATAGTCGGAGGAAAAAAATGTCTTGGAACACAATTGCCCATGACTCGTCGGGAGATGTTGAATTAAAGATAAGAGGACTGCAATAAGAAAGTGCGATAAAAGTCATCGGACCAGGAACATCCCGTACGATGAGTAGACTATATTATTGTGGACCTAATATAATTGAATATATATAACTATATACACGTGTACGTTCTATATCCTTTACAATCGACCCACCTGACACTTTAGCTTTTGTACAGTTAATTAGGACTACGTATCTCTAGTGGTGGACCATTTGGCGATTCTATGTAAATAAACTATAATGAACGCAAATGTGTCTCTTCCATTCTTAAATAAAACCTCGTACGTCTCGTATGGATTTGAAGCCAGAAGAAACGTCCGTAAAATCATCGCCGGAAGGTACGTAAGTTTAAAAGAAATTCTATTAGCGATTTCAAATAAATAATTAAAAATGAATTACCCCATTCCATCTTCAACATAGTAATCAAGCGTTCTTACACAAATTATCAGCCAATTATATTTTATTTATTTCCAGAAGATCGATGTCGCTCGTAAATTTTATTGAATTTGAATTTCCCGCTATTTTCATTATCGTTAATTAAATTGGTTATACGAAGTGGAAAGTTATCGCGGAGCTAGTTAAACGGGCACGATTGACACCGAAATAATAAGACGACCACTTCTGCTCTAAATCGCAAGAGTTGACGTCGGAGCAATTTACAAAAACGCAAGAAGGAGAGTCGTAATAAATAAATAAAAAAAAGCCGTAATAGTTTTAAATCACGTGACAGCAACTAGCAGCGATGGTTTATTAACCCTACTTATAGTTGCGACAACTGAAAGCCTGCTTAATGCAGAATTACGCAGAAATAAGAGCCACTCCGATAGCATAAAGAGAGCAAAAACAATTCATGTACCAAATAACGCAACGACCCTGTATTCTATAGAAACGAAATAATCGTACATTAAAAACTACGCTTATTACAGAATCTTCTTAAGACACACTCATGGTCCATCTAACTACCAAAAGTATGTACCGTTAAGCAGCTAACTTCTTACTTCGACTATAAGTCGTTTCTTCTGATAACTTTTTCTTACAGAACTCACGCACATCCTCCGATTCAATATGGCGATAATAGGTACCGTCCAGTCATTGGACGGATCCCAGACTCTATGTCTACCCGTCGGGAACCAAGAAGGCAGGAAGTACTGGAATAAAGGGAAAAAAATCTTGTCAGACAAAGAAATATTAAATAGACGGATAAAGCAGACTTAAAAATTGCACGAGTTACTCGAATGGTCTGAAGTTAGTAACGAACGTGAGTCACCATAGGGATTCACGTGAAACTAGTCGTGAGTCGGTTCAACTAAAATAATAATAATAATGGACGAAGATAAAAAGTGGGCCCCGGCAAACGGACCTGGCCGTGTTATTCTTTGGGATTACCCAACGCTAGCTAACATAAATTTGATCTTTCGTTTCAGAAAGAGAAGTCTCCTCGGTGATGGAGAACTAAGTGTGTCTACGTTGTGCAGTCTAATGCTCTGACTTCTAGGTTAGATTCGTCTTCGTCAATGAAAAGGATGTTGGCCCATGCGGATTAAATAGACCAAGAAAGCAGCAGGTACCCATTTCAATATATACAGACCGTGTCCCAAACTGACGTACTCTTATTGTCCTTCCTTTGACCGGCCTATTTTATCATTGCACTGGCCGGTACCTTTATTGCCATTAATCAGCCGTCACCAGCAGACCATAATTTTCTATTCTCGCTCACCTATTTCTCGGCGCGTAGTATACAGTTTTAAAAAGAATTTTTATTCCTCACCTTAATTTAAAGCTTCAAGTGTATCCTATATATTGTGCAGAGTCCATATGACAATACGCGTTCTCGATTACTTTATTTTTTATTTCTTATATCCTGTTTGTATAGATACTTCGTGTACGTGAATAATTTACTTATTTCTTGTTCTGATACTACCAGCCCGTTACCTATTCAAATGTAATCTGGAACACATATCTATACATATGATACATTAGACATTTTTCTTTGACACAAAAATTTGGAATTTGACACTAATATGTTGGTAAAGATTACTTATAGTTATTTTATACGCAATGATTAATATGCATTTTATTACATACTAGGTACTTAAAATCATTATATGCATTAAAGTCGGCTATGCTGTAGTATAGATATATTATTCCAACACGAAGGATATCCTTGACAACGGTTAATGACTGCGTAAAGATTGACTAAAAGTTTCAATTAGAATTGTAATAGTAACACGAAAATCCTTAAACACAAATATCGCATGACCATGGAAATCTATAATGATTTTCTCAAGCTGAACATTGTTGATCGTCATACAGTATAATCTTTGACGTTTGAACTTGCGCAGAGTATCAACAGCTGCAATAACATACCGAGACGATTATGTTAATTAGTGATGGCTACCATTCCGCGAGCTACGATTAACATGATTTACGTTCAATGTTTTATTGTAATCATGTTACGGAAACTAGTACGCGCCGTTGGCGACACTACTCACGTGCAATTGATAAGTAGCAATGAGCTCGGTAGCTGGCGATAGACGATGGAGAATAAAAATAATAATAAAAATGGAGAACCGTAGGTGGTAGAAGAATTCACACGATTTGCATTTAAGAAATCGTTGATCGTTATCGGCGAGCGTGCGGCACGGTTGATATTAAAGTCAATAAGAACTCTTATACACGTATCCCTTCCAATTGAGCACGATTCCAATGATAATGATAATGATAACGAAGGAAAGTAAAACGAGACATATGTATCTCATGTGCGAGACGCTTAACGGACGTGTATCCTATATGTATAGGAACACAGTTCTTTTTGATTGATCGAGACATCAAGCACGGCACTAATAAAGAGATAATAGAGATAATAAAGATAACCTCAGTTCTATCCTTAGGCACTGTATCTTTGTCTTTTCTTCCTTTTAATTTCATTTTCCGATCAAGACTCATTACGTCCTTACATGTCGGAATATCTCAGTCGTGTGTATTTCTCTAGTGTACGTACATGAGCATCAATGTTGTATGTAATACAATTCGGAGAAACCTATATTAAGTGGTCCAATTTAATTCGTACTATAAGTATCTTTAATGAGCGGTGTATGATTTCGAAAGATCATCGACCGATCTGATTGATATTGATGTCGGTACGCTTGTTGGACGTGAATGTAATGCAGTACAGAGATGTAGATTTAGAGTGAAATAAGAGGGACTGGAGATACGTATGTGGAAAATTTTGCGTGTAAGGTACCTGAAGATGATGAGGCTGGGCATCCTGGAAATGGAGGCAGTTGAATTTCCATTATTATCACAATCGTAGCGTTGAGCGACGCGATTGCGCGGCAGGTATGTACACCAAAAAACGAGTTACGCCGAGGGCCAAAGAGCAGCCATGCGCATCAAAGGCTTTGTCGCCATTCCTCTCGCTATAACAGCGTATCTTTTTGTCCGTGTATAACTTCCACGAATCCTCGCTAATAGTAAATTATCCTGGGAGACCGAAGTAACTGGATTAAAGGCAGCAAATAAGAATATCGCAGGTTAAAAGGACAGAAATCATCGGCGCGATGAAACCTACGACGACTATGCGTCAGCTGCGAATCGGCTTGCGCATGCGCAGTACGTCAACCAATGAATACAATCGTAACAGCCATTCGTAGAAGCCGAATAGGCTAACCTAAAAATTCAAACAGGTATCTGTGTAATTCCTTTGGTCGTAAAAAGCTTCCCAGTAAATACGATGTTATAATAACGTGCATCTAGTTGTAATTTCCTACTCGTATGCATAACGTTAATATAAGAACTCCGCCCGTAGCAAATTTTTCCATTGATAATGTTTTTTTTTACCAAAGGTAATTTATTACACATCAATGAAAATGAATGTCAAACCATTCGGTTATCTTTTGCAAAAAATCACCCGTTCCCTGTGGGAAATTTTGCTACGGGTTTTTTTAATGACGATATGAAAATGAGTGGGAAATTACAGGTAACGTGCACGTTACATTTAATATCGCGTCTGTTGGGTTTTTCCTGGAAAATTCATCAAGGCAAGGAAAAAATGTAACGATTGACCGGGTGAAACGAGTACACACGGAAACGCGAGTAGAGTAGGTTGATTTACAAGTGCGTATTGACATCTGTAAATGAGTCACGACGAAACATATTAATGGGCATGGTATTATTCAGTACGATGTTTACAAGTACCTTTGCATTTTGATATAATCAAGTAATTTAACAGGAGTGGCATCGGGTTACTGGAAGAATGCGTGAAAATAGATGAGTTTCGAGTGAGTTTGAAAAAAGTAATTTAATAGGTCTTGCATTAAGAAGACGAATAATCGTTTCCTCGGTATTAAACCTAGCCCAGCCTAACCTAAGCTAATGCCAGTAGATTCCAAGCGAATACCACAGCTTAGATTTCTTTGCAGTGACACGAGACACGTCGTTCCTATTACGCGATACTCTCCAGCCCTGATCTGTACCAGCGGTTCAAGACTCCGGAGAAACTCGATCGTCCGCTCGACTCCGCAGGTCCGCAAATTAGAAACGGTGGACGGAACGGACAATCTCATTGGGTTGAGACAGGGTTGCTTGGTGAAGCAATTACATGGGACAAAAGATGTGGAACGCTGCCCGAAGAAGCGTACGCTCTCAAGTGTAATAGAATGTAGGCATAGAAAGACAAGTAGGCAGGTACGCATGCCTTGCTCACTGTAAAATAAAATAACAGGTGAGTATATGCCACATTCAGGATACGTCAGGACGAAAAAATTATTAAAATAAAAAGCGACACCCAGTATGCAGTCGTGGATAGTTAAACGGGTACAAAACTTAACAGATGGAATACAATGAGTATCCGGAGTTGAGTCCGTGTATCTGTTTAGTCGGTAACTGGCTTGTTGCGCAAAACGTTTCTAGTCAGCGGCAAGCCTCGCCTAGCGATGAGGTGCCTGTAATTAATTTCCACTGTCTTGTAAGCAGCAAAAGCCAGCCAGACATATTTGCAAGGGTAAAGCATAATAGGTTAGGGTATACCGCGATACCATAAACGGTGGCATCGGTGTGTCTTTGAATAGTTCAGACACGTTGTAAAATACCGTATACGACGCAGGGCGTCGCCGTCTCTCTGTTTTCCTTCTACAACTCCTCGTTCTGGCTCCTTGAAAAATGTCCTTCTGGTGCGGACAGGAATTTACCAGACGCACCCTGGGACTCGCTTAAGTCTTTCGACCCCATCATCGAGCACAAACTATTTGCCAGGGCGTTAACACGTGCACTTATGTTACACGTTCTTTCGCGCGTGAAGGAAATGAAAAGACCTTGCTCGGACGTAAATGCTCCCTTTGGACGGATAAGTACAATTATCCAGAGCAGATAGGCATATACACGGGATAAGACAAAACTAGGTCTTACCAAGGAAGTAGTTATGTACAGTTTTTATGTACGAACATTGCCACGCCAAGTACTTGTTTAGTGTAACTCCTTTGTGTACAAGAAATGTGACTAACTTCAGAGAAGTTGTTTTAACTAATATTATATTTCTCTGTATATAGGAATCGAGCATCCTTACTCATAGACCATGCAAGCATGTAGGTACTATTATACCCGAAATATTATATATCACCAAATATCAGTTCCAGTCAGGCTGAAGTTTTTTTTTCTTTTTTTAGGATCGCTGATTATTTTAAATAACAAGAAGGACAATAGCACCAGTGACTTTTAACGGTACGATTTTTTAAAGTGTCGCCCTCACACGTTTGTGGTGACTGAAGTAGCGAATCCTGCGGTTCACCGCTGTTCCTTTACATTCGAGCATGACAGAATGGAACAAGAGCCGTCGACTTGGATTGGATTTTGTTGAATCGCTGCAAAGCGTCAAACTGCCACTCATGGAATCATAAGGAAGTAACAGAGTCGCTTGGTGGGTAATAGTGATCGCAAGGATTCGTATGCGATTCCGCCTTATCCTTCTGGCCGAGCGAGGTCTACCTCAAGGACTTCTTGCCGCTGAACAGGACCTCAGACGATTGAAGCTTGCCTGCCTGCCTGGCTGTTTCTTGTCTTGTGACGCAATCGAATACCAATGGCTACACGCGGAGGATCACAGGGTCGCGCTTTATGGATGCTACCGACTAACGGTCGACGGTGTGTGTGCATTCTCTAATGCAAGATGCTAGCCGTTCAGTGATGTCAGACGTGGTGAATGGGAGGCTGATCGTTTTGTATTAAATCTGCGGATTCTCTCTTGGATGATGCTCGACTGGAAAGGACGGTTCCTGTAATTTCAATGTGATTAGTCGCTTTTTTTTGAGGGGACAGAGTACGTCTTTTACTACAATTACAGCAGACTTGAATTTGTCTATGAAATTTTTGGATCTTTTAAAAAAAAATTCAACAGGTCTTTGATACGTGTGGTCATTCGGCCATAACGGGCGATGTACGTCTATTGTTCTCGAAATAGGAAACAATGAGTTTGATAATTTTTTCTTTGTTTAGCATTGAAAGAACTTATTTTAAAGTGATTAATAAGTTTGAGGATTATTATTAAGCACTTTTTTTTACTGTGCATTCGTTCTTGGGATTAATAGACTTAGTCATTGGAGCTAATGATATTTATAAATGTTTTCGTAAATTTTTTTATTCAAATGCTGACAGCTGTTTTCGTATACAATGCTCAAAGGATATATTTAGACTTTTGGGATCAATTAGAATTTATGAATTAGTACTGTAACAGACATAGTGGCTCCTTCTAGTTGCTAGCATGTTGTTAAATGTGGATCACGTTTTGTAACCAAGTAATATTCAGCAGGAGGTGCATCTATTGTGTGGCCAGCCACAGAAGTGCTTCTCTATCTTGAGACATAGTTAACTGTGTCGGTATACATTACTGGCAGCGCATAGGTTCCTTAATACACAATTAATGGTTACTTGAGAGTATCATTTAAATATAATCTCAAAGTCAATCTAAATTCATTCATTAAAAAGTTACAGTTTCACACAGCTAATTTACTTTTTTCTTATTTCTGTCTCCCTCTCAACAATCAGGAATCGTTGACTTCAAAATACGTGCGCCACTGGTGGCGTTAAACGATACTATTAAATACGTCCCAAGAACGATACCAAGCTTATCATCTGGACTCTCGTGTCCTCCTTGCTGCTCTTGGCTCTGCAAGCAGCATCGCCATCTAACGGAGAAATAAATGACTTATAAATTCGTTTTTACAATCAAAATGATAATTTTGCAATACTAATTTTGCCATCGATTATATAATCGTGCTGCGAACGCATATATGAAATAACTTGATTTTTACTTGTGCAAGTGATTTTGAAAATATTAATCGCGTTCGATACAGTACAACATTTTTGAAAGATAATAGACAACTTGGAATATAGAACGACTTGTTCAAATATCCGTAATGCTGGTCATAGAATAAAATAAGATTGTTTCCTAAAATTAACGTCTTTATTTCGTACGTCAATACAAAATAAAAATATCTTCGTATCGTAAACCCCAAATATGCATAAAGACATTGTATGATACATCATTGCGCAACCTTGCAACTTTTAAACGCATTCTAAATTTAAATTAAAAATGCAACACAGATACGAAGTGTTTTAAACGAATTACTAGAAATAATAGTATGTATGCCTTATAATAACTGTTAAATTCATAATGGGTGATTGTCGAATATCGACAGAGGATTCAAATGTCTCAGAATGATTTCAAACGACACGCACGTATCAAGTTACGATCGTTATACGAGAACCCCTAAGCGCAGTCTCTGCGAATAGGAATAATCAGTATCTATCCTCGAAATCCAACAGCCCTGGAATAGTCAATAAATTAATAACTTCATAAGTAACATATATAACATACTGAGGTGTCGCGCGAAATACGGCGCGAAACAAGTAGCTTCTTCTAAATGCTCAAGTCTTACAGGGATTATTGTCATTGGCCAATGAAACGGCCTTTGTTCCCATGTAAACATAAATAAAAAAACAAGCCTTCTACATATACAAATTTTGATTAGATCCCATTTTCAGATCACAACTATTTGTGTACTTCAGTCCGAACGTTATTGTTGCTCGGTACGGATTAGTACCAATGCGACGATGCGACAGTGGCGCCACAAATTTTCCCGTGATCCTTCATTATGTCCGCCGCACATTTCCATTTGTTCGTAAGCACCGTAATGAGGTCAGTGTATCTTGATGAAAAGTACAAAAAAAAAGAAAATGAAAGAAAGAAGGAAACTGATATACGGATGAGTTAAGCTGGTGGAGTAGTAGATACTGTGGAATCACTTGGAGTTGTCGACGGTACACGATAGACACCAGAGAAGAGAATGGTCTTGGTGGGTCTGTCATAGATGAAGTAGAGGAACGGATGATTAGCGTTGAAGACAGCAGGTTCAGCAGGTCTGCTAGACCTGAACGTGAAGATGGCTGTCGCAGCTGCAGCAGTGGTGCCCTCTTCAGTGACCTCGACACGAGCTCTGTGAACGGCATCTCCCAGATGAAGATTCTCTTCGCCGTCCTGAAGGAAGCCACGAAGATTGGAGACACCCGGCATCAGTATTTCACCAGCTCCCAATGCATGAAGAAGCTGTCCCACAGGAAGCTCTCGTTCCACGGTGAAACGGGGTAAGGAGACCTCGACCTCTCTCGGTGGCATACCATCGTCGAGCAATTCCCAAAACTCTTCGGATCCTCTCTGAGTGGTAGTTATCCTCTCGATCAATTGCCGTACTCCGTCCCTTGCTTGATCGGCGTCCTGAGAATTAGGAGTCTGATTGTCGGAAAGTGACCTGGCGGTTGCGAACGGCGGCAAGAAGATGTACATGGAGACATCATCGCCCTTGTATGGAAGCTGAAGTACATGAGCTCCAAGAACCTCGGATACAACTGTGGATCAAAGAATATTTTTATGAGTATTAAGAGAACTAAATTAATCAACATTTTTTTATTAAATATTTCATTGATCATTAATATCTACCATGATTGAAGCTTCCCTTTTGACGCATAAATGTCACGAACGTGCTTCTAGAGCCACTTGCATAAAATATATCCTTCTTTGAATTAGCAGGGTCAAATCTGCTGTGCCAAAGACCTTTGAAGTATACGGCGTTGGCCAGAACAAGGTCAGAGTCTTCGGTGATACCACCAGCCGGGATGAGGTCACGGATGTGTCCTTTTGTTGTGTTGCTCACCCAGTCGTTCACGCGGATACGAACCGCTTCCGGGTTCGTACGGAAATCAGCTTGTTCCAGTTCGTTGCTGAAGAGGTCTAGCATGCAAGTTCGAACCTTTCGCGCGTTTGTTATCCAGATACGATTGGCAATATTGTACTCGTAGCTGCTCGACGAGTTAGCCTATAAATAGAACAAACATAATTTAGAGATCGGCCTCTATCTTGAAGTCTCCTCGATAATCTGACAGATAAAATCAAACATGACTGCGAGAAAGCGTCCAAGCGAAATCGACACAATTCAACTTTCGCTCCAGTATCCATATACTTATTGCCCTATATGTATAGTACTATATTAGTTTGACCTTGAATTCTCTGATATTATTTAATCATAGTCATGTCATTTAATTAGCTGAACAGGGTCAACCGATCTGATTATACGATACGTACATGACCGCATGGCAGCTAAATAATGAATTGCTGATCGCAAGAGCAGAATTGTGCAATATTGTTTATCGATATTTATCTCTGGAATGTTGCTTTATATCTGGCAAGCATTCAAATACCTCTCTAAGGATCTTCATGGAATTTTCATAGATGTAGTATCTCTGAAGATCAACTTTCGAGACAGTGTCCGGTATGTGCAGTGCTGCTTTCAGTGAGTTCTCAGTCGTGCCACGTGACCCAAAGTAAGCCAGTGACAGCGCCTGGTGCAAACTGTGTGGACTGTAGAAGATATTATCTTGGCTCTCAATTTGAGCGGTCTTTGATAACGTATCCATGGCGAATTTGAATCGAGCAGTCGTTATGTCGTTGTGAGCATTTTGATTCATCGTTTGCGGTTGATCATTGCCGGTTAAGCACTGAGCCGAAGACATGGCTGCAATGCTGCCTAGCAGCAACAGGCCTATCCTCAGCATCCCCTGAAAAATCATATAGACAAATTTGAATTAGTGTGAATATTTGATAATGTGAAATAATTTTTATTTTACTTCGTCCTATGGGTTTGAAAAGAAAACAGAAAGCGAGGTGCTCCTTCGCTTGTTACGCAAATACGCAGCACGCATCTTGACAATTCCCACGCATGCTGCGTACTTTCCAAGTAGTTACGAAATTACGAACCATAAGCATTTTTAGCGTATCCTCGATCGTTTTTCGAGACAGGCTCATTTGGTGGGTGGTATTTTAATTGGCAGTCGCCTGAGTCCGAATTGTAAGAAAGTGGACAGTGACGCATGGAATATTTGTTTCAAAAAAAAAAAACATTCATGTATGGTCGAACGAATGGGTAAATAAATTCACGACAGTCCAAGGCGTCCTGACCCAATTTTAGGAGGAAAAAAAATATTCTGGGCCTTGTCGATTTCAATGCTTGGAATGGGAAATGACTTTCTCTCCGTTTGAGAAAGTTTCCATTTGGACCAGAAAAAAGAAAAGTGTCGTCGCTATTGATACTTTTCCCGGACTTTCAACGAGGTTTCGCAACTCGCATTCAAAGTCGTATTGGGCGATTGTGTCCTTAAAAAATAATATATTCCTATCTGCAAACATGTTTCTATGATCGGCCTCTGCAAGGCCACGTACTAAATTCACGACCGGATTGTATCAAGAATTTGTGGCGCCAACTGGTAACTGTTTCAAACGTATATGTAGCATTCTTGTTATTCTTTTTTTTTAATCTTGCTCTTTATCATTTCGATTTACAGTGTCACGCTCCGATGTCAAGGCCTTCGATATTATTCACGATCTTCGAATTTATCAATTATATCCGAAACGATTTGTCATTCCTTCACGTCGAAACGAGCCGTCTCGATACTCGCAGCGTGGATCCACCATATTGGTAGACTTTACAAGAGTGAAAGTAGTGAGTCTCCAATGACGTCACTGGGTCCGGCTTTTCTGTATGAAATTAACGTATGACGGGTACTTTTGATTCGTTAACTCGAATTCAATTCGAAAGAAGGCGGAGTTTAGAGTCCTGTCATGTTAATTTGTCGTGGATTTCAATATGGAATTTCAATCATCTTCGTTATTCGCTATGGAAATTACCTGTGAATAAATAAAATAAATTCCATCGATGTGACGTAAAAATTAACCGGTATCAACAATCAGTTCAAAACGAGATGATATTAAAAATTTTAATTCCTCCATTTTTCATATTGTTTCATCTTATCTATTTATACGGTATTAATATGAATTTTATCACCTAGTTCGCCTATCTCATTAAAGGTGTTAACAACGTATTTTCTCTCGCTATGAAGATCGACAATAAAGATGGAAACTGTGTGGTCTCTATGGCGTCAGAGATAAGATCCAGCATTACGAATTCATTTACGTTACACTCGCATCCCGTAATGACGACAGTGCCGAGGGCAGGTGTGTTAAACATAGAGACCTTCATGCTCCGTGGAAAATTGATAATGAGGCACGTTGCCGGAAATGGATGTTTCTAATGGGATTTTTATGCGAATTTCAGCATGGGTATACCGACCGGAACTTATTCGAAGCAAATCGAAACAATTGATTGCTTTTTGCATTGTACGTACAGGCTTTAGAAAATAGTCGAACAATTTTTTTTACTTGACATTTTTTCCCACAATTTTTTTTATTATTCAAGCTATTAATAGACTATTTTGACCCGGACACGTATTCAAGATATTTACATATTTTTTAGATAACTTATCAAAAGTTTCTAGTCCGTAACGTTGTTTCTCACAATACGTTATCTTCGTAAAAATTTTTTTGGAAATACGTATCATTTTTAATCTCTTGTTCGATTGCTTGAACAAATTAAGTTTTAATTATCTTACGAATCGAAAATCTATTAATCAGTCTTTTACACGACTTATGCACTTTTAATTATACGACAGTCAATATATATACATATATACACTCCTAGGTATAACTGTCGTACCCCTAAGGAGTATAATCGATAACTGTTCTTGCTATGACTAAAGAGAAATTTCATCGAGCAAGAAAATATCTTTCTTCCCGTTCACCATTATCGTTTAGAACAAATAGACACCAGGTATAAAGGCAGATAGAAAATATCAAATTATACAAGAGTATTATTGGTCTTTGTCGGTAACAAATATAATTGACCTGACAGAACACAGTATTCAAGTATAAAATATTCCCATACATTTTTTGCATTTCGCAATTGGCACTCGTGCAAAAAGAAAGTCTGATCTTTAGTGATGCGTTAACCTGTATATCTATATATGTATGTGCAAATGCAAAGGCGTGGCACTTACCAAACTGTTAAGCATTGTAACCCGATCAAGGCACTGTCAAGTATGACGATTATAACTGCGCAAAGAGTATCGATTGAAATTTTCTGTCCCGATGACGTAACACAGTTTACGATACGAAATCTATCCTCAGATTCAATTGACACGCGCTGCTGAGGTTCGTCGCTAAAACAAAACTGAATGCACGTTGGAATCACGAAGACCTCAACAGTCCTCTCTACGTTCCCCACTACTTTACGAACACTGCGCTTCGTAATGCTTGACTATATATGCCATTGAATGTGAAACGCGCTGTATATCTCCCCACTGTTTTTTAACAGTTCCTTATCCCCACTTACTGTATCGCTTCTTGGTACTCTCTTCCATTCTGGCTCATACGCAACGTGACTACCATATATGGTACAAGTAAGGAAGATCTATGACAAATGCTATTTCGTCGTAAAGGTATGAAACTGAAAGCGTAGTGAATACCTGTGATATCGGCTTTAGCAGTAATTTCATTATGGGAATTGATAATGAAAAATGGTATCAGAGATTCGTGGAACGAATTCAGAAAAGATTTGGAACTTGATGGATAAGTCGAAAAAGTCAGATACAGTTGGTGTTTCAGGACACAAAATGTGGGTTTTGATTTTTTTTGGGGGGGAAATTAAAAAAAAATTATGTACGGGTATTTTTTTTTTAATAGTGATTTGATAAATTGTGGTGATGATTCTATACAGTTATCTTACGTTGGCACTGATATATTCAGATCAGATCATCAGACTTCTCATTTTTTAACGTGTGAGATCCGGCGCAAGCTGGGTCAAGATCACTAACGGTCTAAGTAAATCCGAAAGGAGTCTCGTGTCCTTAAGTAAACCTGAATCGAGAGTCGTTCAATGCCAGATTATAAGTAATCGCCATTTTGTCTTTACAGTATGTTATACACGTTGAGAAATTACACGATTTAAAAAGGACATACGTGTTTGGAGGTTATTCTCGAAATTCGATATTTTATTTTCGATGTGGTTTTTACGTCCTTCGGATAAAAATATGGGGACTTTCCCGCGAGTCATCTGATAAACTCAAACTTTTATAATTTCTTCAAAATTTATTTTACGTCTGGAATTTGTCAAATTCTCACGTACGGATTGTGTTTTTCCCAAAATCCTAAGATATACCTGAGAATTAATGCACTCTGTTGTTCTAGAACATGGGTTTTCCCCTGGTAAACTTTACGACCAGTTTCATTCTATTTTTATTTTATTTCCATCGCCTCGACCGACACTTTGATAACGCGGTTAGACACTCAAAGTCGAACGCGACAATTTCCAGATTAAAATGCCAACGGTAACTTTATGTTGAGTACTGCTTCGGTTTTTTACTCATTTTCTGAATTCAATTAGCCATTGAACTCATTCTGAGCGTAACGACGACTACAGTCGTGCTTTTCACGACAAAGCAAATTTTACATACGCAAACACCAAAACTGTACTCTTAAAATTTATACCGTTGGACAAGTTCAAAATAATTGCGATCTGTGACGTAATTTACATTAAAATCAGACAATAGAAAAAAAACGATAAACCGATTTGAACAAACAAACCATGCATAAATTTTATTGTTCCGACGCCGAGTTGTTAACACGTGAAATTATCGGAGCGTGTGAAAAAATACGGGAATTTCCTATATACCCAGGATATCCTATATACATTAACACATATACAAATTATCGATTCAATCTATACCCACGAACAAATAATGAAATGTTAATAAACCTAATTGTTCAGTCAACAGGAAAAACGAAGTGTCATTGAATCACCGTACTATACCCAAAATTCCCACTCTTAAATCCAACGACAATAATACACGTAACATATCTATGTGCATATAGGAATAATCTAATATAAATTATCGTCCGAATGAATTATTCGTGACAATAAAATTGCATCACCTATAAAAACATCAAATGAAATATAGCAGCGCGATATCGTATAAGAATCGATCGAGGCGACGTACAATCGTATACCAAGTTGCAAATTAAATGGCGGTGCAATAAATAATAGACAACTGCACTGGGCGCCCTCTAAGAAAAATAAAACAGAACTCGGTATATGCAATAACCAACAATCTTCTAGATCTCCGACAAACGCTCGAGAATAAAATAACAGTGCAGAGTAGCAATGAACATATCCCCATATCCTATAACAGTAGCACCGATATAAACACGACATAAATAATGTACATTCCTAAACCGTTAACAAGCTCGAGTTCAAGGCATGCACGCCGTGCATTCCTTATCGATCTCTACTTAAAATGCAATTCCAGTGCAACTGCAACTCATAACGAACGTTTCATACCAAATAAGGATCAGCTTGATATAACAATAATAAATAACAATCTCATAACCGGTCGGAAACATTAAAACGACGGCACGTTACACTGGCATTACAAAATGCATCGTGGAACAGTGCATTTGTTATCAATCTCAGCGTATAAAAAATAAGCGAATTAAATTGTATCCAGTCGATTTATCATTCCCAACAGAACAATGGACTTACCGTATAAGTCATTTCGTAAATGCTTATTAATTATTTTCGTTATCGCTATTATTTTCTCTCCTCAAATTCTTCGAGTTGTTACGGCTCTTCTTCCTTTACCTCTCTTTTTCCCTTCGACTGTCTTTTTATGCACTTTCAATAATAATTCTCTTTATACTTTAAGCTGTTGGTATTTTAGGTTATTTAGTCTCGCGTACGTCAAGACGAGCACGATCACGGCCACTTTCTGCTTTGTATTGGCAACTGTACGGGAATGCGCTGTTGCAGGCTGCTTTATATGCTGGATAGTCTTTGTATAGACTGTAGAGACTATAGAGCCTCTCTGTGCCCTTCTCGTCGCCGTTACTCGCATGTGTTCAGCTCGGTACTATCGGTATGTATATATATATAGATAGACGTATAGTATGTATTGCTGTCCAGGGAAAATCCCAAGCTGAATTGTTCATTATCTTAATACGCCTATCTTTCTGCTCTCTGGAGGTTGCATCTGACAAGTCATATAAAAGTACATCGCCTTGTCATTTTTTATTGTTACAAAAATATATTCGAGTGTTCATTTTTAATGGTTTTTTATTTTTCGCTCATCCGGCATCTTTTTCCTCGTTCGGTATACAACGTGTACTTATGTATTACGGGTCAGGTCATTGGTACCTTTGCTTACTGTAAATTGCATTCGCGGCAGAAATACCTAATACGTATTTTGGATTCACGAATGTTTGACGAGAAATGAAAAAATGAAGGGGTAAATAGTGAGGCTGATTATGACGTAATGCAAACATCCTACAGGATTTTGCTTAATGATCGATAGAGATTTTATTTATTCAAGGACGATTCTTAATGTGAGTATTTTTGACGTATTTATTGTAGCATATCGAAGGTACATTGTATTAATGGGTGAATCGTGTAGAGATGTAGATTGAGACATTTTTTTCATGGAAATACGACGAGTATATAGTTTCTGGTGAAATTTGCAAGATTTTTAGGGTGTGTCCACAAGTTGAAGTGTTTGTGGTCTGACAAGCTTATTATTTCGTTAATTTTTATTATTATCTTTTTCTTGTCCTTTCGATCATCCCGATGAATATGTATAATAATACTAATATGGAGGTCATAAATATATTATAAATATCCTTGTTCTCGTCACGAGACATTTTCAAGCCAATATGATTATCAAACGAAATATCATATGTATGTTTGTTGTGCATGTACTAATTTTATAATGAAGTTGAACTAAGTACGTGGACTTGATTTATTCTGCGATTAGACAGTCGTTGACCTCTGCCTTGAGCCCGCATTTAATCGCAATAAACTAAATAGCAAGTACCCATAGGAAATGGTGCTGTGGAGAAAGTGTAACGTTCAAAAGTTTTATGCCAAAATTAGTACTCACCGGCGGGCGGTATTTACCGGCTATAACAAATCCATACGGAAATTGCAGACGACTGATACTTCGAATCCTATGTAAAAGTATCGATAAAATAGTGTTATTTATGTTTTGCTATAAATTTTATTTTATTTATTCGTTAGAGTTCTTGTAGCTCAATAACATTAATATTGCTAGTTGCAGAAACAGTACAAGGTTCACGCACGTCATTAGGGTAGATTAGAATTTTTCTAAAAGTGAATATATATACGTGTATGTAATTCTTGCTTTTTATTATTATTAATATTTTCATCTAAGCGATCCGTGTCAATAATAATAAATCATTCGTTTATAGCTAGAGCTAGTTTAGGTTTTTTTAAATATTCTTGAAGTTACGTATCACGGTTATGTATAGTTATGCGGGCAATAAGGGCTGAAAGTAGGAATTCCCGAATGGAATGGATTTATGTATCTTGGGATTTTCAAGAGAAGCTTTATCACTTTCTGTGTGAGGAGTGCAAAAGTGAATTACCGTATGAACTTGTTTGCGTGAGGCGTACGTGCTCGGCGAGGAGAGAAAGTGGGAAATACTCTAGTGAGATTTCGCGTGGAAATTTAGCAAATGGTGACGTATTAGAGGACTGAAGAGTGTGGGAGGGAAAAGGAGGGAAAGATGGAGAGAAAAGATTGAATAAATAAATTGTTCAGGAATAATAGAATGTCAAGGGGTCATTGTTGGGGATTAAAACTCAATTGAGAACAATTGATGTTATTCGGCGTAAAACCGCCGTATGAATTATTCTTGCAATTACATATGTGCTGTTGAATCGTTTTTCGATATTTCCGTGTTGCGTTGTTTCCTTGTTGAAACACGTATCCTGTTCTTATCGTAATGTCGTGTGATGATATTTCTTTGTTATGTAATTTATAATTATTCTAAATAATAGTCATACTAGGAAGTACTTTGTTATGGCATGGGTTTGCAATTAAAATAAATGAAGGAGATTAAAATGTGATTGATATTAAAGAATCGATTGGTCCATTTGAGTTAGTGTAAACATTATTAAAGAATAAAACGGAAAACAATAACAACAATTTATTAGGAACAAATATTGTTGCATAAAAAATAAGTTGTTGCATACATAATATGTGTGAATGCATTAAATTGTAGCAAATTCTTATATTAATAATTTAATACTGTACAATTCGAAGATGGAAAAAATTATCTATCTATAGTACTACAAGAGTAATTCCTAATATTGACAATATACCCTGTTAATGATGATTTCTTATTCTTACATTGTGCATAGTATTGCGTATAAGAAATCTGAACGTTAGTGGGTATAAAATAACATTTTCCTAATAAGTACCTACGTCGAATGAAGTTAATAAGTATGCGTTATCGATAAACTTATAATTTCGATATTCAGATCCCTATATTTTGTATAGTTCTATTATGTAATGAAGAAAGCTATGAATTACCATGTGTTAGATAACTCTGATATTATGGAATTGAAATCACTTGGATGAAGAGTATGATCTAATTGTAGTAATTATCAGTAAAATATTTTTCTAATCTCTTGTTAAGTACGTACTTCGATCTTCATAGTTCGATATATTAATTATAACCAAAATAACAACTTTGATCTAAATTCATATAAAGGACTGTACGTATTCGCATATACATCTGTAATATACGTAGATCTGGAAACTAAGTTAATAAGGTAATTTTATAACTAGAGAACTAGAATAGGAAGACGACTCAGCACACTATTCCGCTTTGCGCTGTCTTCGTGTTGATTTCGCTTTTAGCATTGGACAAAAGATTTTCATTTCTCACCCACAATTGTAAATTTTGGCCACTTTGACATTTTTTTACAATGGTGTAGATGGACATTATCATGAATATAATGCCCAGTACAATAAAATATCCGCAATATACAAAGTACTGGAATGCAGAAGAACACTTGTGAAATTAATTGTTCATAAAATCAACTTTTATTATAACTTACCTGATATCTAATATTCAAATCGAATATACTTCCACTAATAACTATGTATGTAAGTAAACTTTGAAGTAACAATGCGATCAAAGTATTTATGCCAAATATTAGACCATAGCTATCCTCCAACAAATGCTTGACAACTTGGAAACTGAAATAAGGAAAGTTCACAGAGTTGATACAGTTTTCTAGAATGATGTATCAGAATATTATAATAACCCGAACGTATATATAATCGAATTTGTTAAAGTACTGCTACTGTATATAACCAGTGGTTTTTGTAAGTACCTGGCAACAGTGACAATAGTGTGATAGATAACACCAAATAAAATATATACAGTGTATGAAAGCCAGATGCTGTAAGTACAAGCAATTATTAATAATAGTATGCCTTCTATGAATGAAAATATTGATAACATTGCTTCTCCAACAAGTGGCCAATTTAGCTGTAATTTTCCAACACCAAATACTGTAGCAGCACCTGTAACGATATCATATTATTTATAAACGAATTGCAAATGAAAAAAGCTAACATTATATTTACATGACTATTACAGTCAGAATTACGTTTCTAACAGAAAACAAAGAATATTTTAGAGCATATGGTATCACTTGTTGAGTATACATTGACTGTGATTACCCAGTATATACTTATATGCATAATTACAGATGATGTTCTAGTTATAGATTGCATTTATGTTTGAGCGGTAAGTCATCATGTCAAATGGAGATAACTTATCTAGGAATTATCAAATTATCAGCATAATACAGAAATAATTGTTACCTATAATAGTATACAATGCTTCCACAGCACCATTGTAAATATTGTCTCCATCAGCAACTGTATCTTGCCATATCAATTGTGTATAACTGACGACTTGTAAGTAGCCGCAGGTTGCAAAAGCCCACCAGAGAGACCATTTAATCACAGTCATATTTGTATATGCCTCTATCATATGTTTCCATAATAGGATATATGCACATTTTATTTTCAATCCTAGAGACGGACTACGACATGATACATCAATGGGTATGTTTTGTGAAGAAGTAAATGATTGAGTATTATCCTGTATCGATTGGGCATCACTAAACATTAGACTGGACGGTGCTTGCATATGGTTTAATTTAGCTTGATGAAAGTATATTGATTGGCCAACAGACGGCAAGAAAAATGCCCATAAAGTTGCAAAAGTAAGTGCTATAAGAGATATATTAATTTATATACACAGAGAAACAGAAAGATAACATTTATCGTTAATTTTATAAAAGTTATAACTACCTCCTAAAGTAATATAATTCAGCTGGTGATAATCTAAAAGATTAAAAGAGGTAGTCAATTGCCCAGTAACACCAGCTAAAAACCGACCAAGCAAGAATGCTGATCTTGTATGTCCAGTGACTTCTTGATAATGTTCTTTATCAACTTTTGCATATATATAAGTATAATAAGCAACTTCAGTGGATAAAAATATTCCATAAAAAAACTCCAAAAATTGCATCGCAAGAATGGTTTGAACTAATATTATCATAAGGTAAGTAACAGAACCAGACAGACCACATAAAATAATAACTGGTTTATAACGCGCAACATCAGTAATTAAGAAGATGATAACTAAAGTCGCGAGGTAAGAATAGGTTCCCACTGGATATATGTCTTGATTCACCTGTAAAAATAAGAATAATTAAAAATCAAGCAAAAATCATTTAAAATTTAAACCATCTCCCGCCATAACATGGGTTTAATGCATTGAAAGAATAAAAGCATAGAACGTACAGTGCACTAAAAAAAATACTGGAATGTTGCAAAATGCAATTATGCTATTGATTTTAGGACAAATTTTTTAATTTTCCAGAATTAATAGGCTGCGGAAAATACACAATTGCATTGTTTATAAAAAATCCACTGTAACATTAAAACAGAAAATACCTTCTCGTCTAGATAACAAAATTCAAATGAAATGAATACAAGATTGATGCAATGCCATCATAATGCATAAATTCAAACCAACTTGTGCCGCAGTGAAATTCTTCCATGGTCCCGTTAAATAGTCTGTCACAAAAGGTTCTGAAGGCCGAAATTCCTTAAGGAAACCGAAAAGGCACAAAATCAATGAGATCTTCATCCAGTTCATGTTGGTTGAAAGATTCACATTCATGTCAACCGGGAACAAGTAATCTCACTTTAATAATACACGGTCTACCGGAAATATTTATACTAATTTTAATTCTCCCACTTTTCTCAATATGAATTTAGTATTATGATATGAACGAAAAGGGTAACATTTTAATACTGTATAGACGACAATTTCACGTGCCGTCACGCTACTAGCAGACGATTTTATTGCTGAACAGTCTTATATAAAGGTTATATGTATGCAGCGCCATTACCGAGATAGAACATAAGTTGTACGTATGAACGTGCGCGATACGTTTGAATATGAATAACCGGTCAGTGCAACTGATTGCAAATTATTGCGCTAAATATGTAGAACTTGTAAAGTTTTACATAGAAAATAAGGACAATGTATTATGGAATGAAGATTACTGGAAAACGAAAAAGATAAAGACGGTTTTGAGTATTTGAAAATTAATTCCAAATAGCGAAAGTCAATTAATGTCATGAAAAGATGAATGACGATCTTTCCAATATACAGGGTTTTATTAAATTATTACCATTATAATATGAGAATACACAATTTTTACATGTACAATATAATATATTATATATTTCATCGTTAACTATCTATTCATTTTATACACGTAAATATGCTCCATTTTCTCGTTTTTTTTCTTTCTTTTCTTATTGACACTTACTTAATCTCGTACAAACAAAGACTCGACGTTAACAAATGATTATGAACAGTACGACTTTTATATTCACTTAATTAACACTCGAGATTAATAAATTAAATATTTAAATGCAATTTACACGTAACGGTAGTTATAGATAGTTTCGCGTGACGTTAACGCGTTCCTCCTCCTTTGCATTTCCCTGCATTTTATTGATACATATTTTGAATCCTGATCGAACTAGGTATTTCGCAAATTCTTCTATTATTGACATTTCCATTAATGGCGATATTTATTCGCGACACGATACCACTATTTGTGTATTATAATTACACATACGCACATTCAATATTATACGAACGCACGCGCGTTTATGTACAGGGCGTTTAATACTTATGGGTCACCATTGTTGCATGATCACTTTCGCGTACACAAAGCGACTGAGCTTATCAGTTTAATTAATCCTCGTGCCATAATTATCAAAGGGCTGATTTTATTTCCACTCGTCGTCTAAATACGACTGGCAAAATAAACAATGCATCAAAGTATTCGACCCCTTCGTTATATATACATTATGTATATGAAATTCTGATATCAGTAATAAAATAACGTTGTGTGCTCATGATTTCGGAGAAGAAATAGAAAAATCTCTTTTGCCCCTATTTTCACAGCGAGTTCTTATGTAGGATATAAATATAAACGCGCGCACGCGCACATACTCACTTAACAGACACATACAGTCACACATACACTCAATTATATTTATACGCAGGATGCTTTAAATATTAATTCGACATGTACAATTAATGTTTTTGTTTCACAATTTTTTTTTCTTTCCACTCTCTATACTTTCTGAATACCGTTCGTCGTTGCGGTTAAAGACGTAAAGTGAGAAAAAGATAGATGATGAATGAAGTATAAAGTGAAAAATGAGAAAGAAAGAGAGAGGAGAAATGGAACGGCAAGTAGGCTAATGTTTCCAAAATCTATCCGGTTACACCTCAATTTAAAGCAAAATACTTTACTTTGGCATTGTGATATTAGGCTATGGTTTTTCCTTTAAATTTCATTAATTACTGTGATTCCACTTGGTATCGGAGTCCGTAGAAAATACTGTGTATTCTATGTTATATCGTATAACGTGGTACAAGATGTATGATATCGCATTATCGCGCACACGAGAAATTCCTCAAGCTCGAGCTTAAGAAAGAATCTCATTTACGTGAAAAATTAATTGAAAATATCTCATGATATTGTAATTGTATATCATATATATCCAATGGCGTTTTAGTGAGACTTATACGATTGGAATGGTTGCATTTTTCTAGAACACCGAGTATATTACATGAGAATCCTTTTTAATCAAAGGTTCCGACGAAGTCGTTTATCCGTCTTACATATACGCCATTTAGTCATATCATATTGTATTGTTATTAATTATTGACCAGAGGATTTACAATCAATTGTCAATATTAAACGCCGTGAATAGTAAATGATTACTACACAGATGATGCGTTATCGGCGAGTATTATTACATCTTACAGTATTGGCTTTACATTTTTGTTTTATTGATAAGAATTACTGTCCTGCTGAAAGTACACAGTAGACTTGTCCCTCTATGTAAAATTAATGTATCCAACCATTCGTCGGACAAGGTCCAAATATGTGATAAAAATTTACGATTCTTCGTAATAATAACGTACGCTGTGATTTTTAACTATGCTTTTTGGATATCGAGTTACTTTTGTTTTCTTGGACACAATGAATGATCAACATCATATGAGACAGATGCGTAATTATCAGAGTACTGATATGCCGTACAAGCCATGAAATAGAACGTGGAGATATAGTGACGATGAATACGAGTACATATACGTAAAAGTCATAAGTAATTTTGAATACAATTTGCAAAGTTTGACGATTACAAGAAAAATTCGCTCATCGTACGGACAGAGTAAATGGCAATTATATGTAGCGGCGTTATTAAAATTTAAAAAAATATAAAAATATACGGCGTACTTTATTTCTTCCTGATTTTTTATCATTTTCCTTTTCCTTTTTTTCTTCTTCCTTCTCTCAAGAATCCTCGCTCAGTCTGCGCGTACGCTTAATTAACTGCATATACATATCATTACATATGATACTATTGAAATGCAACGTTTATCAAATTTCAAATCACCGAGTCATTACACGGAATAAATAAATGTACATTACGGTCGAGGACAACGGTTCGATTAGAGAAGAATAACAATTAAAAACGAAAATAGGAAATGAACGAAAGAAAGGAAACGCGTGACATTATGAATCGAGTCATGAAGTCGGAAACAAAGTTTTATGCTAAAGCGAGTCTCGCCAGCTGGTAAACAATTTGAATATGTAATCTGTGTCTTGTAGAATTTATAGATCGATGAGACCCATTAGCAATAAAAATTAATCGGAATACAAATCTTCTTGGGTCCATCGTCTAATTTAACGTCAAGTTCAATACTTTTGCTTCTATACGCATACATTTTTCGGTACTACGGAACTCTAATGACTTTGGTATTTATGGCATTGCGGTATAACAAGGTAGATTTGACGAATATCTTAAAAATATGTACTCTCTTATATTCCAAGTTACGACGCAGCATTGTGTAAGAGTCATTCGTTCTCATCGGTTTCGCAGTATCGCTAAGCTTCAAAAATTAAATTCGTTGAAACGTCATACCAAATACGATGAGATTCATTACTTTTAATATCAATGACTATAACGAAGCGGTAAAAAGTCTGACAAATGATAATCTCACGACGGATACGACATCTTTGAAGAAAACCAACCGGACGTTCACAATAATATAGCAACGGAGTTCAGGTAGCATCGGTAAATACATTCGTATGTCATTCGCATATTGTAGAGAAGATATCATCAGTCTTCCTTCCCTCTTTACCTCATCGATGCCATTCGTATAAATATATAACACTTGATATACTTATTTATCAAGATATTTCACTCCAAATCGATCCATGCCCACCCTCCAGAGCAGTTGTACTCAATCTGATATTCATCAATCGCAGAGATGAATTTCAATCTGCTTATTGCCATTAACGTATTTGCTCGAGGCTACGATATCATCCATACATTTCCAGCCGGTTGATTAGTGAATAACAAGACTGTAGGTACGTTCAGGATAAGCAGACGACAAACAGGCTGGCAATTTCAATGCTCTATAAAGCTTATACAGGCTTTACGTTATCGTATGGCTCTCTATTTCCAGAAGACGTAATTCCCATGATATCTCGTCAAACGATGCATGCGCCACGCGAAGCAACGAAGAAGTTTTCACGGTCCGATGAGAGGCATTTGCCCTTGTTAATTCGCAAAATTATTATAATTCTGAGTAATCTAGATTTTTGTACGAGGCCAACAAGAACTTTTGCTTCTCTGTTTAATAGATGTTCTTTTCCAGTTAGTGCAACTCCTTGTAGAATTCTTAACGATGCTCCAGTTTATGGTGATGCAAGGTCCAACGTTGAGAAGTTCCTTAAAAGCAGGCATTGATTGAAGTATGCTTGACAGACGTTACAGCGATATGGTCGTCGTCTCGTGTACGGTTGAAAGTGACGTAGGAGAAGATGAAGAACTGAAATGGATCAAGGACTGACGGTAAAATAAAAGGAAAGGACATAGAGAAAGTGAGAGAAACTGAACGAGTGAGTGAAAGAGAGCGTGTTAATCGCTAATGTAGCATCTTGGAGCTTTGGACGTTTTTTTGTACACCTCGTTGTCTTTGTAGGAACACGGTCAGGCATCTGTCTCTCCCTTGAGCCTGAGCCGTGCGAAATCTTCGAAGATTATGTCGTCGTCACCGGTGTCTGCCTCCCTGTGAAATGTAAAACCGTAAATACAATCAGGATGCGCTAGTAGCTAACCCTAAGGGGTCTTTAATTTTTCTCCTCCTGTAGGATCGATAAATCTGTTTGCATGCGCGTAAAAATGATCTCTATGTGATTCGACTCTCGACAGCACGTCTTGGACCAAGTGGGATCGGTATAAAGATGAACAGAAAATTAATTAGCCAAAAATTGGAGTACCTCTACGAATACAGATTTTTCATGAGAAAAGGCGACGGAGGAGACTAAGTAGCACTATGTATAGGGATATATCAAATGTGGTCCAGCTTACGTATCCCATTGGATGAGATTTGTGTCTAGTGGTATTTCACCATCATTGGCCTGATGGGTCGGACTTGGTCGTGCCGTCGATGGCATCGGCGGTTCCTCTTCCGGTTTTGGATGCATCAATATAAATGGCAATTCCGCAACCAGCTCCCTGCCAAGAAATTAAAGCATCAGATTTACCATACTGCATTGCCTCGTTACAACTAGGAGGTAGTTCTATTTTTTTTAATTGAATCAAGCACTTGGCTCTGATAAGAATTACTATCAACTCATAGTCTACTTACCCGCCAAGTGCTCCCAGGCAAAGTTTTACTTTAACCTTGTACTGCACGATGATCCCAAGATTCTCACGTTGCGACGGATCCGCCACACTACGGAATACAAATAGCTGTCAGTCGATTGCAATGTGAAATTTTAAAAGAAAAGAAAAAAAAAGCAGAAAGTCACCCACTCGGTGTACATTAAAGAGAAAGCTCAAGCATGCAGGCGTAATCGTTTATTTAAAGTCTTTGGAAGCAGATTAAGTATTGATTAATCTCTGTCTCGTACATGGGATAAAAATTCAGTTGCAACGGATCATCTTGAACTCATTTATACGTCATAAAGTATAGAGAGCAGAAGGTGAAAATGTTTTGTAGGAATTTCGAACAGGAGACTTCGTAAAATTTGATTAAACGGGACAGATAGAAATTCAAGTCGGATGGCGTATCGATCTCTTTCAATTTCGTATCGATTTGAATACCGGATACGTTGAATTCAGAATGCCGGATGCAACAGAATGGTATGCGATGAATGCAGAGCGTAAAAACATGCAAAATCGAGACTATTCATGCAAAAGCATTATAAAGCGGCATCCACATGAAGAGGAATGGGAGGAGGACAACTCTGATATTGCGTCTATATACCGGTAGGATTTACTTAAAAAAATTGCAACGTTTATCGTAACGTAGCTTTGGTAGGGTCATTATATTTTTTTTTTCGTTAATGGCGTGACAAATAAATGCGAAATAACGATGCACTGGTGGACGACATCTAATACCGTTAGCAAAATTCGGTCCGATCGAGAGTCCTAATAATCGCCACATATCGCAGTTGTAAAATCGCACCCCCCATTCATCCGTTTTGATAAGAGATTAAGTTACGAGAAAAAAATTTTACTCGTGCGAAGAATACCCGTTGCCCAAAATATATTTTTAAATACTTATTCGTTAGCGAGTTCGTTAATAACTGTGACGTGTTCAATTTTCAAAACATTGCCAAACGAAATAACGCGGTCGTTTCTTTTTGCTTTACGCGAAATGCTAGTCAAGCTGAATACGGATTGGATAACGGTAGGCGTTTTGCCAAATGATACGTTCTGTGTGTAAACTATAATTCACGTGGGTACATATACGTCATTGAAATGATATGCGACCATGGTGCAAAGCGGGTTAAAAATATATACATACAGAGTGGGCCATTTATAGTGACCAGGTCGATTTTTCGGAAACGAAGCCAGATATGAAGAAATGTTTCAGACAGAAGTTGTAGGGTTTCAAGGGTGACGAAAGATTTCGTTATTGAATTCCTTCCTGACTGTAGGCGTTAAGGTAATTCGAAGATTAACTTTCCCTTTTTCAGTAGGCTGATGTAATTTTTTTTACGGAAATCGAAAGAGCATTCAATTTTGAGTCTAAAAGTACAAGTACGCTAATGACTGAAAATTGACAGGTGATAAGATTTTTAAAAAATAAGAAAAAAATATCTGTTCTAGGTAACCTATGTACTTACCTGGGGCACATTGTGGATGCGGCTTAAAGAATAATTTGACTAGGATCATTAGCTGGCTAGGGACTTTAAAGATGTCCGACTTAAATTCCGTCGAATATCGCGCTCCATTAGGATTCGAATTTCTTGTAAAATGGGGTGAAGGATGAATGAGAGAAAGGAGACATTTCTTTTATTTTTAAAATATCTTATCACCTGTTATTTTTAGGTCATTAGCGTACTTGTACTTTTAGACTCTAAATTGAATGCTTTTTCGACTTCCGGATGAAAAATTGCATGATCCCATTAAAAAAATGAAAGTGGACCTTTGAATTACTTCAACGTCTGCACTCAGGAAGGAATTCAGTAACGAAATATTCCGTCCCTCTCGAAACCCTACAACTTCTGCCTGAAACATTTCTTCATATCTGGCTTCGTTTCCGAAAAAATCAACCTGATCACTATAAATGTCCCACCCTATATATCGTTCCAACTGATAATTAAATATAAGGAAAGAAAAAAATGATTTTGTTAACGTGTCGTGTGAAACGAGACGATGCAGCTTTTTTGGTGCGATATGAGCGTCCCGTGCATTAGAAACTAATCAGGATTCTAACGGCACAACTTTTTGGTTGGCTATTTTGTTCGGATTGCAGAAAAAGTCAAATTTTCCTCGTGAAAATCTTTTTTTCTTTTCTCTTCCTCGTCCTACTTATCCCTGTATACCCGTGCAATTTCGCCCATCTCCGAAGGCCTAGCCCATTTCGCCAATTACTTAATGACAATCCTAATCCACGGGGCTTCCCATATACACACCTTCGAATGCTCTTCCGTTATACGAAAAGTATCAGCCAATAGGTAGACAAAATGAAAGACAGAAGAGAAACGTGTACGTAACATTTGTGATATACACTGACATATTTCTTCATTAATTCAGGATATCCATTAGGATTACGGCTCCATTCAAAAATACGGGACACACAAGGGATATTCACGTGTACTAAAAAACTGTCAATAGTACATTTTATACCGACCATAAAACAATTAACACTGCCTACAAAATTCAAGGATCCGATTAAAAATACTTAATCGAATTAGACATACATTTAACGACGTTCATAAACTGGACTAAAGATCCTTAGCTAAATTCGATTAATCGACAAGACGTTTAATCGGGCAATTTCAACTTTAAAAATAAAATTACGTTATAATAATTAAAAAACGTGGCGCTCTTAAAAATAAAAATTTTCATTTCAACGTGCTATTTAAAAAAAGAGCCACAACGAACTGCATATAATATTATATATAGTTTACAAATAAAAATGTGTAAAAAACAAAATAAACATTTGAATAAATGACAACCGTAATCCTCTCTGAATATCCCTTTGCACGATCAATGGAAAAATTTGTATCATGGTAATTGCAAATGCCGCAACATAACGTATCTGGATGTATTAATTGGTCTTACAGCGTGCTGGACGCCAAATTGGTGTCCTCGTGTTTGAGCTGGCCGTCGAGGGCAAGCCCCCATTTATCTTTGTTGTTGGCGAGAAGCGGTGTCAGCCAAAACACTTTGCTCAGCGTGAAACCTGGCCCCACTGGGCATCCCTCCCTGACAAACATTAGCATAAGTAAGACCGTAATATGTACAGTCACCACAGAGCGTCCCAGTGTACACTAATTTTCGTAGCCGGGATTTATCCTCCTACGCCACTGCCGTAACCACGCGAATCCAATTGTTTCGAAACAATCGATTTCTCCGTACAAAATATTGGCAGTGGAATCCCCGCGGGACATGAAGTATAAAAGAGAATTTGAACAGTTATAATTAAAAATTGTCATTCTTAGGATAAAAATTTTCATCCGATTATTCGAATAATGGAACGCACTCCAGCGCACCGATCGTCCATTTAAACGAAACGTTAAGCGATCGCTCGTGCGCGAAAAATTTCGCCAATTGGTTATTTTCGCGCGCGCACGACGGGGGGGATATTGTATTGAGTATTGTAAAGTAAAATAAGTATGGCAATGAAAGGTATTGTTAAAAATTCGGTCGAGTCGTTCGTTACGGAAGATAAGCCTATAACAATGGCTCGTATACGTTCCTATAGGTATGCGTCTGTCTAATCGAATTCCGGATGCAGGTACAAGAGATACGGTACAAGGAATTGTTGGATAATACTTATATCAAGGATTCCTACGAAGAGAATTATAATAGTCGATAAGCCAGGAAACATCAACCGTGTCGACTCCGAGTACGCCAACCTGGACGGATATTAGTCTTGTGCCACACAGTGCAGAATAAAAGCTACGTAAACGCTTGGATTCGTGGGATAAATGGGAATATTTGCGTATAGTATAGCAATACACGGTTCTTATCACATATTAGATACGTATTGACAATGAGATAAGCTGCTTTTACGTAATAATGAAATCACCGTACCCGTCTCGTTGTATACATGATTATGCTAATATTTATATGATAACAGTGTACATAGGAATCATTGTTTAAGGGACCTTAAAAAATACCATCACCGACCGAGCACCATAGCCATGTGTGGTGACACGAGGTCCACCATAAAACCCGGCAAAAAATTCCCAGCACACACCATATAATAAAATAACTGACATTCCATTCACCAAAGGTATCTCTTTTTTATCCACGGTCCAGAGATCAAAGATCGAATCGGTAATACATATCCTAGACACAATATTCTTCGTAAACCTTCAATTAAAGAAACATAAATTTCACCGTGTCTCAGTTTGCACAATTTATGAAAAATCGCATAACAAATATCTCAGTGTCTTTGTATCCAATTCGATCTTTCATCTCTTTACCTATAAAGTCCAACATTCCGTGCCCAAAATATCTGAGCGCTCACATGGTGCTAGATGCGAGATTGGTGTCCTCGTGCTTAAGTTGGCCATCTAGAGCAAGGCCCCGCTTGTCCTTGTTGTCGGCAAGCGTCGGCCTTAGAGAAAAGACCTTGCTCAGGGTGAATCCCGGCGCTACCCCTATACTGCCAGTGCAATAATCTTATTTTCCTTTCGCTAATTCGTAACTGATGTTTCATTAGCTGATTTTTTTTTAAATGCCATTAAACAATTAACACAAGAAACAGTATCGACGTTCAAACCGTGACAGGTTAAAAAAGGGGGTTCGATATATGAATTCCAAACACCCGTTACATTCGATAACTGCGAGTATCAATAAATAAATCTTTTATTCGAACGAACCCATATTTACTTCCGTATTCACATGCCACTTCCAGGTATCTTCTCGTAACTCTTTTTCCTTCGCGCGCGCACGTTCGCTCGTAGCACCGTGATTTTCTTCCTTTCCAAAGTGGAACGAATAATGAATATTAAGCGTGAATACGTGAGGATGAAACAATTAATTACTTCCACCGTGTGCTGCAAGTGTATCAGCAATCTCTTTACGCGGCACGAACAGTACGAAGGTAAATGGCGATATGCGAAAATATAATTTACACTTTACTCCACGAAGCCTATTAATAGCAACACGGCGTTCTTGAAACGACTGTAAAGTTTTACATTACCTCAAATTGAATTAAGCGCGACCAGTCACGCCACTTCCAGGACGCATAAGGCACGCCCTGTTTCGGGAACTCTCCAAGTGAATCCCAATTTCCTGTACTTTTTACTTTTTTTTTTCCTTCGTCAACACTACTCCCATCTCTAGTCTACGATTCGCGTACTCGCTCGCGCAGATAGAATCGCTTCGAGGTAACGTATGTCCGTGTGGAAGAAAAAAAAAATCTCGGAAATAATTACGATCGGCGAGTCCACGAAGTCGTCGACCCGGGTTTATTTTCACAGCGCGAAGAGACTCCGGTTTCCCGATCCTTTACGACGATTTAACGACGCGTCTTACGTAGCTACCGTCGATCCCCCACGATAATAATAGATCTAGACGACTCGCCCGTGGGAGCGATCGGATTTAAAAAATTTGCAAAATTTACATTACGATCCGAACGAGACTGCTTATTATTGTAAATGGTGAATAAGTCTGATAATAACGGTAACAACAAGGTATCAGAATGAACGAATGATACTCACTCGCTCTCTGCCTCGGCGACGGTGCACTTGTATTGCGCCGTCGAGAAGAGACATATATCGGCAAACTGACGAACGGACACCTTTATCTTTTTAACTGTCCTGTTACTGTTGTTCGCTATGTGTACGTTTACGGCGATATTCTCCCCGTGATGATAAAGCTCCTTGTCGAGGGATGCTTCGAGGTGTAGTTTGTTCGGTGACATCATGAATTCCTTGCTAACTTCGACGGAGGGTTGTTCGCCCTGCTTCGACGGAGCGTACATTATTTTTCTGATGGCCAGCCTTACCGAGTTTCTGAAAGTGATAACGTTGGGGGACTGTGACGAGCCACCTTGATGCCGAGGAACTTTATCGGAACGTACATTGGTGAAGACTTTATAAGAAATTCTCAAGTTTCAAAGTTTCCCGCGTGTAACGGCAAAAATTACTCGGGACGTTAAGAGATCGATATAAAAAAATTAATTGATCCCAATCACTGTGCTCATTGATCCGGATGTCTCTTAACTCCGCGCGTGCGCAAAGAAATGACAAAAAAAAGTCTGCTCCAAATTTGAATTTCACATTTTACGCATTATCGTACCGTTTGTGAGGTTTGTCGTCCTGCGTCTCACCTACGAACGCTTTCAATTCGTAATCGACGCCGCACGGCTTCCCGGTATCGCCGGGCGCCGGTTGCAGCGTGACCGACGCCGGACAATGAGGCGGAAGTTCGAAGTAAAACGGAAACGCATTGCGGCCCAATTTCTTGACCAATCTTTCCTGGAGACGCGTCAGTGTCCTGGGTGGCTGCGAACCGGGTATCGCTGGATAAATTTGTTCCGCTGCCAGATATAGATCTTTTCTGAACGTTAGTCCCAATACGTCTAGATCCTCTCTGCCGTATCTGAAGGCTGCCAACACGTGGCCAAAGACTTTGCGATCCTTGACGTAATCTGGATCTATGAGGACTACTCCGTCTACGGGAGAATGAAAAAAATATTTTAATATCACGTGACAATGTAAATTAAAAAATTTTTTTTATCAAATTTGATATTACCGATCGGATCGACGTGAGTGATGTGATCGACGAAATCTCGTTTTCCAAGGTAAACCGTGATCTTGCCATTGGGACTGGACTTTTTGAAGACACGCGTAGCCTGCCGTTTACTCACGCTGTCTACGGTGTCCATTATGAAGGATTCGGGGCCCTCTGTGGCCCCTAACTCATTTGTATCGGCAGTATCCGAGATGTCGGATTCCAAGCTTCCCCACTGCAATTGAACGATATAAAATTTTTATTAATAAACAAAAACGAAATAAACCTCGTTCTATCGTGCGCTACTCGCTCGAGAAGGTATACGATGTTTATCGAGCGCGAAGTCACGAAGAGCGTGCAATTAAAGTGATAGCAATAGAGGAGCAGAAGGCTTCGACGTAGACAAGACATGCATCGGTGGAACAGAGCGAAAGGCTGCCACGAGAAGAAGGGATAAAAGAAAATTTGAAAGACAGAAGAAAAAGAGATATTTCAGAAATATAAAGAGGTTATGTGTAAATTTTTCGAATAATTTGCATGGTTTGTCATTTAAAAAATCCTTTAAGGTATGACCATGGAATTCTTGAGCCTGCACGCGTAAGCTCGTACCTACGCACAGTGAATGCATAAGATACTTGGCGTCTATATTCCGCGTATGTATAGTCGCATCTAAAAATGGTACTGCAGACGTTCCCCTACGTCATAAATTTACGTAAATTGTACAGCACGAGGAATAACTTTGTCGTAGTCGCGAAGTGGCAAGCACTACGATACTCCTAGCAGCCATAACCTATATGGAGTAACGAAGTTTGGTCTTCTTGTCGAGATTAGTTAAGACTGCTGCGTATCTATATGCCTAGATAAGATTGAAGTAGGTCTTCACGAAACTACAGAGTCGTCATCCAAAACTAAGATAGAATCCGACATTCTTTGTTGTAATATGGTAGAATTAAAAAAAATAATTACCCGTTTCATATTACCGAGTGAGATCATAATCTGTTATTTTTTAAATGCGTCGCGACGCGTCTACAGTTATTACGTGATCCTCAGTTGTTTGCTAAACTGTATTTAATTTTTGCGAACAAACGAATTACGAGGATTAAATAATAGTCTGTTTTTAACAGAACGTCTTGGTAAATTGGCACTAATTAAACTGGTACACAGGGTATACGGTTTGTAACGAAGCAAAAAGTTCGTCGCAGCTTCCAACTTTTTTCTCTCTTTCAAGATGAAAAATGTAACGATTTCGAGGATCGGTATAAGACTAAAGGGACATAATAAGTATCTTGCAGTTGGTCCAGTGGCTGAATATAGGCGGAATGAATTTTTGCCAAGGTTTAAAAATTATTTATAATTTGTCACAAAGCCAGCTTAATTGAAAACTATCGATGAGTCGCTCATGAAAATCGTGAGCGATCCAGTCGCGGTAAACAACGCGAGCGTACTGGATGAATCAAGAAATGAATGTCAATTTGAGTTGGGCGTCGTTTAACCCATTAACGCCCAATAGACTATAGGATGATAGATTGGTTTTTATCTGGGAAAAAAATAAAATAAAGAAATATTTATTCGGAATGTTTTACGTGCTTTTGACGTGCTCTTTCAAAATTTCAGGTAGACTTTTCAAAATTTTTTAACATGAAACTAAATAGTGATAGTAAAGTTGACCAAAAGCTAATTAAATTTATTTACTGAAATTCAATATTCTGTGATAATTTCATTACCGATAATGACTAAAATACAATGCAAAGATAATACACTGTAATTTCTATTCGTATTTAAAAGTTTTTGACACACTCCTATGAATCTTTTCATATAAATCCTTGTTCAAAAATTTACCATACAATTATTCGCTAATTTTATACGATCTTACGTAATTGCAATGTCCATGCTCGTACACGATCCCATACCATAATCAGTGCATTATGAAATTCTCTATGGACTAAAGTACGTAACTTGTCTCTCAGCAACTCGCGTCGGAAAAGTTTTTCGATTACCCGGAAACGTTCTGAAACAATGTCTTATCATCAGCGGCGAGAATTTTCACTGAACCTTATAAAAGTGAAAATCGTAAAAGCTATACGAAGTAGACCGGCAAGTCGCTATCTGAGAAATCGATCATAGCTTCGTACTTCAGAAAACGATTTATCCAATAAAAAGGGTAGATCGAAGCCAACCACGCCAAAAGATTTTAAATCCCGATAAAATACATAATCTTGAAGAAGTCTGAGAAAAGTACAAAATCACTAATTACGGCTAACAAGAAATCACGTTATTTTTACATATGCATATATCCAAAGCCAACATTAGTAAGTTCGCAATCTCAGACGAATTACTGATCAGTCAATACGATAATAATAATAACGGACCGATAAAAAAATTGCAAAAAAATAAAATGGAAGTTCAATAAAATCTCACCAGTCAAACCGTCAAAAGATCCCAATTGCGTAAGGGTAAATTGGAAGCATTGAAAATACATCCCAATAAAAAGTAAGAACGACGTAGACGTACGGGGTTATAGACTTGACCTAAAATGTACACCATATATATATATATAAAATAATTCGTAACACAGACACGTAAAACTTTCGATGATCGATATAGTAATGTAACCGAATACATATAGGACCACTGTTATGTGCCTAATGTGTTTATGAGGAAATCGCTATTGATTTCTCACGATGAAATTTATTAGTGGGGAGCTTGCCATACTAATTAATACATCTGTCGCGTCAGTTTCATCCATGACTTTGAGAGCGTGCCTGTATGGTATGGTTATCCAAGCGGTTGACTATTTATAGAGAATCTAAACGGCTATCCGAAAGGTACCGGAACGCGTTTCGTCATCGTTGCAGACTACGTAGTTAAAGTCTAATCAGTTGAGAATCACTGATCAATCTTCGGTATGTACTTTGATTGAACTCCGTTGACGTCATTATACGCTACGATCTTGTACGCGGGACTAGGCACGCTTCTAGCACGTTCTACGAAAGATGCGTTTGTGTATCTTTCGTTCGCGCTCGTGTCGATTTACCTATTTCTTCTTTTTTTTTTCGATTTTACCATAATGTGTGTACCAAGGCGTGTCAAAGATGCAAGGTTACCATATGTGGTGTAGTTGGATGAAATCTTTGCGTAATATATTTTAGACGTCTTTGATCATCCATTGATGAGTTGGTCGTGACAGTACGAGTATTTCCGTATGATGATATAAAATGAAATTGGGAATTATGGGAGGAGATATTTTGGAAAAGTGCAATAGAATATATGCAGATTTTTCTGGTAAGATTTTTATTTCGTGATTGAGCGAAGAGAGGGGGTGGGATATTATACTGGAGGAAAGTTGAAGGTTGATATGATAATTTATTTAAATGTCACGATTCGATGAAACCTCGTATTGAATTTTAATTTGTGCACTTACCTAAGACGGCTAAGTGCATTTCGACGAGTGCGATTGGCAAAGTCGTACTTCCGGTTTCCTGCCGACGCCGCACTGGATAAATAATATTGGAAGGATGCTCGATTGCCGATTATTGGTATATTCCGAAGTCTCCAGTTTCATTGAATCAAACTCGGCGTGGGAAGAGGAATTAATTTTTCGATATTTACGCGAAAGGAGGAGGAAAGCAGTGAATTTCGGTGATCGAGGTAAGATGGTTGTGGAAATGAGAAAAATTAAATGGGGTTGAAGGGTGAGGTGGAAAATCGAACTGGAGAAACTCATAAACGAGGGGGATGAAAATGTAAGCGCCTCATTGGCATTGATAGAATAAGAGAGAAAAAATCAATTTTTCGATTATTTAATCTCGTTGTAAATCAGTGCTTTTTCGATTTTCTGAAATTTATCGACATCCAACAAAGTTGAAAATTCGTGTAAATTAATTTTACGGTCAAAAGTTATAATTTTTGCATCTACCAAATAGAGTCGGTTTTTTTTCGTTAATTATAATTAAAACCGTAACTGCTACTGTTACTGGTATAATAAAGTAACTCGATGTCTTATGATCTCTATTTCTTTTTATTATTCCTCTATAGTTCTCTTTGCCTATATATATGTATATAGACCAAGTAAAAATTTATCAGCCTGAAATTCCATGAAGGATGCACACCTGCATCCCGCAACTGCCTGCAACTATCTATGTGTTCCGTCAATTAGGAACAAAGTGCCCTTTATGCAAAAGGGTCCGGGGTCGGGAAGCTTAATGAACTCTAATGCACTTTCGCATTAACCCATCTTTGTGATATCATGCAACGTTTTAAGTTAGCTACGTTCTAACGTCCCAACGTGTTCTCGACGATACAATCAGTCTGACAATACAAAAATAATTCGCGCAGCCTTTACATTCGCTCATGCGTTATACGTGTATCTGCATTTATCGATCGGTTCTTAATGCGACGTTTCATGCTAACCGAACATTACTTACTATACTATTCAGATATCATTTATCGTAAAACCTGCCATAAGTTTTTCGGATTATCTGACACGGGTTACAGTTTGAATTTGTAGCTTGGAATATTTACGAAAATTTTTTTTTATTAGCTTCACGAATGTTTACCGTGCGTTAAACCACATATTGAAATTCATAAATGTACAATTATGTACCATCGATAATGTAGGTCGTATACATTTTGCTTGCGGGAATATCCAGGATTTATGATAAAAATAAAATATTAAGTACGAGCGAAATATCATACCGCAGGCAGTGTGGCTACCAAGAGTAGAGAGTTCGAGATCGATTACGTGGTCGTGATTGTGTTTGTTTTTGAGATAAAAAAAAGCTCGTCAATACAGAAGGATATTACTCGAGGAGAAATCGATTTTTTTTTTTCGACAGATAACGATCTAATATTTTAGCATAAACTGTTGATTACGTTAAATATTATTTAAATTATACGTATCCTAGTTGTGTATATATATACACATATGCATGTGTAATTTAAGAAAAATATATAAAACACCGAAGTTTGATAGTACTCGTGACAGTACATTACGAGATAAACTTCGATAAGATTGATAACACCAGACACGATATTAATGTTCTCTAACTTTTTTGATAAGACAAGTCGACAAAACGGATATCCGGCAGAGGATGTAAGCGGTGGACGTTTATAGCGATAGACGCCATATGTAGTAATAATAATTTGTATAAACTCTAACGGCGCCCAAGGAAAAATAAATAACTATTGATAAAATAAATTGCATATCAATATGTGGAGAGTCTAGAATGCGAATGAAAAAAAAAAGTAACATGTTTTCCTAATACCGCAAAGCGAGCCGCCGTATGAGTTTGGCAGGAACGAATTTCGCGAAAATATTTTCGTGTCGTATTTGAGAATTAAAAATTTCGCGAAACAAGAATGACAATCGACATGCATTAGTTATCGATAATTTCGAACGTTCTGTTTCGATAACCGTGTTAAAATCATTCCTCATCAATGAGAAGACACACGATGATTTGCTGTCGATTTGAAAATCCAGGTTAAGCTGGGAGAGTTTGCAACTCGTATAAAATCAGGAAATTAATTTTATTGTATTTGGTACACCATGACGTATACATATATCATCCTGAGTACTAATGAGATAGCTAGCGTGCGCGTTAACTGCGTGTACTGCGTCATTGAACGCGTGTACATCACGCATTAACTGACCCACTATGCTAAATTGCGAAATTATTCGCTATTGCCATATAAACACAGCAGCGTGCCCGTAATACGTGTTCCAGTCGTTTGAAAGAAACACGTAGCACGTAACGTTCTCATTTTCTTTAATAAGCTTATGCATTAAGTGATTCTCCGTGTAGAAAGTCGTTGGGATAGAAAAAAATTTTTTTTTAATAATTTCATCATGAGCAATGCTAATACTATTGGCTCTCGTGAAACAAAGAAATCTAGTCATACTTTTTTAAATAATCGATCAAAAAAAAGGTTCACCCACACAACTGTTTACTGTACATCCACTAGGTATCAGTAATAAGAGTATTATCAAGCTGACCCAGAAAATGCCCGATGCGTCTGTTCTGGTCTATGAAATAAAAATAAATCAAACGCCTCTGTAATTCCGTCTCGAGACTAAAGTCTGCCAATGGGAAGAGTTCAGAGCTAATCAAATATAGACCGAGTCCTGGAAGAGCCAATATGGCGCAGGTACCTCGTTACGTGTCAAAGATTTTCAAGTGCGTGTAAATCATCGTTTCGCCATCGCCAGCTTGCATATGTACTAAGGGAATCTAACGTGGCAGAAACCTCGAATTTTATTACGAAAGTTATGTAAACCAGGCCCAAAGTTTTTTGCTTGAAACGTTCACGTTCACGCGTTGGCGCAGGGTTATAAAAAGATGGTTAGATTTGCAACGGCTTTTTTCTTTCTTTCCTCCCCAGACACCAGAAGCGAATTCGTTTCGAGCGCCTCGAAGAAATAATGTGACGAGTGCCGTAAGGCAGATGCAAAAAGTTGTCAGTTGTATTTTGTTTACGTCGCTCTATGTCAGTTTATGCTAATACCGGTTCACGGCTTGAATAAACGTATTTACGTTGGTATATTTATATTATGGCTGCCGGAACAAAATTGTGCTTAGGCGTTATGCAACGTGGATGTTTTTATATGAAATTTCTTGTTGCTGCATCTTACATGCACGCCACGATTACACGCGATCGATCGATATCCTGTAATGATAGGTATTGAATAAAATTTTTTTTATATGAATAATTATACTTTTTATCAATTTTCATCAATCATCGGTTTGATGATGAGAGACGCGATGAAAGATTAAGGAACGAAAGCGCCTTTAAAACTGTTCGACGAAATCGAATGGTAATCGATGCCGTAGAAGATGCACATTCTCGTGATAATTTTTCATAACTTTCATTGAAAAAAACTAGCTACATAGTAATTTCCCACTGAATAATTTTCCTCGCAATTGGTAGCAGCAAATTCATTTGCTGCCTCAAGAAAATAAAGAACGGTGCTGTACCTTGAGTAGCTGGTGCTCAATACTCCTTGATATTTGCAACAGGTATTAAAGAGCTCCGAGCACTTAGCGTAGCTATCGTAAAATACTTATAATACGAAAATCTATATATATTCACGATTCGAAGTAAACAAAAATAAGATTAATATTTTTGCAAAAAATTATTTGATAAACAATTCATTTCCACAGGCACAAGTCAATATTTAATTTTGCATTAATTTTACTGTATACGTATATGTTAGTGATACATTGTACACTGTGCATACGGAATATTTCTTTATTATTTATTTAATACGAAATGTTTACTGGCATGAGTAATTTTGTTAAAAAAAATTACACTGAGAATATCCCATTATAAAATTTTTCGTATTATACTTTTCATATAACGACGTTCTGTATTTATACAGCTGAACATTATTTGTATATGTTTTTACTGTTACAGTTTCTCTACGTGCTATCGCCAGAGAACGTCTAAATTACACTGGCGCTCGTGTCCCAAGACATTTCCACTGGGACTGGATGAGACAGCGTAATTCGTACGAGTACAAAGGCGTAAATCCGTAGAGTGTAACGTTGCGAGTGGGGCCGGTAAAATTAAATGGCACATTTAATTAAAATAGGAATCAAATGAGCGTCCATATCGATTTTCATGTAGTCTGCAAGATATTACGTAGTCAATTATAATAGAGTCTAAAAGTACGTTTGGATATAATAAACAAATTTTAGAGTAATTTTTTTACTTTGTGTACAAATAATAATATGATCAACTTTCGCTGTTAATGAATATTCATTTGTCTATACGCATGGTCCGAAAATATTTTCACCACGAATAAATGAAATAAGGGTATCGGTAACGATCAATCGCAATTAGTCAACGTATAATCCGCTACGGATAACAGCAATGTGTATGTCGAGCAAGAAAACGAAAAAAAAATCTCCCATTTGTCAGTCGGTCACGATCAGGTGACTTGGTAATGAAAAAGAAAAAAAAACGAACCGTCCGACAAAACGAACGATCCTAAATTAATTAAGAACTGTTGTAAATTGACGAAGAAATAAATCAAGGGTCTATGTTTTTGTCGTAAATCAGTCGCCGGATTGATTTACGCGTATACGTATATGTCAACGATTTAGACGACACGTATATCGAGCGATCACCTATGAGACTGGCGAATAGAACGAGAGCCCGAAATCAAGATATTTAGTTAGATCTCAATGCACGACAAAACCGCAGCGTAACCCCTGAGGAGTAGTAAGAATCGAGAAGGATTAAGAAAAAAAAAGCATAAAAAAATTAGTGATAAAAAATGTACAAGAAAATTATTAATTGTATCCCCTTGGGTCGCTGCAGGCTCCAAGGAAATACGCGGTATATCACATAAAAAATACACATAGAAGACAGCTTTCCACCGAGGCAAAAGCCATTTTGAAATGACAAAAACAATATAAAAATATTCAACCAAGAGAACAGCAATTACCCAGAAGATATACTTGGCTATTGAATTTTCATGTAAAATAAAAGTCCCGTCATTTCCTTCTACGTCGCTTCGAGTTATTTTCGTAGTGTCCGTGAAATTACGTAATTACGTATAAATTATCAGTACCAACCCCAGACGTTTGTAATTCACGTTAGAATCTCTCACGTACGCCCGTCGCCCACCATTGGGAAAGAAGGATACTATGTATGCATGCGATTATGAAAAGTACGTCGTTGCTTGGCGACTTGACGAAAAGCCTTTGAATATTTCAGAGTCTATTTACGTTTGGGGCTTCGGGCAATTGCGGGGCATCCAGGATCCTCGAAAACGCGATAGGAAAGGGAGATAACGAGAGCAAGAATATTAGAGACAAAGTAAAGCTCCACTTCAGTTTCCACAGCGACTGCGGAGCCAAATGACAAATCGATTTTTTTCATGAATAAAAAAAGCTTTTCCAGTAACACGAACAGCTTGCAGAACGACGTTTAACTCTCTTTTATTGGAGAACAATGGATTGGCGTTACAGTCCACGTTATACGGAAAGTATACCGGAGTGTTTTTGTCGCACTGTTATATACGTGTCTATATGATAATAAACAATACAGCAGCGCGTGCGTTCGCGATGAATTTCATTGCCGCGTTGACGACCGTAATGGCCACGTAGAAATTTCGAGCGTCACCATCGAAATTCAATCATAGCCAGACGCCCAGATGTAATTCCGTCGAATGGGGTTGGCTTCTGACGATACTGGATGGAGGGGAATTCGACTTCTCTTGTATCCTCGTGGACGTTAACAAGACGAGAAGACGAAAGAAAATTACGAGGGCGACGACGTAATCTTTAGGTTGAATACATCAATTTCTCTAACGCTATACGTTTCCTCTGTCGACGCGATGTTATCTCGGTATAATCAAGTATTACGAGCGAGGGACGGCAGGAACGAGGAATCCTATTAGCGCTTGGACGTTTTTAATTTTTCTTTCCTTTATGATTTTCATTTCGAAAAAAAACCCATACATTCTCTACCTCGTTCAGCGATATAGCGATGCTCGTCGAGATATCTTGCTCCCCCTTTTTTTTTTACGAAAAACGGTTTATTTTTGTAGCCTCGTGAACAGCGATGACACAGGGGCTGGTAAGGTTTGGATTTGTATGAACAAAAAATTGAAATGAAGAGGCCAAAGATTTTTTGTCGGCTACATATTGTCAGGTACGTATAGTATGTATTGTATTTGCGCGTTATGTGAAATTTCATATGTATATATTATAATTGACAAATCTAATTGAAATCAGATATTCGAGTAAAAATAATACAGATTTGTAAGCATATTCTCCCACGCGATATGGTGAATTTAATTTGCCTTCCCTCTCGACCTGTATCTACATTTTTTCTGGAATTCGGGTATTACCCGCGAAATGAATTTGCGAGTATGTAATTTTGGGGAGACTGGTATCGGAACACGGTGTCGAATTAAATAAAACCACTGAATCTGCAGTCTGCTGGTAGGGAAAAAATTTTTATTTTGTCGGATCGGCTGACAAAAAGTTATGAAAATTTCACAAGAAAATTCTACAAAGATCATTCACGATGATACGTAATTCGTTTGTGATTCGATCGACACCAATCTTCCCTGCGCGAATACTGTTTTCGCGTTGCGATCGTTGATTGGAAGTATAGAGTTGACGTTATAATGAAATATTTTTAGACGCGCCAAAGAGCCTTGTGCAAAATTAGACCTAATATTTGTTCCAACTGTTCTCAGCCGTTACGATATAATATGTAGTTGCGTGGAAAAGGCTTTTCCATGAAAAGTAATATTAGAAAATATCAGGTATACTCGATTGTCTAGTAAAATGGAACGTGCGTACTGCGTACTATACCTTACAATGTGTGTATCAGATAAAAGCTAGAACCACTCATATATCGCGTGTATATCTAGCTATACATAACATAGCATATAGAAACAATAAGACCCAAGCGAATCTCTTCTCCATCGAAACTCACGTGATTTTGCTGTAAAAGTGAAACTTCAAGAAAATCCTGAAAACTGCGTTAATCATCCTGACAAGTAAAGAGATCCAGCTTTAATGTGAAATTCCGGGACTTCGGAAAAATATAAATATATATATATATATATATACGCAGCAATTTAATTTGCATATTTATTACTCTGTTTCCACGAGTGGAAAGGGGATTCCTCCATTTCCTTTTATAGATAAAAAAACGGAAGGGAACAAGAAGAGCGAAGAAAAATACCCTAAGGTTACTGTGACGTGGGGAAAGAGAAAGTGTGGACATGGTGAGTACCATTTGCCAAAAATAAACGTGCCATAATAAATAGGTACGAGAAAAAAATCCAGGTGATTGGTAGTACAATTAATAATTTAACCAAGAGTTTTCCCTGTCGTATTGAATTTCAATCTGAAAAAGCTTATCAGTCGTCGGCGTGTGCCTTGAAGGTCGACGAAAGTCGGAAGACGCGCGCGAATTCGAAAAGCCATCCCACGCGTCTTTAACGGGCGAGAACAATGCGATGCAAACGCGACGAATGCACGAGAAGAAATACGAAAAGTATTTAAAATCTCGTAAATAGTTCTGGCAATGGCCGAAAGGTTCTCTGTTGTAGTTACAACGCGAAAAATTCCAAATCCGCCATGCTGCTACCGTTTCTTGCGCAACCGTTTACAGACGTCATAATGATACCGCTTGTTGATAACTCTCCTGGTATCGTAAAGCGTTCCCGGCCCGTACGTTAACATCAAAACATTCGCGAATTATAATCGCTAGCTCTTGTATACCCGGCTTAATGCGCTACTCGAAACTATTAACGAGTCTCTCCACTGCGAGCAATGTGTGTATGTACCAAACAGCATTTAGCATGAGAATCTACATGCGCAATACGTGTGCGTATATAATATAGAAATAGCAACTATATACGTCAATGATCCAAGTAAAATGGCGCCCAGTATATTCTCTCGTTTCACCATCGAACGTGCGTGTATCCACAATATGCATTGTTATTTGAAGGAGTAAGAACCAGATAGAAGATCGTTAAAAAATCGCTGTATATTCTTCAGTACCTTAGCTATTGCATCAAGCGACGTGGTATATTTGGTGAAAATATAAGTTATCGTTGGAGAAGTTACAAAGAAGAATTGTCGTTCCGAGGCTGAAGAAAACATTGTGTTACGAAGAAGAGAAAAAAAAAGTTAAGCCGCCCGTAAGTCCCGGTCCTCTCTAGACATAACAATCGGACGGCGCATCGCTGTTATTACGAAAACAATGAAGCGCTCGATGATTTAGTTTCGACGAAATTGTTGGTGAGAAATTTCTAGTTCGGAGTTACAACGGAGAAGCCTTTGGTGTTCTGTATGGAAACCCTTCGAGCTGAAATTCCGTAAAGTGGTCATTTTCGAACCACCTTGAAGCTAGCAGCAACCACTAGAGAAAATTGAAAACGGAAAACATGACAACACAATCAGGGTTTCGTTTTAAACTAATTTAATGCTTTAGCGCCAAATTTAATGCTCTTCGTTAACCCGTCAGCTGGCACGTCACTTGCAGCGTCTCGCTCTGACCGGTGCGTCGTTTTGAAGGTTAAGTCGTGTCGCGCGAAAGAAAATGCTCGTCTTCTGGTCGTTTATATTTTTCAAGAGACCATTAAATTGGCCTAAAACGAGTACTGGATAAGAATTTCAATTTTGTCAAAGAAACCACGTAAAACTCGACGAAGCATAAAAGGTCCTCGGCGTACCTTTGAAATTTATAAATAACTTACAATCAGTGACGTTGAGAATTTTTCCATTTTCTTTCGGTCGATCGTAGACATTTTCTTCGATTCGCGAATTACCCAACTGTATGGGCTTGCGATACAATAAAGATGGCGTCCAATCAAGCTTTCGAGATCAAGCGGTTACCTAGACCATAACAAAGCTTCTAATTACCTTCAGGACATACGATTCTCCCCTCGCCACTGCTCATAGCCAATTCGTATATCCAATTACTGATCGAAAATTGTCCAAATAATTAATTACCACATTTTTAATCCCTTCGACCTTGACTTTCGGTTTTAACATAGACTACCCTTCCTATGCCGGGCAACGCTACTGCTATGCTAACCCAGGCTACAGATCAAACAAAGATACAGAAATAGGAAAATGCGTGTATCTGTATACCAAAGACTTGCCAAATAGTCGACGATTGAACGGATATAGGAAAATCCTTTATCCACAAAATATAAATCCACTAACTACATAGTTTCTGTTATCACTACACAAAAGGTAGGATTTAGCGTCTCCGATAACATCGATTCACGACGCCCCAGCGTCGTACCAGTCAATCCATGAAGTTCGGCCAAATTGAAACCTTTATCATCTGTCCGTGGGCAAAAGAGAACTTTCGGTCTCGCGCATGGTGAACGCTGTCAATTGAAACTGCAGTTTGCTCGTTGCATTGTATTATCCGGAGTGCCGTCCCCGACGCCATCCGATTGAACGACTGAATTCTTTTTTACTCGCGACACAACTATTCACAGGAAACAAAGTGCAGACACCGTAAGACACTTAGCAAACCGTTCGTTCGTCAATGAAAATTTCGTGCGACGCGCCTCTTGATTGTAAAAGGATTTTTAAAAGGTCGCGCGCACGTGGAACGTACCATTATTATTTTTATTATACAACACTCAAAGCGTACAAAAGGCACGATTCTATTTACTGAACGAAAACGTTTACTGCTGTGCACTTTGCGCGATTTCTCAAACGTCTGAACACTTCATTTTCATGTTCAAAGAAGCGGACCGAGTTAAAACGCACCCTTTTTTTCACTTGTCGGAAAACGATTTTATAATCGAGCATCCCGACTTTTTACATTTACATTGCACGATACTGCTACAGCATACGTCACGTTGCGAAGCGTACTCTACCCTAAACCAACAGTAAGCATTTCGCAATCGCGATCCAGAATGAAAACTTTCCATCCCTTAACTAACTCCGACTCATCCCTACCACCCTGAAACTTAATATCCTCATCCTAGCTGATGCCAAAGTACACCAGACACAACCTTAGACACATTACGAATCCAACCACTAATTCCTTAGTCTGCTAGTCTGCGGATTTTTAACCACAAAAGGGAGCAGATTGTCCCTTAAGCTCAGTTCCACTACTCAGTCTCGCGGTTAACGCCAACACTTTGGGTAATAATTACTAATCACAATCTTGCTGTGCTGAATTATTTCATCGAATAAACCTATGAGGTTTACCCTACAAGTGTTCGTTGCTATCTCTTCCGAGGATTGTATCATTTCAATTATAGTTTAAAATTCGAATCCTGTGCCTGGGTTCACGCTACGTATAGTTTGTTGACCAAAACATAACACTGGTGGTAGCTGTACTGGCAACTAGTGGCGTAAGGAAGATCAGCGAATTGTAACCCTGACAATGTTAAATCCTAGTAGTCGTTATGTAAGTGGAAAAACTCGAGCATCAATAACAGGAACACAGAGAACACGGACAGATAAATGTTCTCAGCTAAAGAACTGAATGACGCAATACCCACCCTCGGCGGTAGAAATATTACAGTAGACTCCTTCGTTAGAGCGTGTAACAAAGCCAATGACATAGTCAGCACGCGCGATGCTCACTAGTCAGACGAATTAGATAAAACGTACGCGGACGTGCGGAATTCAAAAATTTGGATATACTGGAGACACGAAACTTCTTATGAAAGATTATGGGGAAAATTTTCAGAATTCAAATGGCAATCAAAATTAGCTACGATCAGGCAAAGATCTATTAAAACTTCGCTAAAATTTCAAAGTAGAGTCACGGAAATCGTTATCAAAGCGAAAGAAATTATTACTTCTGATAACCCGCCTGAAGTGGCATCAGCATCCATTAGACGTATACATTTTTGATCCGTGCAAGCAGCGTCAAAGACATTATTTACATGTGTATTTTAGCTTGAGTCTGTAGAGTGTTTTTTTCCTGTTTAAATTTAAAAGTCTCTGTGATTTAATATCAGATATAAAATGTATATGACATAAATTTCAACCGTATATACCGGTATGGCAATTCTATCGCATAATCGTTCCTTATCAGTGATGCGACTGATTTATCTGTTTATCCTGCACGATGATTACGATGCAACAGATAACTTTACGATGGTCGTTAAATTAGCGATTGATGTACGAAGATAAATGAGATTTGAATTTTGGGTACGAAAATGGGAAAATTTGAATACCGTATCCCTGACTTTGTATGAGAGTGTCAAGACGCACGATGACTGATAATAAGCCACATGGCACCGAGCATTAAGTCATACTTGGGGAAAACGTGCCTGAGACGATATAGAATTTCCCGTGCTATTCACAGTGACGTCTCAAGCACTAATGTATAAATTAATATATTTCTAGATCATTATCACACACTGTTGTACTATAATATACAGCGAAATTTGAATTTCACCCTAACGTAACATGTAATGGTTATGACGTTACTGTTACATATACAATCAGATAGACAGGCACGTGGGCGGTTACGCCTATGAATATTTATTATTAATGATTATCTGAAGATAGTCTCGACAGCGCACAGATAGTCGATCTAAAAAATCATCATTACCCGATAAAAAAAAATAGTCAAACAACAAGACCCGTGTGAAAGGTCATGAAAGGTATTTTCAATTATGCCGTCATTAGATAGGAAATGATACTTGACGTTCAATACCGATCATCAGAGACGTATGATGATCTCGTAAATTCTGACAGTACGTCAAGATACCGATCATTAGCCACATACTTCGACGTTCATCCCGATACAGGAAGGCTGCAATTTCGCAAGGTCATCCGGAGATCGAATCGGAATGCGGATCCATAATAAAGATCGACAGTGAGTAATTCTCGATCGCGATAACTGTGCTTCGTACGATCGATCTATCGATGTCGCGATTGCTCGGGAATTATCGATAAGGTAGTTTTCTTTTTTATTTATTTACAATCAATAGCACTCATTCGGATATCAAGAAGCAGACACTCCGTTGCCGGAATAATTAATCGCTTGCGCGGGTTTCTTAAAGGATAGATAATTGAATCGAAAGAAAAAAAAAGAGAGAAAATCATTCGTCAAGATTTATTTATCTCAATATCAAAAAGACAGACGCAAATACCAACGCGGTACAGTCTTCAAAGATATTTTATTTTTTACTACTGGAGCCACTCTGTTTTTTTAAACGATAGCTACGAACACTCCGTGGCTTCTGGCTGAATTTGATACGTCGCAAAATCAACATGTTATCGTTTCGCGAATTCGTTTCGCCCGTGCTAAAAATAGGCAGACTCGATTCGAATGAGTTAGTTTCCTTCGTTACGTTTTTCATTTCTCATTCAAATATTCACAATGCACTGATTTCAATTTTGCGTTTGACAGTAACGCTTAACGAGGCGGACATCAAATTTCTTAATGGTAACGTCAAAACGCAAATCGACCATTTGTCAGATCATTGCGATTCGTATAATGAAGTATATTCAAATGGAAGAAAAATCCTATATTCATGTATTCACTCCGTCTCTAACAAGAAACTCTTTAGCGGCGTTGTTTCCGTAAAAGGGGGAAAAAAAGTGGACACCGCTTATATCACGTTTTCACGCAGAAGCATACATACTCACGTACGTACTCACGAGGCGGTCAGTAGGAAAGAGCGAAAGAACCATAGGGAGGGTGTTTTTCCAATCCTTCCAACCCTCGTCCCTATGTCGTTAACTATGTAATCGTACCTTAAGGTTACAAAAAGGAGGTCGTGAAAATCCGCCTATATTTTTCTTTAATCTTTATAAAATATTTTATTCATCCCCAACCACCCGCTTAGGTTTATTCCTAAAACGTCTTCGGCCACCAAGAAGACACACAACCGGTTCGATGTAAATACCTATTATTTCATCTCTGACGAGAGTAAGTGCGCCTATGTTTTTCTTTGTGACCCTGTCCCCCGTTATAATACTAGTGAACTTTCTAGGGACCCTACATAATTTTCACCTTCCACGTGTCTGGCGTCTCTGGAATTAGTGACACGTGGAAAGTGTCGAGAGTTTGCCAACGAGGCGTTCCCTTCCCCCTCTTTCTCCCCCATGCCACGTAAGACCCGCAGGGGATGGAGCGGGGAGCGAATAGATACATAGAGGACAGGAAATTGCTAGCTATGGTGGCGAGGGTGTTTTATTATGCGAGCCTAGACGTAATTTCGAATGTAGCCAAGGTGATGGATGGGGAAGGATCGCCAGTGAAAATGATGTTTTAAGAGGTACAGAGGTCTCCACTGTAAACCGACGGCTGAGGCACGGACTTAAGAATAACGGGCAATGGATTCGTAGTTAATTGAATAGACAAGCCGGTAGGTGATGATGCATATTTTAATTTCTATTTTATCACCGAGAAAGGGTAAATCCTGAATATTGCCGTTACGAAGAAAAAATATTGCAGTAAATATGGTCCGGTAATAAAATTATTTTTTAACTCTAAATACAAGTTTGCAGGTTTTTATTTTTTTTTGGTATCGTATTAGCCACTGCTAGTGGTCTTTAAAGAAATATGCGTTTCTTGTATCGTGTCATATTCGCTTTTAATAAAAAATGTGTTATTATGGATTTTTAGTAGCAAGAAATTTTTATTCATCAAACTTATGTCGTTAGTTTTTGTATCTATAGTTAGTGTTAATGTTGATCTTATTCACCAGTGAATTTATCCTGTCCTTGAGGTTTTTGTGCAGTACTGTATTGTTATGTTAGACGTGTATATACTATATATACAATATGAGTAAAGTTTTTCGAGGAAAACTAAAAAGATAAAGAATTTTATTACAACGCCCGGGTAGAATGTACCAAGTCCATTTTGTGTTCTAAAAAGGACTCAAATGGATACGCGTCCTGAGATATTTCTCTTTGACGCGAGATCCTTAAATTCCTGATGTGTCCGAGGTTGGTTGGCCAGGAACTTCGTTATAGGATCCCACGGTACTCGGCCATTTTCCCATGGATTTCGTGCAACCGGTTCAGAAAACGCAGAAGGCGCCTTTAACACGTGAATGGGACTGTATGCTCGGGCATTCACCTTGTGCGATTCGGGTATTCGATTTTTTTTTACTACTCCCCTACCCCCACTTCCATTCCCTCGTCTCGCATGTCTCTCTTTTTTTATTCTTGACTTTGTTGCCAGTGTGAAGGTTTCACTGGTGTGCATCTACCTTTTTTTTTCTTTTCTTTTTCTTTCTGTATGTGGGAACACTTTCCGCAGGTATTACCCACGTTCCCACGTGAGCGATTAATCTTTCGAACTGTATTTTCCACAATCGACCTACGTCTCATACGTGATGCATCCTTTGAGACAATGAATTGTGAAAGTTTTATTTAGAGTCTGTAATTCACAATGTAAATAAAAGTTTTATTAAAATTTGTGCTATACGACGTATAAAAATGTTATATTCGTTGAAAACGCAGATTTTGAATTGAACGAATGACAATGTCATTGTGGGAAATTTAACGAGGAAATTCCTCTTCAGTTGTAGTTGAAGGTTCTATGATTTTAATGAGTTTCATTAGCTCGAGCGCGAACTTGTTGCTGCAATAATAAAGGCACGTTTTTTTTTTTGATAAAATTACATAAATACCTTCCCGTATCTACGTGACATACGTACTACGTTATCCACTCGTATATACATTCCCTACCTTATCCGTTCTATTATCTTTGCTATCCTTATCATAATGCTGAAGATATATTAGTGACAAGCTACAGGAGGCAACTTATATTCTTTACAAACTTTCGCACGCGCGCGCTAGGACGGTCAGTAAATTTGAACATAGAGAAATGCAAAGGAAGAATTGGAGATAGCGAAGTAGCTCTTAAAAATGCTCTGAAATGTTCAAAGAAGTAGAGTAGAGTAAGAACGTGAAAAGGGGAACTGAATAAAATATATATAATATACACTTGTAACGAAAGGTGTAAATGCACTCAAGGCATCAAAGAAAAAACTAGCGAATTAGAGTACATGATTCTTTACTCCCTTCGTAATGCGATTTCTAGTACTCGTTATTCTCCCCGAGCATAATACTAATTGAAAAAGCTTTCGTCAGAACAATTCCTGTGATAGAATTCATGCACGCTAATGATACGCAAGGAAAGAAGAATCTCGTTGTGGCCGGTCAAGGCAGTATTCCTGGAATTTTTGACAGAACATTCCTCGGAGCTGACGTGCATAGGAGTATTGCGAAAATAGGTGAACGTCTTATCCTGTCTTAGAAGAATTGCTAATTGATTTCTGTAGAAGATGCACCAGGTTTCATACACAATGAAATCGCGCGGTGCCTCCGCTACGTGGGAATGTGAATCGCGTGTGGCTTAAAATGTTTTATATCGTAAAATCGGAACAGCGCCGATCTCACCTAATGTTTCCTGGCGTCGTGGCTCCACACCCTCTTCAATTCTCCTGTAACTGTCACTCGCGAACTCCACCAGGACACACGAGATTTGAACACCGGCACCAATTCACCTACGATTAGTCTTTACTTTCGCGGAAAACGTGAAATATACAGTTGAACGAGTCGACAGAAAGGTATTCCGACCGTGATTACTGTACAAATGCTTGTGATACGTCATGTCCTGAAGAGCTAGCGCCGTGGTGTGAATATCATAATCTAGGGGAAAGTCTAGGGACCCTGTGTTAAGGCGCATTCATAGAATGTGGAATATTAAAGCTATGTTTCTATCCTTGCACAATTATGAAACTCTGTGTTTACATTGGAATTTCGTATATAGTTTCTGATAATTTTATTCTTTGCCATATGGTATTATTATATTATATTATTCTTGTGTGTGTAATCTGGTGACTTTTTTTAACAGCAAAGATGTTGGGAGTTTTTCTATATTAATTTTGAGATTCTACACATTTTGTGTATAGTTTACCGACGTGGTTCTTTAAATGCTTTGTGCAGAGGCGCTAGTTTATGTACTTAAATTCACAGCTGACGTTTCTCGAGGCTTTTCAATACTTAACGGCTTATCATCTGTGACGGCGACGAGGATACTTGAAACGTAGGTTAGTTTATTTGTTAGATTTGATACAGTTTATAGATATCTTACAAATATTCTTGAATATTGGATACTTTCAACAAGTTTTGATACCAACGTTTCCTCGTATATATATTTTTATGTATTTTAACATCGATTAATATTCCAACCTTGAACTGTGAAATACTTTGGAAAACTTGGAATTATCATATGTATTAACAAGTGTCATGTCAAGTTAATCGACATCAGATACTTTAGAATAAAGTTATTTAGATTTGTTATGTTGATTGCAGATTGACAAAAAATATAGAGTTTATTAAACTGATTGCTTCAGTGGCAATTTTTTAATTTTTCAATAGTGGTCAGTTTTGTTACATTTATAATTGTTCATCTGGAGTAATAATATATTGTCTTAATTACGTATTTAAAGAAGTTGGATAGGTTTTTCTTTATACGTATAATGGCATTTTTGAAGAGAATTTAATGCTGTCTTTTAGGAGAAAATATATTCAAGAAGATGACTGATGAAAATAGTGGAGACTCAAAGGAGGATAAGTCTCAAGAAAATAATACAACAGCCCCATTGAATCATCCCTGCACTGCGGAGGAACGATCAGAATATTTCAGAAAACTGGAAAAATGGCTGCAAGAAGCATATGCATGGCAAAGCGTAGTTGCAATGTTTCCATACTATGTGATGTCTAGTCAGTTATTGAATCACACTCCTGGTACGAATAAGAATAAAAATTGTAATGTTTTGAATGTAATCCATATGCAGTAGTAGTAAATGTTTCCAAAATGTTCAATATACTGTCCTGCATTAAAAACAATATTTATGTGAATGTTAATGTGACGATTTCATTTTCACGCTTACTAACCATCAAGACTTGCTTTTTGGGATATCCTATGTCATCCTACTACTACAGCTTTTGTACTTATATCTGTTGCATGATTTAGTTTTGTTCTCCATTTGTGATTCTTTGTATCCTGAAACTTTTATGTTATGTGTTACCTTATACTATATTACAGCATTGTATTAATACATTCGACAATTTTAATTTGCTAAATATAAATATGAAATCTTTGTAACAAACATGAGTACATTCGTTATCATATCTTATAAGTAATCGTATAAATGCTTTCAAAAAACATTGGGTGTGTATCCAAAACACTATTATGCATCATCTAGTTTAATGCTTTATCATTTATTCATTGATTAAATTTTGCTTACAAACTGCCTATATCTTCATCTATGGGTTTGCTTCTGTTCGCTTTGTGGAGTCGTTTACTGAAAATTATTCTATATAATAGAATGGTTCCAGGTGTTTCACCGTTTCCTCCACAAGTACCCCCAAATGCAGGAGCTGCAACGGCCACAAATAATGATCCAAATAACGTTAATGCGACTAATCGACAAAATAACGTTCCTTTACGCCAAGGTGGACAACAAGAACCCCGAGGACCATTCCGACCACCCGGAGCTGAAGGTAGAAGATCGTAATGGCAACTTCTGTGTGCATTAATTAATGGAAAAATTGATTGTTTTATACGTGGTTACAAATCCAAAATACTGGACTTTGTACAGTAACTCTTATTGTTACAATATTACAGAAATGTAATCTCTATTGAACTTGAAATTGGTATTTGGAAAAGTAATTATAAATTCTTTTTCTTCTCAAAAGGTATTGTACAGAAATACAGTATTTAGAGTTTCCAATTCTGATCACAATTATTTTAAAATAACATAACATAATTTTTATGATAAAATTTACAATGTTTGTTTATAGGTTTTGAATATCGCATACCACCAATATGGAAAAGATTTGTGGCTGAATTCATCGATTCTATGGTGCTATTTATTGCAAAATTCTTAATGAGTCTGTTCAATGAATTTTATGAATTGTAAGTTGGCATTTTTAACAACAAAACAGAAATGCTTCAATAATTTTATGGACAACATACATAACACTTGTGTAACAAAGTAATCCACTTTTCAGAAGCATAGAGCAGTACGATTTAGATCAGTTCCAAAAAAATCTACGATTCGATTATATCATGGCTCTGGAGATGACCTCTGAACTTCTTATACTAGAATTAATTCATCGAATAATGGTTTGCATTTTCGAAGTAAGCATTGAGACTAGCATATTATTTTTAAATATAACTATACCAAATCTGCTAATTATATTTATTCTATTATTAGACATTTTTTCTGTACCGTGGCATCAATGGACGTATTGGAGGTGCCACACCAGGAAAACTAGTTATGGGTTTACGAGTTGTTCAGTGTCGCAGCATAACACCTATAGAACGACCAGATGGGTCAGATGTGGTTTTAGTATCACCTGGTACAGATTTGGGTTTACCACTTGCAATTGGTCGTTCGGTGGTGAAGAATTTAATTATAGCACTGTTATTTCCCATATGCTTTGCACTGTTCTTTTTTAGATTTAATAGAACTGGATACGATCTTGTGTGTAATTCGATCGTAGTTGAAGATCCTTACAGAATCCCGAATAATAATAGACCTCATCAACAATAATAGTCAATGGATAATGTAAAGAGATGCCTATACTATAGAACACGCACATATTATGTACATAAATGTGTAAAATAAAGTACATATAATTCACAAAGTACAGACAGTCATATCAGGCATAAAAGTTTGTGAGTATACACAGAAAATAAAAGCTACCGGTTCATATAATTTTTGGATTATAAATTATGATTAGATAATGAGAAAGATTATATTTTTAGTATAGTAAATATGTAACACTAGATTAGGTATTATCCCACATGGAACTTTAATAGTATTTATCACGAGTATACTTGGGGTAAGAAGAGGGTTAATTTAACGATTAAAAATGGCTCGTTTAGTCACAAATTTTTTTCATTTTGCAGAATATGTATTTATACAAATAAATAAAGTTCGAGCTACTTATGTAATTGTCATTCTTCATTCTCCATTCATTGTTACTTTTTTACAAAATAGTAAATATGTTTTTCCTGTATACCGGCATGCTATATAAAGTAATGTGAAGATTTTAGTACTTCATAACGTCATATCTTTTTATATTAAAATAACCGGACCAACCGTGTCCTTATTTAGTTGAATTTGAATTGAGCAACGCTATCTGGGGGCAATTTTAGAGAAGGTTGTTCAGGATCATGTATTGGCCAATGACGTCACTTCCCAGTCAAACGTGGCTGCCGTGACTGAAAGGAAGGAGTGGCTGTGTGACCTGTCAAGTTGTACAGTTTTTCGTGAAAATTAATGACTTTTTCCGTCAGTTGAGCCGTCTTCGAGTGGTTTTTAACAGCTACGAGTCGTGTCGCGTATCTGACACTCTAACGAAATGTCGTCGTCGGGTGATTTCGGGAACCCGTTGCGGAAATTCAAGCTGGTTTTTCTTGGCGAACAGAGTGGTAAGTATTTTCACAGTAGACTTCCGTCAATTAACGATCAATATTGCTGATGATCTCTTTGAGCTCTTAAACGACTAATCGCCAATTTTTCATAACGATATTCAGCCAGCTCTTAGTACGCATGAATTTTAAAAAACGTTCTAGGTTATAAATCGATATTTCGTCAAGCTGTTCCTACCCCGGCTGTTCAGTTCTCGACACTGGATTAGCGTTGGCGTTTGTCAATTTTTTCCATTATTTCGTCAACCCTTAGAATTTTGTAGATTCCCCACTGAAAAAAAATGATAATTATATTTGATTTTTGTATATCGTTGAGTACTGATATTTTTATGCAATTAATATACCTTACGAAATTCGTATGGCTTACGCCGGACTTTTGTGTCAATTTTGATTCTTATTCTTGAGCCGATGATTTAAGCGATTTTAATCGTTTGTTAGTATTTTAATTAATTTTTAAAAACTGTAAAGTACTGTTGGCTTATCTTGCTAATTTTTGTTTATAATAACTCTTCATTAAATATTTCATTAAATTCAATGGACATTTATGGTACTTCTATGTAATTAGTACTGTGTGTGGGATATATATATATCATTTGTATGTGATATTCTTTAATGTCAAGTAATTGATTACCACTTGCAATATTATTTAATTTCATTCTGTTAATTATTATCTTTCTTTCTTCCATAGTATGTTTTATCTTTTGTGTTATATATACCTTGTGTTATGGACCATAAAAGATATAAGAGTATACAAATTTTATGTGTATTATTTTATGCTTTTAATTCCTATTATTTATCGAGGAGAAATATATTGGATGTTTTATCAACAACACTATTTAGGAGAATGCGTGGCAATAAATTATTATAATGTACCAACTCATTTACCATTAATTGAAAAAGTATTGCATTTTTTCTTAAATTGCAGCTTTAAATGCATTAATTTTGTTCTTTTCTAATAAATACTTTTTGCTATTACAGTTGGAAAAACTTCTCTCATCACACGGTTTATGTATGACAGCTTTGACAACACATACCAGGTATGAAATTAATTTTTTAGCATGTCATAAGATAACACATTAAACTAAATGCTACAAGGTCAGCATTGATTGCCATTTTATTTTTTAAATATTGTGCAATTATACAGAGTTGGTTGAAATAGAAATCGTAATGCAAAATATCATTATGAATGTTTACTGCAAAAAAATTATTATTTAACTCAAACAGGTCATGTCATTGATGCAGAAAGTTACATATATCCCATTATCTTCTGACACTAATTTCCTTAAAAATATTAAAGATAGATAACAAGCTTCGACATTTATGTATCTTGTTATTTGCATCGTATTGAATCTTATTCTCATCATCCTACAATGTTCACGTGCGTGACGAGTTCCCGTTATCCAACGTGCTATGTGGAGTAGTTTATTCATTGATAATAAGCCTTGGGATAAGAAGTGCATGGTTTAATGTATACATAGTGCATATTGGCATGCACCTTCATGTTGCTATAAACTGTTCGCTATTGGCTCGAACAATTTGCAACAATGCAAAATTGACCACTCAGCAGTTACTGATAACTTGTAGTGCAGCAAAATAATTATATGCAACTGTAAACTCTGAACATAAGTGTGTTAAAGTATATGAACAAAGTAAAACATTTTTTATATTTACCTATCATTTGACCCAATCCAAAGCATAACTATATAGATTTTGTCTCCTCGACATTTTAAAGAATATATCTTAAAATTTTTAAATTAAATATTATATTTAATACAACTATTTTTTGCCCATAAATGCATGTATTTCCAAGCTAATTTAGATTACACTGTAACTATGTCAGTTATAGACAATACTTGAATTAAGTTGGAGTATAATTTAATACCGCAAGTGAGCAGCTAATGTTATAATTTGAAACAAAGCAAGATATGGATATTTTCTATTAAAAAGAACTTTCTAATTGTATTAATGGGAGTCATAGGAACAATAATGAATTAGTAAATAAAGGCCGCACGTTTCCACTTAAGATAGACTGATGCAAAAAAACTTGTTTCATTATCCAACTTAATTCTAACTTCACCACTACTCATAGTCATAGTAGATGTAACAATGGCAATAGCAGCGTTACTATATTAACCAGGTTGCATCAATCTACAACTGCTTAAGTTCTTATAGTATAATTTCTCTTCCTGGTCTGTTTCAGGCTACAATAGGCATAGACTTCTTAAGCAAGACCATGTATCTTGAAGATAGAACCGTGAGATTACAACTGTGGGACACTGCGGGACAGGAACGATTCCGTTCCTTGATTCCTAGCTATATCAGAGATTCCACTGTCGCTGTTGTGGTGTATGACATTACCAGTGAGTGTACACTTTCAGATTAGAACAAATGAATTCACAGAACACAAACAGGAACGAACCTGGATATTTATAAAAATATATTTGTTTATTTAAATATATTTTTTATTTGTTTAGATGCCAACTCCTTTCATCAAACATCCAAATGGATCGATGACGTCCGAACGGAGAGAGGCAGCGATGTAATCATCATGCTTGTTGGTAACAAGACGGATTTAAGTGATAAAAGACAAGTCTCCACTGAAGAGGGTGAACGAAAGGCCAAGGAGCTTAATGTGATGTTTATTGAGACTAGCGCTAAGGCTGGATATAATGTTAAACAGGTATACAACTTATAAGGTTTAATTATACTTGATTAGCATGTAGGTTTTCTTATAGTCAATAGGGAGCAGAATTGGATGGTCTCTATCATTATGCAATTCGGTATCTTATTACTTATGTAAATTCAGGGATATGTATAATCGATGAGATCATCAGAATGTCGCATTTATGTTGCAATACGCTTTCCTGTTTTACAGCTGTTTAGAAGGGTAGCTGCGGCTTTACCAGGCATGGACTCCACTGAGAACAAACCCCCAGAAGACAGTATCCTTTTAGTAAAATATTTAATACAGGCTTGCATGTTACTTTCAGCAGGGCGAATAGCAAATTCTTTTTTCACTTGTCTTGACGTGACAGCCCTTATACGTGTCTCTTCCATATTTTTCTTGCATCCGCTTTTACATTGTTTTTCTTTTCACTCTGTTTGCGCACGTCTGTTATACCCTGCGAATCGGCAAAGACTCAGTCGTACTTGACGTACTGATTATAAACTGACCTTATCAACTGAGCGCGGGCGTACATTTAAATTTAATGAAACTCACAACAGTGACTCTTGACTTTCTATCTTCATTACAGAAACAACAAATAGCCTTAGACACATTTAACACGAGTTTTACACGTTTACTTTTCTCTATGCTCATTTTAATGTTTCTCATATTCTTTTGTTCCCATTTACTTTGTCTTTTTTGTGTTTTCCTTAATGCGTTTTCTTCAACCTGTAGTGCAAGAGATAGTTCTCAAGGATACGCCAATCGAACTGAAGGCGTCGGAGAGCAGTTGTGCATGTTAAATCAACAATGATCCTAACGGTAGACGAGACACTCTTAATTAAATTAAAACAAACAAAAATAACGAGTCGGAGACATTAAGTCGACAATGCATAGGGCTACGTTCCTTTTCACAGTATAACTTATTTGAAGATTGCGAAGAGCAAAGGTACTAAACAAAAAAATTATATCCAAGCTATTTTATTACGTGCTGATTAGTGATCATTTCGTCTGGTAGCTTAATTAATACGACTGCATTTACTCAATTTGCTCGCGCGCGATATGCTGCTCGCAGAATGTTGTCTCAGGGTAACAAAAAACACATTTGACTCTACTCGATCGATGTCACACAAACTTCATTCGTGGTTCTTGCCCGTTCTAATGTCTAAGTACTTCAGACGTATAGCTTAATATTTTTGCTATTTATGTAAACGCGTGATAGCGTCGAGACGAAGGTGGACAGTAGCAGAAAAGTTTTAAGTGGGATCAGCAGCGATGAATCCAATACCTCACAATTTATATACTGGCAGAATATTTTCTTTTTCACTTGTTTTTATTGATTCTTAAGTCTTACTTTTAATCGTATTAAAAGGCACCTATGAATAGTTAAGCGTAGATATTAGGCAATTTCATGGAACGAGTGCATACAAAGAAGGACTACGGTTTAAGATTTTGTGGCTTGTTTCTGTCATCCTAGAGTAATTCATTTAGCCATCATTTTCGATACACGGAATAATAAAATGTAGATATAGATTCAAGTTGTTGCGTAAATGCAGTCCAAATGGATAAATTATCGTCGAACTATGATATCTGGTTCCACTCGGATATCATGCTGGATCCACTCTTGAGATTTTGGCGGAGGTACAATGAATAGCAATAAGATTGATTTATATTGATAATTCTATTGATTTAAAAACCCAAGTGGTCGTCCGATTAGTTAACGTGAATACTTTGCCGCTTTACAGAATCATTGTAAAATTAATGACGAAAGAGGATCTAGAATGAAGTAATTAAATGAGAGCTAATTATTTATTTCACGAAAAGATGTCCGTGGATTTGTAAATTCTTCGGGTCTCCTCCCCGCCCACATTTCTTTAAACGATTCACTCATGTTTTTCAGAAACTCAGACTAGTTTAGCCTTTTTTTTTCCCATTTAAGACCATGTTGAATTCGTCGGTCGCACGTGGCATCTTTCTTTCTCTTAATTTCCGTCAAAGTATTATTCGCAAAGTCTGAAAATCGGATGGGCGCTTCGACGTGAGAGCGAGAGATCGCGAAAACGATGGGATTGAAAAATGCGAAGAAAATCGGAATTGTAAATATGAAATTTTTTCGAATTTGGGAAATGGATAAACGAATAGGACCCTAATGTAGTTAATAATTATATTGATATCATTTTTATTAATTCCAATTATTGTATTCTTTTAATTTATATAAAAACTCACTCAAACGATCGTCATACGTCTGTTATATTAATTTCGTTCCGTTATCCATTATTTTCAACCTTATTATCTTATCACATGCACCTCCTACTTCGTATTCTTATATTTATACCAGTTTGCTTCGCTCTTATTTATCACATGGCTTTTAGAGATGTGCCTCACATACTATTTCTTGATCTAATCGTTTTTAGTAAGACATAAAAGATTTTTGTTTTTAACGCAAAATCTAAGAAAAGCTCTAAGCTTTACTAATAAGAAAAATAAAAAGGCGAACATCGTTCTTATCAGAGGTGCTTTACAAGCACCTGTTCAACTCTCACTAAGATGTTTATCGGGATTATATTCCGTCCCATTTTGTACTACATATATTTTATACGCTTTTTAACTATAGCAAAAATAAGGAAAAGAAAAAAACTTACAAAATAATTCAATATCGCAAAGTAAACGTTACTCGCCTATGCTTATCGTCGCAAACTGCTCTTCGAATTTGTGCTCAATGTGATTCGTCCGGAACAACACGAAATTGTGGATCGCCAAGAGAGCGAACGATTAGACCTTTAACTAACGTTTTACGGTAAAGAAAGGAGATGTTTAGCCTGAAAATAGTCTTAAAATTAAAACAATGACATACCGAAATCGTTAGCAGAATTTATTTGTCACGCTCTCCAGAGTCTACAGAAAAATGATTAACTATCCACAGACTATGAAAACAGCGTTTATCTCGTTTACATTTTCTATATGTTAGTATAACGAGCAAGTAGAACCATCTTAGATTATTATTAATTTCATACGTAACGATATCCACGTTTATTAAGGCGCTCCCACTTCACCCTTATAAACAATACAAAAGACAATCAAATAATTGATCCACCTTAACACACAAAAGCAGCTGTCGACTTGCAGAATCAATCACCGATGCAGAACGGCGCAGAATCGGAAGGCGAAAGCGGTTGCATTTGTTAGGGTGCTACCGATACACGCCGATTTGTGACCTGAACGCAAAACACTGTTGTAACATTGAGAGAGAGGAAAAAAAACGAACCAAAATACCATCGCACACACCATTGCGGGATGCTGGCTTCTTCTGACGTGTATACCTGTTATATCGCAGCCCGTTTTAGGTTGCGTGATAAGATAGCAAAGAGAGAGAGGAGGAGCAAGAAAGAAGAGAGAAAAGAGAAAAAAAAGAAAAAAGCACCAGGCCTTCTTCGAGACACAATTTTTAGCGTACTATTACGTGACGCATGCTACGAATACACTCCAGGCATCGTTATTCCTCGCCCACCTCTCCTGCAAGATTTGGGGGATGAAATTGCGTGAGCACGCGACTGCCTATCGGTATTCTCGAATAATAATTATCAGCTGAATTTATCGTATGGCGTTATCGCTGTCTCGTGACTTAAATTTATTCGTGATAACTCTCTGTAACGACATTGCGGAACGATAAAGGCTCCTTCCATCTCCGTATGCAATATAATTTCATCAGTCCAATCTGGTATGATGAATCTTTAATAGACGTTAATTAAAACGCTTACGACGAGCTGCCTACTAGTGTACTTTTTATACATATCTCGACCTTTATACTTTATACTGTCAACCTTTTGTAACTTGGTACTTTGATATGCGTTTCGAACATATACCGTGCGTTCCTTGTAAATGCGTATATTGTACAACAGTGAAATCTGTTTTTTGGAGACGAAAGTGTTTTCAAGATTTTTTAATCGTATATTAGCACAGTCAGGAGGCTGAAAAGAAGCGACTCTTTATCGTTCCCAGTGAATTCTAGGCTATCGTTGCTTATTGGCTGTTGCTAGCGAGCGGATTTGATTACGCACAAACGATACAGCGTTATCGAGACCAATGGCGGCAATGGTTATTTATTTATTTATTTATTCTGGCTTTCGATAAATTTCCCAATTGAGTAAAACGATCCTAATTAGATTATAGGTATGACTAGCGAAATTACTTGTGGGAAAATGACAGGTTCCGAATAACGTGGCGATATAACCTTCTTTTATTATCGGACGGATAAGTTTTTAATTTATGATGTGTACACTGTTGCGTCAGTTTCTAATTAATAATGAAAAGTCGGACTGGCTACGATGTCGCAATTATTCCTCTGGCACACGCATCAGGTCAAGTTAGCGTCGCGCGTGATTGTGTAGTGCTGTCGATGATGGGCCAATTTTTCACCTAATAGATTTCCGAAAAACGGATAAAGCTAAATGACGTTCGAGGGGTCGATCGAAATCGAGGAGTCGCAGGAAAATTGTAACTGCTGATAAACAACGTTTATGGTAATTGCGATATACTACAACGACGGTCGATCGATTGTGGCGCGAAAGCGTTAGTTAAAAGTTCTTTCGAGTGGTGTGTCGGAGCAAACGAATTTTTTTCCGCAGACTCGACGTGTCGCTGTTTGTGATAAGGCTTTAAAAATAATCCACCGTGCTTACATAACTTCTCTAATTAAAGTCTAGCACTGTCTCTACGCTAAACTGTCTCTCTAGTGCCCTAATGAATGCATAGTAGCGTCAATTCGACAAGTCGTACAGCAATATTAAGTAAAGTAATTGTAAAGGCATTGTGTATCGACTGTAGGTTTCTCTTTGCGTTTATTGGCGGGAAATTCAAATGAGTCCACGTGGAGAGGACGCGTCTGATGAGCAGAGAATTTTTTGTTTCAAAAATATATTCTAAATTCAATATCGTGTAACGATTATTGGTCAATATAAAAAATCCACAGTGTTATGAATAATTATATTTTCTCTTCTGTATTATTATAACTAAATCTAACATCTGTTCTCTCCACAGTAATTGCATCAATATCAAGGTACACAGTTGACGAATTCCTAAGATGCAAGTCATGAAAATTATGACCACCAAATTGCGATTATTGTCAAGTCTCGTTTACACGAAGTAAATAATAGATTGTGCAAGCGTATGTATTTTATGGAATTAAGAAGGAAAAGGAAAAACTTAGTGTTTTGCTAACGATGTACGAGGCTTCTGCGTTATCGTGACTGGTGTAGCATGGTGGAAAGCGTTATTGCTAAATATCCTTATGATCTGTCATAATTGGCGATATGGTGTGCGATGTGATGATCGATTGTTAATTTTAAAAAAATTGACATTGCATTTATTATTTTAACGTAGTGGGGAAAAATGAATTCATATTCAATAATAGCGACCGTGGACTATCGTTTTAGCTTTGAGCTACGTAGCTGTAGCTAATGCATATGCCAATTGTCATTGTTATACTCTATGGTTAAGAGGTACGTGAAGTCTTTTCAATTCATACACTTTTATTCGTACCGCAACGAGACGCTATTGGAGGAAAGTATGACGATTTATATAGTGGTTGAAATAATGGAGGATCGAAGCAAAGTGAAGATACCGATATCGGTTACGTATATATTTGACTTGTTCTAAATTATAGATACTTTTTGTATATTTATTCCTTTATAAGGGTTACATCGTAAAATTATATAACGTGAGCGTTGTGTTATAAATTTTGACATTGAAAAAAAAAAGCTTTAGCGATATACGTCGATACGATGAACTTCGAACTTTGACCCAGGTGCGATCAATGAGATATATAGTACATTTATCCAATGCTCGGTACTGCAGTTGATCTTTAGTGCGTTATATTGATTTCTTATCAGTCTGTCGGATTAGAATTTATATCGGTGTCTTTGCTGGCGATACGCGTGATAATTAGTCGGGTTGTGAATGGAAGGAATTAAAAATTAAAATAATTAACCATGTAACCATCCACGAGGAATGAAATCTCCAAGTGACAAGATGTTCGTGTGTCGTTGTCGTAACGAGACAAATCTTTTGTACTGTTTTAGTATGCGATTTCGTTTGTCGAATGAATCTCACGGAATTTTGCAAAAACTTGTCATAACTGTATGTGGCGACTAATAGTCAAAATAGTGGAGCTTTAAACAAAAACGAAATGAATAAAGGTTTGTGTTCACCGAGATCCGTCTCTGCTTCCCTTTGATCCAGAAACCAATATTTCTTATTTTGTTTACCTTGGTTTCTCGAGCTTTTATTAACGTCAACTGCTTCGTTTCCACGAATTTGGATTTTTAGTCTAATTAATTTACAGTTTTTTTCGGAAGATTCATGGACGGGTAATCATTTTTGGAAATGAATTCTACAAGTGCGTGGAATACAATTAATATTTCCATATATTTCGTTATATATTTACAATTTGACAACAAAATCGTTAAACATAACACGCGACCTCACGGTATACCAGAAAAGCTCTTTGAAAAGCTTTTAGGTACGAGCGTGAGATCAGCTAAAAATCGTATTAATATAATAATTATAATAAATTCATTACAATCCCCGTTATTTATACAATATATATATATATATTTATATAGAGATATATGCATATATATATATTTGTATATGTTATTTCATTTATTTATATTCATATAGTATTTAAATTTCATAAACGTTTTAACCGTCAAGTAGTTCATTTCTCTCTCGCACCCTCGACATTTTAATAGCTACTCACTTTAATTTTTATCGTAGTCGGATTGTCCATATTTAATGATATTGTATTCACGATTTCCAGTTATACGGTGTGCCGCATTAAAACGCATTCGGCGAAGTGACCCTTTTCACCCTCTTTTCACCATTACTCGCGCTCTTATAGTTTCTCGCCGCAAGATGTAAAATAATTATGTTACAAAAGAATGATTAGTCGATTATGGCCGAGCAAGCAGACATCCGTTCGCATTCGTCCATTGGTTAGTCGAAGTCCGTAAAACACAGATATACAGGTAAAACATGTTCCGGCAATTTTTTAAATATATACAGCAATCCAAATCCACTTGCATCTCACACTTGGCAAATTATCGTATTAATTTTTCTCATCGGACGACACCGACTTATGTGGCAGTGTGCTATGCGTAATAGTTTCACGTTATTCCACGTTGCACTTAGTTTATGTGGAAGGCGTAATTGCGATAGCTGTATTACAAAAAAAAAGTAAGTCCGCGAAAATGTCAAAAACTCGATGAACGTATCGAATTCTGGAAATTTTCTCACGGTTTTTTGGATTTTTTTTTGGAATTCACTTCTCCCGTGATCAATTCATTTAACGTGGTATTATTTTTTTATGAAATCTTTCATGGAATCAGTATAAATATTATAGGTCATTCCTTTTAGCAATATGTGTCTTTTAACTGTGAAGATATGAAACGTGCAAATATATTGTAACTAAGTTTTATATCGTCGGGCAGTCTTTTTGCTGTTTGCAGCTTTGTAGTTTTTAATGAACAATTGTATCTTTGGAATCGATGAGAAGAAATGTCCAATTCACGTATTTCTGGCCTGTTTCAAGAGTTTTTAAATACAAGATGAATTCGTCTTTGCAAATATCAAAATTAATTTCACATTGAAATCTATGCAATGTTAAGCGTGTATGCACATCTATTTTGCGATGGCAATTGCACAAGAAAATCAAGCAAACTTAGAGTTGTTATTTGTTGCGGTGTTCAAAAAGTAAAAAATCATATTTGAACGTGCCTTTGATGCTTTTCCATTCTCCAATCACTTGCAATCATTTGGCATCACGCTTCCCATCGCAAGCCTCGGAACGATAAAATATACAGTATGCAAAAAGAATACGAACTACCTGTTGCAGGTAGCGCCTTCTTACAATGTAGCAAACTTTTGGCATTCTTACGTATAAAGTCTTTCTTTTTCTTTTTGTTTATTTACAAGGAACATCTAACATCATGTAGATAGAATTTATACACGGTTCTTGATCATCGTTACAATTTGAGCCATATTCTCGCATAACATTTAAAATTCATTTTTGATTACCTATCTCCCTTCAACGTATCTCTTTAATTTCGCCTGGAAGTGTTTGATTGAAGTTCCATTTGATTGTTGAGTACCCCGAAGTAAAATCTATGCGAATTAGTTCTTGTCAGTACTTATTAGTGACCAGTAATTTTTAATTGATTCTCTTTAATTTTTCTCGGCATTAATATTCGATGCCATTATTAGTTCTTGAGCCACCGTCTCTATAGTCACATCATCCCTAAACGTAACCCCAATTAAAGTCGTAAGTAATATATGCTGCAGCTTCACGCGTTATCACTTCTGTACGACTTCACAGAAAATAATCGATCCACATGCTGTACCTATATTGGCTGACAATTTTACTTTACAAGTCTTTACCCAATCATCTTTTAATACTCAATATCGATTTATCATTACATTACAGTTTATATAGTAAACGTTCACCATAACTCGTGTCAAAGATCTTTTTTTCTTTTTCTTTTTCAAGTAAAAGAATATCGTCAAAAATGTCGATCGGTACTCAACACCCCTTAAACGATATCTCCCGATCAAATATTATTTCCGATCAAAGATCAATCCTATTAATAACACGTATCGCACGTTTACACTTGGCACAAACCCCCCTCCGTCGTCGTTGACAGGTCAGCTGCGCTCTCTTAATCTTCATCTTTAATTTTTACCAGAAGATCCTGACAAGTTGACAGATACGAGTACCGAAGTCGCAGAGCTTCAAGGATATCTCGAAGGAACTTGATCCTCTTCTCGATCGCGTCTGTCAACGGATCAAGATGTCTTCAGGCGAAGACGAAGAAAGCGACGCCATCCCGTGATCTTCCTGGCCCAAAGTCATTTGCGAATGAAGTTCTTAGAGCAAGGTTGATGCCGTGAGGACATCAGGAACGACAGGCTTCGGAGGGGGGTCCATGCATCACACTCTCATCTCGCTTATTGTCGCCTGAGACACACGGCTGGAGACGGTTGCACCTTGAAGAAGAGGCTGATTCTCTGGTGGACTCTTCGTCCTGGGTGGTGGTGGTGCTCTGGGTATCGTCAGATGAATAGACCCGTTCGGTGGACCCTGAAGAAGAATGATTTATTCAACGTTGACAAAGCTGAAGTTGACAGTCGTTCAAGATACTCAACTTCACTAGACTGACCTGGGTCTGCGTGTTCATATCATGTATCACCGAAGCTCTAGGCAGCGTGGCATGTTGTTGATGCTGATGTTTCTGATAGTGATGTTGATGGGGTAGGGTATGAGTGCCTTGTCCTTGTTGAAGCAAAACATTAGCATCACTAGGCGGTGTCTTCATGGCGTTTCTGAAAAATTTAAGATCCCCAAGTGAAAGATCAACCCCCAACACCTAGAGATGAAGTATAGGGTTTATTCAGCCAATAGGAAATTTCATACCTTCTCAGCATCTCATTTTCAACGTCAACGATGACCTGACCACTGCCAGGAAAATGAGAATGGGGTGGAGGCGGTTGCTTCAGTTCAGTGAAACCTCTAGGACCACACTGTTGATTCATCATCTGTTGTTGCTGGAGGCTCTTTACCTCCAGTCTCGTTTTATCTCTCTGATAATAAACACCCGCGAATATAAGGACGTTCAGTATGAGTAAACTGCATCCAATAGCTATAGTGACGCTCAGGGCTGTAGAGTAGGCTGCATATCTGGAAATTAATAATCGATCGGTTCCTTCGGTAATTCGATTATTATCGATCATTAGGAAATATCATTAACGGGTATTAACAATCGCAAATACTCTTTTGTAATTTTAAATTATTACCCAGCAGCGTCCAAACTAGCCAGCGTATCTGTACTAGCGTTGTGCACGTTCTGTAGATTAGTACTTTGTATCAAACTGACACAAGTAGTTATACTGTAATCTGTAGTAGTAGGTGGCTCTGTAGTAGCATTTCGCCTTCGATATTCTTCGCCGATCCTACTGAGCGGGTCGGGTCTCACGGAACCGTCGTATAAGCTGGGATCGGCGTGACCTCGGAAAAGATTGTGTCTAGGTTCCACGTCCTCCATTCCAGCTCGATGAAGTTCAGGTACCAGCCTCAACCAGACTGAAAGCTGATGAGCCCGATAGTGATTCTTCATTCTGGGTTTGAGTCCTGAAATGAGAAAAAATCACTGTTACAAAAATATACCTGGTCCAGGTCACGTAGAAGCGACGGATCGATGTATATTTAGGAATATGAAAATGGCGGTAAATTTAAATTCTATTTCACGTAGGACCACACTCGATCGGCATTATTTTAGGGGTTATATAGAAAAAAGTTACCGGATATATTTTTACATTGTACTGTATGTCGGGTCACGAAACAGTTTATGATTTAGATGGTGCATTGCGTGTTAGATCAGTGGCCAAGGCGTAAAGTTCGTTGACATAGTACTAAAGTTTGATACTAAGTAGACAAACAGCGAAGCCACATTGCTTGTCTTAAAGGTGACTGTTCATACATGGAATATAACTTGACTGTTACTTTATGTGCATACGTGGCAATTGTTTACTGTTAATATTTGGTAAATCTGTAAAATTGAAAAATAATACAATTCGAGTAGTGACGTCGTGACGATTGAATTAAGGGGAAAGGATTCGACCAAGAAGTATAGAATAAGAAATTTGAGTCTTGACTCAACCAGACTTTACTCTCTTTTCATTCAAATCTCTTGACGTGAAAATAAAGAAAAATTTAATTAACAAGACGCAATTGCTTCTTTTACTCTTCGGACGCTGGTTGTCATTGCATATAGTACGAATGTCTGGAAATTTTAACTGAACTCGGTTTATCCTTGTATATTGTACATTTTTATACGTTCAGTTACGATCGTACGTTATACGATATTACGTAATGTTTCCTGGTACTCTGACAAAATTATCACGCTTATTACGCTTTAAGCTATTAAACAGAGCTGATATCAGCGAAAAGTTGAGCTTGCCAAATGTACTTGGGATTAATGTATAGGAAGCTGGTAAATGGCGAGACTTTAGGAGATATTAACAACGCCCAGTCAGACACCATTCTACAAGCAATATAAGTATATAAATTATTTCGTAGGTCAGGACAACTAGGTACTTATATATAAATATAACGTACAGTTTGATGATTTTTTATTTAAATGATTTAAAAGCTTTTTTAATTTTTCGTTTGTATTTCGAATATATACTTTACCCACTTATTCTATAGTAATTAAGGGGACTTGGTCGATTTAACCCTCGTTAATTTTTGACGATTCAACTCGATTGGATCTTGGATTTGTACGAGTGTCCGCTTTCATCTTTGCAGATGAGACTTTTTATATTGTGCTTTGTGATAGAGTATTTCTTTTGGTGAATTATTTTTATTCTTACTGTATATGTGTATATTGTATTATATGTATGTAAGAAAAATAATCTTCAATGGTTTTCTTTTAGGACAGAACTTAAAGCGGTAGCGATAGAGTCGTGGAGGCTTCCGGCCAGACGAGACACGTGATATCGCAAGATTGTTTTTATCTGTTGACATTTGCTTCTCAAACGATGAACATCCGGAGTAGCGATCAGTTTCGTTTGCGACTTGAGAAGACTTGGAAATGTGACTGAAGCTTGACAAAGGTGCCAGGGAAAACAAAGAGTACTTTCTGTGTCTTCTTATTGGTAAAAATATATTTTGCACGGCATTGTTAGAGTTTCGTGTTTGAATTATTTCTTTTATTTTTCTTCGGATTCTCCGACTTTCCGATGAGATAGAAAAATTGCGCAAAAAATATTAGTCTCTCTTCACCTGAATTTACCTTCAATTCTCAGTTTCGATCTTTCGGCGAATTTTAGTTTTGATGAAAAATTGTATTTTTAGCTTTTTTCCTTTATTTTCAACTTTTCTTGCAATTTTTACCTCCAAGAGTGAAGCATCCGATAAAGTTTACACGAATACATATAAATTATTTATCGGGTAATTTTAGTGGGAATAATGTAAAGTTTGTCGGATGTCAAAATATCGATTGGTCAATGGTTGCACACACGTGATTTTTTTTTTAATCGTATGATTTGAAAATCCTCGCCTCACCACCTTTCCATCTAGCGACATTCAATTTCCCATATTGGAGGAACGTCCGGCCGACCTCCTACGACCCCGACTACAAAATTCAGAATCGTCAAGTATGGAGGGAAGAGCCATTTCCGGTCTCGGGGAGCCAGCATCCGGTACGCCGTGACCGTCACCAGATTGCGTACAGCCGGTGAAAAATCTTTCTACGTTATCCTTCGAGCAGTTCTTTCTGGTTTGCAAACGGAAACGAAACGCGAAAATTCTTTTTGCACTTATAATAGTTTCAGCATTCTCACTTCCGGTTCGTGTAAATTTCATCTTAAAAGGATTACGAAATTGTCAAGATTTTTTTTCTCCATTATTCTTATCTAAACTACATGCTTGCCAACCTGTCTGTAACCTGGGGTCACGGATTTCGTCAAATTTTCCCAAAAATAGCTCAATACGCAGGAAATAATGAGAACAAATACTATTTACACTATATATACAGTGTATATATATTTATACATATATTTCTAGTTGATTGATTTCAGATAAAAATGTCCGCTCTCGTGGAACTATAAAAAATTAGCAATATCTCTAACTGGAAAGAAGCATCAGGCGAACCGAGAAATATAGCTTGATAGAAACCAATTATCCCGATTGGCAGGAGGTCGTTAATTAAATTGAAAGATAATTCTTGAGAAAACTTAACCGTACTGAGAATATTCCGAATAAATGTGAAACTTTTTTATCGGACGATACCCAAAGCATTTCCGACGCACCGAAGGCTGAAATACCTATATATGTGTATATATATATATATATATATATATATATACTTGCTACCAATACTCAGCCGCAGAGAAGTGTGAAGTACACTTTGCAAATGGATCGTCGCAGAAAGCGCGTTCGTAGGACTCAATTTGTCAACGTTGACCATTTTCATGTCAGTAAAGTAAAATTTGCGCACATGATCGCCAAAACTTTCGGTTCGCTTGAAACTCGTGCGTAAGTATGTGCTACGTGTATGTGGACTTCCGGAACTGAGATTTACCTGGTAATCGTACGGCGATCTACTTTCTGGAAATTCAAAATGGGTCAAGAGATATTTCGAAATGTGAAAAATGTCGAGAAATTTTTCGCACATAGGATAATAATTTTTCAGTATTTTCGCAACGCCATTCAATGATAATACCACGCGTAATGCGTCGCGATACTTTATACGCGATAGATGCCGTTTCATGAGAATGCGAAATGCCTCGGTATTTACTTTCTGCTGACTTATAAATTGACTTCATGAAAAATCGACAGTGACAACAATTCGATCTCGAAATCTACTTCTGACCTTTTTAACATAATGGAATTATGTTCGGAATAGAGAATATTAAAGTCCGCGTAAATTGTATTATAGAATTTACATTTGAATTTCGTATTTTTCCCGCGCTCAAGGTTTACGGCCGTCCTTATGTAATCTCGCCCTTGACGTCCGTTTGTTTTCGACCCACCAAAACTGGCGCCGGGTCCAGAAGACCCCAGTGCATAATTCTTCGTCTTATCACTAGAACAATTTTTTCTCGATATTATTTATTTATTAATTGATAATAAACATAAGCAATAAAACAAATAAATTCCCCTTAGCTAAACAATAAACGATTCTTACCAGCTTATAATATTTTTTCTTTGGTCATCGTCATATATCGCATTAACGAATTAATAAAATGGGGTCTTTACGGACCCCACCCAGTGCTACAAAAGCCCACGCAATCCTTCAAAGGTTTAACCATTAACGACTACAGGGATTCACTTTTCACTGTGTTATCTACGCTTGATTCATACAAACTACAAATACTCTATATATATTATTTAAATGGCATTACCCCTATTGTTGACAACAGTGCCACTGAAATAACATTTACCTTTATTCAAACAAGTTCGCGAGTTTCAGCAGAGTATAAATCCACATTTGACACATTAAAGTATAATTAACGTTCGTTCTTCCATGACGTTGAGCGGGTTGATGTTTATACGAGTAAATTAAAAATTACGAACAAAAGAACAAACGGTACTGGTACCGTGAAAATCGGCCATATTGTTTCACCGTTTTACGCACGTGCGATCACATAAAATATTATTCTCTAAAAATAATTTCTGAACACAAATACAATATACCGACCGGCCCACGGTATTTAGTTTTCTTTTACGAGGAGCAGACGAGCCTCTTTCGCTGTTCCTCCCCTCCCGGGCGTGACGGATAGAATAAATTACAAAGGATCATGCAAAAGCCGTCGGCGAACACGTTATTCGCGAGACTTTCGCTTTTGTCTGCATCCAGCGGCGAGAGAACCGTAAAAGTTTAAGTACCGAGAAGGTACTTACAGAGTTCCGTGCCAAGTCAGAAGAAGAAAAAAAAAAAGAAACCAAAAAACGCATCCGATGGAATTTACGATGAAGAGGGTAAACTTCCGTTCTGATATAAATGGCTAAATAGAGTACTGCCATCAGCGGGACTCAAGTTTTCCATTTAGGCGATGAGATCCAAGTCCGAGACTGGTATAAATTCGAATTAGTTACGAGTACCCTTTTACTTGGTTCTTCTCTTTTTTTTTTCTCAAAACCTTTTGTTACGTACGACTGTGTATGTCAGGGACGTATGTGGGGTACGTAACGTATGGTCCCTCCGGTTGGTCTTTCTCTTCGTGCAACTCCTATTCTCCCTGTACTATGTGCAAAAGAGATTTTGACCTCGACCCAAGTTTGACCTCTCCTGGGAAACATTTTTTCTAACCAAGTAGCCCATTTAAGGGAAATCAGGATATGAGGGTTTACGGGGAAAGACTATGGGAGACTGTTGGAGTTAGAAGAATTTTATTGCGGATTTAATGATAATATGTAACATATGTATATATATATATATTGGGTCGTGGCATTTTGGGATTTACGTCACAAAACGTAGAATTTCGCGATTTTCAGCTAATTCGTGTGGCCCTATGCGTGGCTAAGGGATTTCGTGACTTTGAATTGTGTATTATTTGCTGAATTTATACTTACTTCCCTCGGGGGAACGTTCACTTACAATAATGCCTTGAAGGGGATATCTTGGTCTCGTTCTTGTTATCAATATTCTAAATCGCTTCGCGGAATCGTTCTAATAATTTTAGGGATTTACGGTCAGGTGCTACGTAAAGCTGGTATATTTTTTTAAGGAACTGTTGTTCGGTCTCTTTTTCTTGACTTGTTTAATAAATCGTCAAATTGTGGTTCCATATTTTATTATGAAAATTTTAATATTTGTTCGTGGTAATTTAGAGTGAAGCTCCCCAATTTTAAGATTTTGATAAATCGCATAAGAGCTGACCAGGGTGTCCTTATTACACAGCGATGTAAATCTGGTTATACCCGGTGGCCAGTTATGTATTTTTCTATTAATCGCGGTGCCATTTATTTGTGCGACACCGTAAAAAAAAATATAAGATATAATTATATAAGGAATTATTGGATCTTGCATACTGCAGCTCTTTGTCTTATTACCGATAATTCCGCGAATGTGGATAACTATATGAGTTATGAATAATCAATGATAATCATCATGGAGAATGTTAATTATCATGTGTATTCCTAATATTCCATATAGTGTACAATATGTTAGCTGGCAGTCAATTAGGCATGTATCACGAGTGATATGTAAATAGGGGTGGTTTAGCTGCCATATGCATTCGAGGGATGCAAATTAATTGTCGTTAGGCAGTTAGTGCATTGAGTGATATTGAAATGATAACGTTTAAAAATCCTTAAAAATCAAATCTACTTGTAATTCTTAACGAATATAAAAATTTGGAATATAAATCATGTAAATTAGTCACGGGACTGATAAGGTAACGATAAGAATAATCAGTAATAAAATATTTTAAAATACTAAAAAGGAAGGAAATTTAGGTAATTATAGGTTGTGACGTGATTTTTCGATTCACGGTTACAAAGCGACTCCGGTTACCGATACAGATAACGTTTTCGATTTCTGGTTCCCTTCGGGTCGCCACCCTGCTCAGAGCTCTTGTTTTAGTGGAATTGGGCCTGTTCCACCCCAATTTCCAGTTCATACCAGCTCGTCGGTTCCCGGTGAAAAAAAAAATTGGCTGGCGCCCGCCTGGCTTGCGGATGCATGAGCGAAGGGTGGACAGCCGAAGGTAACATAGGTTGGTTCTCGAAAATAGTTCGTGCTCGGAATTTTCGTTTTCGGTGTCGAGTTTAGAAAAATACGTTACAAGGTATTTAAAAAAATGTATATTATATTTAACAAGTACAAGTACTCTTTCGTAAGTCTTATTTTTACGTGATTTTTAACGTACGATTAAGAAACGTACCAATTACTCTATTATTACATTACTCTGTATGCCGGCTACCCACACGTATACCAACATAAAACTTACTCATAATTTAGGGAAGTACATCCATTTAGGGAACTACGGGAGAATCGCGTCTGGTGTGATTAAATAAAGTTAAATGAGCTAGGGCGGATTACTTCGCGCCCCTATATCGCGATTCTACCACATAGTCAAACCCATTACGTAATTCCCAAGCTCCAATAAGAAGTTAATTGGAGCTGTATACATTTGGCGAGACTACGAAGAAAATTTCATTGGGTAAGTTTTAAAAAAAAATTTTTATATAGTAAATACAAGAGTGGAATACAAAGTGTGATAAAAAAAAGTGGAATATTTGCCTGGTAACCGTGACTCGAATTATAAACGTGACAATGATCGATAAACCGATCAATAAATTTTCATAGTATCTGCCATCTTTATCATATTTTCATATCACGTAAAAAAAATCTACCACATAATTTTCAAAAATCCCCAATCTAATGGACTTCGTAGCTACTAGGAGTTCGCATAGGGAATTTATCAGCAGCCAAAAGCGACTAAGTGACTCGTCTGCTAGGCATATCGGAGAATCGATAATCGACTATAAAATTGTGCATTCCACGGTACAGGATACGATAGTCGAACTTCCGTTGGTATGTATATTCTCGAAAAATTGGCTCGTAACCGAGTCCTACTCGATTTTCCAAGGATATTAACTTCGCCGTTCCCACTGACTCTTCTGTAGACAATATGTATTTGATCATGAGCCACAGTTCGCGCAGAGATCATTTCCAAGCTGTTTTCCCCAGATCGAATATGGCGACTGAATGATGCCTGAATACCAAGTAGTTTGGCTTGTTGTATGAGATGGGTAGAAGAGGGGACGAAGGAGACTCGATGTACAGGAGAGGAAAGTGAGAAGGGATGATGGACCATAGAAGGAGAAGAGGCGGTTGGACGAAGACGAAGAAAAGGGTCTGGTGTCGCTCCAAGCTACGTTCAAGATGTACTGTCGGCCACAGCATAAAACGAGTTGAGAATATCACGAGGGTCGACATGTGTTCTACACGGTTGGACAAAAGTAACACGACCAACCGTAGTGGCGCCAGGGATAAAATTTTTGGAGAAACGATTCTATGGAAAGTATGCTGACAATTTTACCCATGAAAAATGAGAACGTCCTAAACCTATTTTCGCACAGCCATTGCCGCTGGAAAATACTCTGTCGGTAAAACAGAGAGGAGTCGAAGATCCACGATGAAATATACACCCTTGAGACTTTCATTAAATTACCGACAGGGCTTGAAAAGTTCCGATCTTCGATTACCTAATCGATAGATCGTCAATGCTTTCAAGGACCTGACCTTCGTTATCTTACCTTGAGGGATTCGAATTGCGAAACTGACAGTTGCGAAATATTTTTTTGCCATACTTCTTTTTTATCTGACCCATACAGTGTCGCGCTCTTGCGTCACGCCTATTTTATATAGTATACACAGGGCGTGGTCCGTTTACGAGTAGGAACGTCTGAGACCAACATGCAAATTCAATATCGCATTATGCTGAACTCGACTGCCTTCCGCGAAATCCTTCGAAATTCGCGAGCAGTTGCCCACATTCGTACGAAATAAATATTTAAACGATATTCGCAATGCTAGTAACTTATGCTTTCTCTCCCTTTCTCTCGCTTCGATTCCCTACCTCTGTCCCCTTTCGATCTCTATTGAATATGCCTTACTTACGGCAAAGCATCGGAGACGAGGATGCAAAAATTTCGCAAATGCAGAATCGCCCAAGACTACTTGCAATTCCAATGAACTCCTTACATCTTGCGAGACGGTTACTTTTGTAAATACGTACTCAGGACTGAAATTTAAAAAGTACAGTAACGGTCCGATGGAGTCGTGAATCGTTTTTTTTTAAAATAAAATGACTACTGAAATTTCGAAAATCGCAGAAAGCTTAATTACGTTTAAATTTTGACGAGCATAAAGCAATGGCGGCTCTGTTATCTTGAACGACCTCAATTAAATCACAATTCCACTCTCGTGCCGGACCGGTAATATTCAGTCTATTAACCACCCCAACCCGAGCTGTGTTAATGTTTTGTTCGCTGAAGCATTGACGGTCAAGGGAATAGTTGCAAGGGTGGAAACCCTAATTTGTAGCCTGTTCCCTTTGATCGGTACGCAGACGAACTATAACCCGTAGTGAACTTGCCAAATGTTTCGATGGTAATTTATCTGCCATCCACGGCCGTGCGCTTTGAGTTCAAATAACAAGATCTGTTTGCGAACAGGAGAGCATGGCTTTTGTGCTTCACACACGTATATATGTATATATAGAATTTCAATTGCTTTTCCATATTCCTGAAAATCAGAACTGCCAGTTTCAACGATACAAGCTGTATCTTAAATTTTCATCCCATAATCGGAATATATTCTGGTACAATCTCTATATACTATTTGTACTATAGGACGATTATGTACGTTTCAGTAATCTCGCTCTCATGTATTCTCGAATACTGAATTTTGTAACGGTACCCATTCGTTCTGACAAGTTTTCGCGATAAGTTTATTCAATTTGCAAATAAACTAAGAAAAATGAATACTAGTAAAGGTGCCGGACAAAGGACCACGGGAGATACGTATGGTTGAGTAAACCACGATAACGAGAACCCAAGATATTGAGATGCTGAGCCGCATTTGGTCCAGGTGTCAATGGAGTGAAGCATTTTTTTTGTATATATAGATATATATGACGTAGTCAAAAAATTTCGCGAATATACGACATACTAATAGGGAATAGTCGTATGTCTAACTGAACGTCGATAGAAGTTTACCATTGGGGAAGAAGATGCATATGATATAATCACTACTAGTAGAACAAATATTAAAACCTTTGCGATTCACTGATAGCTGGATAACCCGCGATAAGAAGAAGGAAAAAATCAGAAAGGAAAATTCGAAAAATTGTCAAAGCTTTCCAAATGTTAATAAATATTATTGGATCTTGACGTGCCTGCGAAATTTATTCAAAATACCGAGGCTTAATCAAAATCTCGAAAAATAAACGGAGTAGATAAGAATTTAATTGAAGTTGCAAAATGTCGAAAAGTAAATTACGCTCAAATTGAAATATTAATGAATTAGGCGTTTGGAATATTAAAATAATTAAATCAATAAAGTTAGATATTAACGCTTGGAAATCAGAAATTCTGTCCAAGAATATTTAGAAGTTGCCCAAAATTGTGCGCGCGCAAATTCGTCGCGAGGGACTCGGCGAATGGGAGGAAATCGGGGAGTGGGGGGGGGGGGGAGCGTTTAAGGAGCATACTGTTTAAATTTGGAATCGTGCCAGGAGAAAATAAAATTTTGCAAAAAATGTAGCAAATTCAGAGCAATTGATTAATTTATTAAGAAAATCATATGAAAGTCTGCCTGGTTATTTCGAATAGCAATAAAAAAAATTATATTTCTTTTTCAATCAGTTTTTTTAAAATCATTCTACAGTAGCAGTGGAGCAATTGGGAAAAACATAAGGAGCATTTAAGGAGAAATTTCTTAGTATAAAAACATAAATTTGTATCTTTTTACGCTAACTGCCTTCGGTTGGTAGTACACTCCTTTGATCCCCCAGCTCTGCCATTCCGTTTTCGATATATGAGGTTACACAGATGGCGCCACGGGCGTGCAAAAGGGACGGCTGTACTAGTGAAAGAACGAGAATGAATCATGAACGGCCAAAGGATTCTGTTCAATGCCATAGATCGGTATAATTCGGTACCGATCGACCCTGGTAATCACCGTCATAGACAACATTAGATAAATCGTTCCCTATTACCGTAGATCAATTTCGTGTATGAACCCTTCGGGAGGGGTGGTTCGGAAAGTTGGGAAATAAAAAAAAAGGTGGTTATTGTATCTAATCTTATTTGGATCAGTGTAATAGGGGTCGATTAAGTGCATTTTTTGTTCCACCCCTGTGCAAGAGAAACAAAGGAGAATTGGGGGTGTGGTAGACGTTCGATGAAAAATCCATTTGGACATTTTTTCGTCCGGCTCCTACAAGAAAATATAATAATGCACGATTCACCTGAGCCTGGAACAATGTACGTGAGAATATATTCGTAGAGTGAAAGAAGTCAGAATCCACTGTTTTGCCGTCGCGACGCTCAACGACGCCGGCGACAACACTAATTCGTAGTTTTTGAGTAAGTTCCGCACTCCCTTAATTGGCCAAGGACTTGGGTCATCCTTCAGCAGGATCTCATCCTCCGGACAATAAATCTTCCGCGATCCATTGTACTAGTTTTCGTACTAATGCAAGAGGGTAGATAGCTCTTGGCAATAGGGGAGTCGCTGGACCATCGGAGGGTTGGCGAGGGATCGAAGGGGATGAGGATGGTGAGAACCGGCGACTGTGTTTTCCAGAACGTTTAGGTATAGTAAGTAGCTAGCGTAAACAGATAGATTAATTAAAACTACTTCCGATAAAATTTGAATTTGAAAACAGATTGGCCCGAGCATTTAGGATAATTGAAAAATGCTTATTTTTACCGATAAATCATTCGAGGGTGAAATTAAAAAAAAGTAAAAAAAAATAATTCCATCACTAAGAATATTTCTAATCAACGTGTGTTATCGTTAGACAATTTTCCGAAACAATGATAACTTCAATTTGCACATGGTATAAGTAATCCAGTGATATTTATTTTCACAGTAAATAATACTCTAATCAATGTTTTCTTTTCTTCGCCGTTATCTGCCCCTTCGTAAATACATTATCCCTCAGCCAGTTAATATCTTCCAGTCTGTTAAATCCTCTATAGAATTTACCTGAACATTTGGATTTTATTTGTATCTCATTCGCGCACTCTGTCTCTCGAGTTACCACATTTCTAATGAACGTAAATACACGCGGGTACCCCGACAATTTGATCATCCGTAACGCTTCCATTTGTCTTACTAATTCAAGTCGTACGTATTACATATAAGATCGTCGATACGATATCCAAGCAATACAAACGACGTTAATACGACAGCGAATGCATAGTCAGAAAATGATGAAAATTTTGTTCTAAAAATTATCTCGATGACGTCACATTTCAATCTTACCGAGATTAACGCAGACGACTGGAGAATTTTGATAAAACAACTAACGAAAGATTCGCCAAGTTTCGTTCCGATCAATTGAAAAAGTTTGTCGCGCTTATTCACTGTCTTGGGGTTCGTCGCGGAGATTATCCGGAGGAGTCCGGAGGGATGCTATCGCGAATCCTCGAGTACCCGGATGAAGTGTCTTTAGTCTATGAAAGTTGGCTGAGATCGTGAGAGGCCATTAGCCTGATGGCTTCCAGGTAAACATGTTATTCGAATTCCGTCTTCATATCCGTTCCGAGGACGTCGAGACGTCGACTGGATCGAAGTGTGGAAGGAGATTGGCAAGCTTGGGGGGGGGCGTCAGAAGGTACGTCACTATAGTCAGGATGGGATTTCCAGGGTAAGAGGGCGAAGTGGGATGACTGTAGGGTGGCTGTGGAGGAGGATGGCACAGCCGTGCTAATTGGTATTGAATTAGTCGAGATTACAACCCCACCCATACTGTGCCAATCTCGACAGGGGTGTTCAAACGGTCTCTGATCATACGTTAACTTCGCATCTCTCCAATGCATATATAAATGCTTGACTAAGCTTAGTATAGATATTAGGAATAACCTATGCAAAGTATACAACACGCAGAACCGTCGTATGTTTTTAAATATATTTGAAGGGAATATTTTTGAAAATTTTAAAAAAATATTTCTATTTTAACTTTGAGAGTGAAACGTTAATTTTCGTTATTTATAGATTATATTAAAACAGGACGAATATTATATGGAGGATGGTAATTTTGATAAGATTATCTTGAGTGATTATATTTATCTGGTTGTTATTGTTATCATGACACGTGACAAAGATATGGCATTGTTAAAAAATTTATTTATCTAGCAATGCTCATACTCGAAAATGATAGTAGCTGTGGAATTAGTTATCGAATCAATTTCGTCAGACGGATTCTAATCGTTCGATTGGCTCAAAGGGTATATTGCGATTGGGAATAGATCCATTAGACGTATTCGAATTGGCAATTAGAAGAAAATGCATTGGAACGTATAAATTGGTATTAATCGCACTTAAGGTAATGACGCCGGAGAAAGTGAGTGGAAGGACTGTAAGAGACGCGTAAGCAATTAAATGGTACATACTGTGCGCCTTTGTATCAGATAATTCGATTAAAAGATTAATTGAGCAAACACGTAACATCTACACGGGTCATAATCGTCATTAATCATCGAGTATGAAAATTCATTATGTAAACACTAATATACGTTCAACAGGTAAGTCATCAATCTCGCCATTACGATTCTCAATAATCTTAAATGACTTTTCTTGTCGATTCAAGAAAGTCAATTAGCCAGCAAGTTACGTGACATTCATTTCCCTTGTGTGTGTTTAGATAGTATATGTATATTTCCCTAGTACATATATCCCTAGGCGAATCAACAAGGGCGGCTCGTTCAATGGAAACAATTTGGCCATCATTCCTGACGTACAATAGAACGTGGAGAATTAATGGAATGGCTGTCGCTGGTTTTCCATGTCATAAATGCATAAGGGAATTAGAGTGCGCCACCAACAGGTGCAGGTCTCCTTTCCATTAACCTAAAAGTGGAAATCCCATTGGGGAAGGGATCGACGAAAATATATATTCAGGTGAGAAGATCGAGGAAAATTCATTACCGATCGAATCGAATGGATCCATCATCTTCAGCCAATCCGATTTATTTGAGAATTCTCATGATGACAATAGTACCTCGTTGGACTCTGGTCCATTGTGCCAGGGACACAGAATGCGACGGCTGACGAAGGCCGAAGAAGATAGGATGGCCAACTTGAAGAGACAAAAAAAGAAACATGGCCACTGGTATCCGTTGGGTCTGAGTATACGGCCAGTCTTTTGTAGGCTCATTCAATTGAATATCTGCCACTGATATCACCTCTTCTGAAACCCCTGAAGGCCACACCCCAAGGCCAGGAATTTTCATCCCCTAGACAGACCTTGGGACAGTTCTGAATTTATGCGGTGTACCGTGTCTGTATCGATGTTTGCAGCATCCTTGAATGGGAGAATGAGCAATGGGATCAGCATCCAAGATCACGGGTCCTTATCTTTCGTATTAGATATGGATATTTCTTTTGAGATATAATTTGCGACAGTCGTTACTTGCGGACTATTGCAAAAGGGTGTTTTTGTGTATTCAAACGATACGGTGAACGTCGTTAGGGGATACGGAAGATTTTTGATGGTCCAGAGATTATGGATGCTGCGGGGAGGAATGGGAAAGTAACCTTGTACGTATCACTGGCAATCGATTCTCATGTAAATGACTTTGGCCTCGATCTCTTTCGGTGATATATATCCACTTGATTCTCCCGGCAAACAAAAGAGATGAAGATGATGGGAAAAATGAGTACGATCTTTCCGACGCGTCATGGATTAGCGGTTACGAGATCACTTTTTTTCTCTCGTAACGTCTGGATGATGGGGTTGGAAAAAAAAGGGGGGGGGGTTGAAAGTTTGGCCTCGATCTTAAAATAATCATGAGCATGCAGTTCAGCCAGTGGCAGACAGTTCAGGTAGTTCTCAAAGGAGGGTTGGGGGGAGGGAGAGGGGGTGAGAAAATTCCAGGAGGGTTGCTTGTGTCGCAGGAGATATCTTAGCTTTGAAAGTTTGTGGAAGAACAAATGAGAGGGTTGCCGCCGCGCTAAGGGTTACAGTAAGGGCTGACGGAGGGTAGTTCGAGATAGCGGAAGATAAGTTGTGCAAAAGGAAGGAAAATGTTTGGGCGATGGATGAGAGAGCGGGTGGTGGGGAATTTTAAAAGGGGCAGGTGCCCTCGGATACGGAAGCTGCACGGGGTGAGGTTGGGTTGGGGTCCAGAGGATGAAAGAGGGGGTGCAAGACTGATAGACAAATTTACTCGTGAAAGCACGGAGCGTTGAGAAATAGTCGCGAAAGAATTTCTTATTAGATTGGAAATTGAAATAGACTTCCGTTTTCCACTAAGGTTACAGAGTGGATGCTGGATGCCGTTTCGGCTTCGTTTCCTTCGCGATTCACGTTCCTTTGTGCGATTGTTCATTCGTTTGCCGGAGCCAAAGGATTCCGAACGGTGATTAACCAGTTCGAAACCAGTTTAGAGTGATACTGGCGCTTATACTTTGTCGGGGTTAAGTTAAGAGGGCTTTGGTACTGTAATGAAACTCTCGGATCAGCCGCATTTCATGTTGAGCTTAACTGAGCTTGCGAGCAGCGAAAAAGAGTCGATGGAAATATTATAGATATAATGAATTGAGGAGACCCACGTACCGTGATAAGGCGAAGAATTTTGGCGAGGGTGGCCAAGAAGAAATTTATTAGATCTACCGAGTCACGAATTAAGTACTAATAACCAGCAATTGAGAAATTAACGTTCTAATACAGTGTGCAAGAAATTAGAACAGTTTCACATTCCAATTAATATATACTTTGTATTTAAATCTGATAAGCGTACGTATGTAGCGGCGTTAGATTAGTTATACGAAGTTTCGACAATCTCGAATTTCAAATTAGATACTACTACGAGTGCTGATTAGAAATTGCAGTTAACGTGTATTTTACTGTCACGAAGTTCTAATCGAGTCGATCTGTTTCAATTTTTCCGTATTTGAAAAAAAAATATTTTTTGCATATTTTCGAAATCCTTGTCTTAATAGAAAAAAAGAAGAATCTACCGAAATAAATCGGTGCACGTGCCTTAACTTTTATGCAAAAAGATGACATTACGAGTTTCCAATTATCTTTCGTCGTATAAGCAAGCAAGGTAAGTTTGTACAGAAGGAAGAAATGGTGGTAAAAAGAGAAAAAGCTAAGGAGCTGTAAAGAAAAATATAAATTACTCGGCTAACTCGATTTTCGTTGGAAAACTTTTTTTCTCAAGCATTTCCATATGTGGCTCATACGGCGTGTAATTCGAAGATGCCGATAAGTATGTAATAAATAAATATATATATGCCCATGAAAAAGCTGAATTTTCTTAAAAGGCATAAAAAAGTACATTACCGGTTAGCCAAGGCTATGCGTCTTACGTAAGGTATAAGGAAATAAAACAAGAAATCCTATAGCGAAAAGAGAGAAGGAAGACGAGCAAGTGAATATAGAGAGAAGCAGAGAGAAAAAGCGAAGGGAGAAAATGGGGGGAGGAAAAAATAAAGGAAAAGTGGAAAGGCGTCGTCGGATACTAGGAAATGAGGGGACATCCTCTTTTGACGTCTCAGGACGAAGGATACGGAAGTAACAAGAATGAGAAGAAGGAGGGAGGAAGAGGAAGACGGTATTTCCCATTAGGGGCTGGTTTATCACATACCACTTCAAGAACCCCTATACCCTACCCTACTCTACGAGAGTATAGGACGAGAATACTGTCACCTTCGTTGCCTAGTATAGGGGTGGTTTTTGTCCGGGTTCTTATATGTTCCCATCGGTCAGGGGGATGGAAAACAAAACGATCATGGAATTATGGAATTCAGAATGAGAACACGTCGTTTCGTATATATTGGCAGGGAGATGATAAAATCAATGAAACATTATACATCGGTTAGTCCTGGTCCATAGTAGCTAGTACTGGACCAATTGGGATGTATACTGCAGATATAGGGTGGTTATCAATCAAAATAAAAAAAGCGTCAAAATTATATTGGAGAATTTTCGTTACGTCATTAAAATATTTTAATGTCGAAATTTTATGTCATCCTGTATCGAAACCATAAATATCACTTTGAAAATATTTTTGTAGCATCAATTGTTTAAACTTGAGTTTATTTTCATTCAACCCTTTCGCTAATGCTTTTCCTCTTTTTACGATTTCTCATGGATACTGGCAGGAGAGTTTCTACTAGGGAGGGTCGATAACAGTCACTGTAAAGATAAAAGCTTATCAGAGTAAAAGGCGTCAGCTGTCATATTCCCCATAAATATTTTTTTCAACGAATTTTAAGAGAGTCAATGTTATTATGATGATTACTAATTTATTGGTATCTTATTGAGAAGGGGTTGATCATCGAGGGGTGTTTCTGTCACGTTTCAGGGATCATCGTATAAATTATAGAGCGAACTTTGTGGATTTGATACTGACTGCAGATAACGTTAGTAGTATCTACCGAGTATCTAGTGTAGTACTCTCGTAGGGTGGTACTGGTAGCTAGGGGTTGAATGGGGTTGGTAACGTGTCGACCGCAGCACATGCCACGAAAACATAGGCATAACAGTGGACATGGCTGGCGTGGCATGTTTCTACGGTTACACGTAACGCTCCCACTATTTGCCATTAGTTCATTTGCATCTTTGCAAAATATTCACTCCGCGTGTCAGGTGTCTTTGTTGTCCGGTGTAGCCGCAGTGCGAATATGAAATTACGAAAGAAAATGTACGAGGTTGTTGTACAGTGGTTTTGATGCGTGGTAAAATTTTTACTTGATTTCCATTATCTTTATTTGGACTTATTTACATAAGACAAGGATAATTGGAAATTTGTTTCAGAAAAATACATACTTAAGTAAAGATTAGTGTCTCTTACAAAGTTTTTGAAATTTAATTGGATCTCAGTGAGATTACGTTTCTTATGGATTCTTCGTGTTTCTGTAACTTTTAGGTATGATTATCGTTGTAATAAGTTTTTGGACCTATGAATGCATTCACAAGTCGGATAAATAAATTAAAAAATTTAGATTATAAGCAAACGACCTTAATCGTGTAACAATATGATTTTGAAAAATCGAAAAATATTATCAAGTGTATTACAAAAAAAAATTCATTTCATAAATTTAACTAATAAAGTTTTCGAAATCGATAACTACTCCGATTGAATTCGTCTGCAAGTGTACCTAACTGGTAAACTGAATTGAAGCTTGCAGGAAAATTGCCAGAAGTACGTATACTCCTTTCCTGCAGTGGTATGCAGTCGCATTAATCGTCCGCAAGTAAGGTAGACGTAACTTTGCGCACACGACGCCATGAGGAATTGCATTATTTTCACGTGAAACGATTCAAACGAATAGCAGCGCCTCCACGCTGCAACGCTTAATCATGGAATTACAGTGACAGAGTATCGCTAATGCGATGCTAATTCACCGTTAAGAATTAATGTTGTTTCGTTCAAAGTTCGCCGCAAGGACGAAATTTGAAAGGCGATTTTCATTCGTACATTCGCGAGGCTGGGTGAAGTAGAAAATTTCGCAGTATGACGTCATCGTCAAAAATACGATTGAACATTTTGAACCGAACGAACGAATCTAATTAGCCGAACGTCCCTAAGTAAAATCCGCCATTCAGGGTAAAACTTCGGTAATGGCAATCAATGATAACGAATCCATTCCCATTCACTTACCATTCGCATCTTTTGAATTTCTTTGGCCAAGCACCATATGTCCAATGATTAATTTTGATAAAAATATACACACAGGAAATCTGGATCGCGTTATTAAAAAACACGCACATATGGTAATGACGGAAATTCATATCGTCGCAATCTTTGACATACAACGATGGATGGATACTACATAAAATTGTTTTTTAATTTTCTTTTTTAACTTTTTTTTTATTATAATGGAACCAGGTTTTGTGCAATTAAATTGATTTATTGATTACCCACGATGTCTAAATGTTCTTCCTGGTGGATACACATGTATTTTCAATCCACCGTATACAGGTATACAAGCATATACATATTACATATATATTTTTTTGCTTAAACGACAGTTTTCTCACGAGCTCGGCAAAATGAGGAAATGAGGTCTTCCGGATGGTGTTCACTTGGGCATGAACGCTAACGCTTTAACGAGTGTCGATAATTGAAATTGTTTTAGAATTAATTATCGCATTACTCGAGTGCACAGTGCACTTTCTGGTAAATGGCGACATAGACAAGTTCCGTGAAACCCAGTTACACGTTCACCTTAAAAAGCGTGGATAAATGGGAATCTATTAAATGCTGGCTATAGGGTTAAATTAATTATATGTATGTTGGGAACATTGAATTATTTCTAGATTACCTTTAAGAATCGCATAGTCCCAATGGAAAAAGAAAATGTATCAAAAACGAATTTGACAGCTTCCCTACGGAGTCGAACGGTGAATTAATTTAAAGTCGATTTTTCATCGGCATGCGTAAAATCCCGTTTGAGTGATAGTAAAGCGCAGAATTGGTGCCCTCTTATTACGATTTTACGAAGAAAAACGGAGTGGCAAATGAGCCTCGTGCTTAAATAGCTTTTCTCGGATGGTGGGAAAAGCCTTTGGTAAAATCACCATGCGACCCTTAAAAGGAGAAAATGATTACCCGCGCAATCTGGGCGAAGCCTTTCCTGCATCCCGACAGATTTTCGCCAATTTGGAATTGCTCAGAAGTGAATAATGGAGATATATAAGGATAGCAAAAGTTTTTCGCTAGTTGAAAGGTAGTACGGTAAACCGAGAAATAGTGTGAAAAAAATTAATTGATTGACGCATAGTGAAAAATTACATTTGGCCATTTCACGAGCGATTCTGTAGGATTTAGCACGGACACAAACCGTAGCAGGTTCTCCTAGTGTCGGTAAATGTTGGTGCAGGAATCTGTAGTCAAAACCCCCATATTTTACTACCGTGTCGATCAGTATTTACTACAAAAAACTTGGAAATGATACTTGAGTCAAATTCTAACCTAAATTGTCAAATTTGACATCAGCATTTCATCTAGATAACCTTATTTATACGTCATATCATCCACCATATAAATTTTATCAAGACGTCGAGCCGATAAGTTCCTGAAGGCTTACAAGATGCGTCCTTTTAGAGAGACTGACAGCTGATAACAGGTTACCCTCAACGAACCCTTATTGGTTATCGAAGCGGGACATTTCCACGCAAAGAAGGTTAAATGAATTACGTGTTGAAGAGTCCTATGTCACAGGGGTGAGAATGTTCTGGCAGAATATATAAGTAAGCCTCTTATAGAGAGCAGGGCGAAAAAAGTGCTAAAGGCTAGTTACATTGTACCAAACGTATCGAAAGCTAAGCGTCGTTTGTCCCTTTAAGTATAATCATCAAACTCATGTAAATAACACGATATTCCTGGTTTACCAAAAAAAAACGACCATAAGATTTAAACGAATTTAACCTTCGCCGAAAATTAGCAGCCAATCTTCTTTACCGACCGAACGAATAATTTCAGCGGAATAATTAGCCTGCGCTCTGAACCACAATTTATCCCTAATTCATCGATGCCCTTGATAAGCGCAGCCGAATAATTAACGGCGATTCCGTCAAACGATCGTCCGTCAATCGGTATAGGCGCGTACTCATGAGTTTAACCGTGCGAACTAAACTATCGAGAGTTTATATCGCAATGCTGATGAGCAACGTTCCATCAGCAAAGTGGAAAGCGACGGGTCCAGGGCGTTGCGTGTTTCCAGTTTATGTAATGTGCGGTCGTTCTGTATTCTGTCTGTGCGAAACTGCGGCTGGTTGTGAACTAGCCATAAATTAACTAGCTGTAGTATCGGTGTGAATCTCTCTGTTCTCTGTGCATCTATACGCTGTGACGCTTGTATACCTTTTTTACGTTTACTATACAGGCATATAAATATATATACAAATGAACTTTCAGATGTCTATATACGCTACAGGAAGTTTCAAAATTAGTTTGATTCGCGTATCCACTGCTTACGTACATATGCCAAGCCACGCGGGTAATGTATGTCGTCCCGTTATTAGAACCCTTTGACCTTTATGTCCTCATTGCACTATCAGCAAGATGATGGAGCATACAGCACGGCTTACAGCAGCGAGAACACACGGATATCTTATTGCGTCAGAAATTTCGATCTGGAGCAAGTCCTAAGGGACTGGGACATTTGCAATGTGTACGTGCTTACAGGATAGAGTGAATGAGCTAGCATAAAGCCTTTATGGGTGCTTTGGTGCACAGAATATATTGGTAACCGTACTCTTGCGGTATGGCATCTAGCGCTACCTGTGGCCAAAAAAACAACTACATCGCGCCGTAGTACGATTTTCCAACTAGGGAAGAATTTTAAGGTACCCATCTTGAAAGATGATTGTTCTCATACACTTTCTTCCCCCCAGCCTACTTTTTTGATCTCCTTATACCCTATTGTCTCCATACTACCCCTCAGGTGCTCGAATTAATAATCATCCCTAAGATCCTGTGGGGATACAAGAGCTTAACTTCGCAATTTATTTTAACATTGTCTCGAGACACGTGTGGAGCTTAAAAAAGTTCACGAGTTCCAGGAGCAGTGTCGTGCGTCTAAAAATATCCAAAACAGGAGTACCAACTTCTAGGGTCTATTCAGTTCGAAGTCCCGATCAATCAGCGTTTCCCGGGACCCAATGACAATTCATAGAGTTTCAAACCCAATATTCTTACTTCGGGCACCCAACAATATCACCAGAAGCAGCCATGTTGGCATCCCTGGTTTTCCTTAACAATTTCAATGATTCTTGATACGTTGGCAAACTAGTGCTACCATGGATAAACGTCTCGTTTAAACTATGTACCCAAGCGCGAATACAATACATGGGAAACAGGACTGGAATCTGTTGATAGAAAATCCAAAGTCCCTAGGACGTTTGTCTCGTACCGGAATTAATTCGAAATACGGTATATGGGAGCATTCTCGATCTTTGGGCTGGTTCCTAGTCGGGCTTGCTCGTACCATTTCAATTGCAATGGACGTAGGTATCGAGAATCCTCGAACCAAGATAATACTAACCTATACAATTTGGCTCTGGTGTAGGTAACAAGGCGATTCGGGTGCCGGTTTGATATAGCGAACGGCCAAGTTTCCCACGTGCATTAGTTCCCTCGTTTGTTCAGTTTGAGTTAGTGAAGCTTAGACGTTAGCCATAGTTAAATATATATATATATATACGTACGGTATAAAAGGGCTTAGGTTGCAAGTACGAAATCGGGAAAAGGTAGCGATGCGTGCTTCTGCCGTTTCCGGTTTTCGTAGAAGATCGCTGGGACAGCGTAGGAGGGCTGAGGTCGGTATTGTGCAAAGCGCAATGGAAGCACGTAGTAATTCACGGGGGCACGTATGCGTGGGCTAAGTGATAGTACGTGACGATTTATGCTATCCCCATATGTGTCTCATATGTGGGTACCATGCGCGTAGCGTGCGTTTCTCTGTGAGGTATGCATATGGAACTGTGCGGGATTGCATACTGACGGGTTTCGCATGTGATATTCATTTGGTATGTATTTGACGTAATATGTAATATATATATATATATATATATACATATACACACATCATGTTACATACACACGAAGAGTAAAGGACTAATGGCGGAATCACCGGACAAAGAAGCTGTGCATGCAGCGGACGAAATATCGGAAGGACGATTCATTGGATGGGTATAGGGCTTTCAATTGAAAATGGTATGGGCAGCGGAAGAGGCTGTGGTGCCATTCTGAGATGTGGGACGATATCTCCGATATCTGTAAAAGCGATTGGGTTCTCTTTTGAATAGGCTACTATTGGTGAATGGTTTAACGATTGCTCTTCATATTATATATATATATACGTTTGCCAAAGAGATACTTTAAGGACACGAAAAATCAAGGGGCGTTCACAATAGCAAGTGGATGTTAAAAAAAGAAAACTACTACCTTGGGACATCATGGCATTGGAGTTCTGACCTAATATAACCTAACGAAAGATTTCTAAGCCCATCACCCATCACCCATACCCAAAAATGAGAAAATATACAAAAATTTGGTGAGACAGTCCCCGCTTTATGGTCCTCAAAACAGTCATTACGCTGTAAAATCTTTGAGGACTATCCCCAAAAACAGCCACTTGTCCTCGAAATAATGACTTCGTAAATAAAATTGTCCCCAAAGTATCGCCTGGCAAAAAATATATGTATATGTCTATGTTTTGATTGACCATATAAATTTTGATTATTCGTAACATTTTGAATTTTTATTTTTGACTTTAATTGTATCTACGCACTTGGGTCATGTGTTTAATTTGAATTCAGTTTAATCGATTTGATTTCGTTAACGAGGAAAAGCCGAGATAAGAGGGATGAGAAAATTTAAGTTATAAAATAGTATATATCGCAGTCCAGATGCTGCTGGCTTTCTTCTTGTTATATCAAAGGTGCAAAGGTGAACCCCCTATAATGCTCTCTTTGGATGGGATGGAGAGATAGAGATAAGTTATCTATCTAGGGGTTGGGATGGTACTACCGTCCTTTAAAACTGATTTACCTCGTAGCAAGTGGGAACGTGGGCGACTGTGCTGCCACGGACTGCCTGTAATCGGTATTCGTATTATCGTACTGGTACGAGCGACACCGAGGACTCCGAATGGGTTCGAAGTTCTTATAAGGCAAGATGGCGGTTGACTGCCGCGAAGGTAAACTTTTAGCAGTGTAAATATTGCTCCGTGTACGAAGTGGCCGATAAACTTTGCGTCTGAGAAACGCGATCATGTAGTATATACGTATGTATATGCAGACCCATGTATACCAAGTATCCGCCATGGGTGGTTACGGAACGTTACCGTTGGACGAAGAAGAAGTTCGCTGTGGTAAAAGTTTAAAAAAAAAATAAATCGTCCGTAAAATTTTTACAGTGGGAGAAAATTTACATTTCGTTAGACTACCAGCTTTTTTTTTCTTCCCCTATAGTAGTAGACATTTGGATGGTGAATGCAGATGCGCCTTCGGACGTCGTAAAAGTGCATTAGGCGCATGCTTCGGGAGGATTGTATATATATAAATATATAAATTCATAACCCGGTGTAAATATTGGAGCATGAGACTAGAGAGTCAGACCGTGCGAATTCTGTATATATAATATACGACAGTGATAAGAAAATGATAGAGGATGAAGATGAAAGGGTGTATTAAAAGAAAAAATGATCGAGGGTAAAGTGGATGGCGGGGGTCTTCTTAATATTTTGTAATAAATTACCAAGTTTGCCGGCGGCGGCTTCGGATACAACTAATCTTGGTAAGAGCAAAGTCCCAGGAAACTTCGATGGGGAACTTGCTGTTTAGTTTATTATATCTCGGTAATAGTCTGGCCGCTTTTGGTCTTAATCTCTCGGATAAGATAAGGACGGAAAAGGACGGCGATTCCTATTTCGTTCGAAATTACTTAATTATGCGATAAGGAAAATAGAAATAAGAAATTTTTTGGTATTACTATAGATGACTTGTATATACAGGGGTTATTGTACGTTTTTTTTTACGGTGAGTAACAATGTATAGTGATTGACGGGGGTATCGTAAAAATTGAAGAATTAGGTGAACTCGATAAATAAGATAATTTTTGAATATGCGAATTAAATTTTTCTTCGGTACAACGTAACTATGGATTACGGTACTATACATAACTGTATATAGGGGTTATTGTATGATTTTTTTATGGCGAGTAACAAGGTGTAGTGGCTAACGGGGGTATCCTAAAAATTGAAGAATTAGATGAACTCGATAAATAAGATAATTTTTGATTATGTGAATTAAATTTTTCTTCGGTACAACGTAACTATGGATTTCGGTACTATAGATAACTGTCTATAGGGATTGCTGTACGTCTTTTTTTTTTTCACGGTGAGTAACAAAGTGTAGTGGCTAACGGGGATATTAAATAGGAGAATTGGGTAAACTCAGTGAATAGGATAATTTACGTAAATTCTTTCACGTACTCGTTATCCAACATAATTTTATATACTGTTTTATTCCAATTGCCATGTTTATGTGCGAAGGTACGCTTATTGACATATGCGTCGCGACGTCTTTACGTAGTTTGAATTATTCGGTCGGCAAACACATCGCAAATTGGAGCACGTACTTCTGCTTGTTTTTTCTTCGCGAGGAAAGAAAATACGAATTGCTGAAAATGAAGATAATTTTAAAAACTTCTCAAGCGGCAAGGTCGAATGTCATCTGACGTATGCGAGCTCGTTTTCTTTTCCAGTTTCTCGCACGGTGACCGTAACATTACCGGGAGTGGTAAGAACTTCCGGGGATCGTCGAGTCGTCGCGTCCGGTTACCGCCGGAAATGTTGACGTACCGGAGACATTTTGAAAACGTGTCGGGAATTGAAATGAGAACGAAGCAAGAATAAGAAATAGGAAAAGACATAAAAGAAAGCAGATCATCTTGATACTGCGTTTTCATTATCAACAAGGGAAAAAATTTTTTTGTCGAATGTGTCTTGTTTAGGGAAAAACAACGAAGAAATTTTTTTTTATTTTCCGCGTGGAAAATAAGAAGCTCTTATCAGTTAAGATCCTCGCTTAAGCAGACATATTTTTTTCGAACGATATATAATATATATTCAGGTATCACGTTACGTCACACATAACCTTTACTTATCTCACAGAAGAAAAAGCTTTCATTATTAAATCAACAGAAATTTCCAACGTAATAAAAGCTCATATATCTAAAATGACAATTATTGTGATCACCCATTCCTTGAAAACGTATAGTCGCCATTATGCCTCATAAAATACGTATAAACTCACATAAGGTACACAAAGCTTTCCGGCGATTACAGCTTACACCAGAAGGGAGTTGTAACAAAGATACACGAAGCACAAGGCGGAGATGAAAGAAAAAGCTCAAGACTACGTTCTATAATTCCTGAAGGGACTTTTCTCGTTGACATCTTAAATAGCATAAGCTCTATTGGATCCTACGTTCCCCCACGGGAGAAGCCCGAGTGCAAGTCTTTCGTCGTGCAATGGTTTCCTTTGGCCTTCGTCTTTTTTTAACTTCGTATTCCGTTGAAGGAAAAAGCACATTGTGATAGGAGTGTCTGACCCACATTGTTCCCTACTATACAAAGCAACAGTAAAGTCTGTGCAGCCGATAAAAATATTTTACTATAAAAATCAAAAAAAAAATATGGGACATAATAAATCCCGAGTACTAATTTTTAAACTTTTTTTACAATTTCAAAAAAATTATCGTCAATATCTTGGCCTACCGGTCATATGCAAAAATTCGCCTCGGGACCATTCTCGTTTTTGCGTGGGCAAGAAACTGGTGCGTGAGTAAAAAAAGTGCAAAAAAGGAGAAGAATGTGTACGAAGGGTCAAAGGGAAACGGGAGGCAGCGTACGTGGACAAAAGCAGAGGAAGTTACGATGCGGCAGTCGCAGCGCTGGTTTCCTCGCCTAAGTTATGGTGCCAATTTGTTGCTTTGCCCATGCACGAAGCCCGACTGCAATACACGGACCTAATTGATGCCAGGACGAGGAACGTTTTTAGCGCGAGCTCGCTATGGGAGTGGATAAAGAAAGCGAAAAAAAAATAAAAAAGATAATAAAGCTACGAAGCGCACGTGCGCGTTGCGACAAACGCGGAAAGTGGAAACGGTGGAAAAAGTAGACGAGGACGACTATAAACCTCTAATTGTCAGTTTTTCATACTTATTTTCCCATATAGTACGTATCCCTATTTGCAGAACTGCGCGAGCGATAACCCCAATGGCATCCAATAGAATTCAGGATAAAGCTTTTGAATCCGGAAAGAGACGGGATAAACAGATTATCGATATATTGTATCAATTTTATCTTTTTCTACCCTCTCTCTCTTTTATCTTTCACCTAATTTCAAGCTTTTTCACTTACGGGATATCGTTTCGAATTTGCATGATTTTATTTTCCCGAGAATTCATGAGACAACGAGGAAAGGAGCGACACCCCCCCCCCCTACCCCCCTTTTCCTCTATTCCGGGACACAAGGGTAAAATTAATCACTCCTCGGACAATTTTTCCGGTACATTTTTCTTAGGCCGGTAACACGGAAGAGGGGTGGGACGGGGTGGGAAGTTGATGTTATAGTAGGGGGTGCTATCAGTTTTTGCGATTTTTCATCCCGAATGAGAAATGATAGTCGCGTTTCCCTCGTTCCTTCGTTCAGAACGCATGCGTTACGCGCGGAATGATATTTTGGAATTTGTAAACTCGCGCCATCTTTCATTCGCTTCGTAAGCATTAACGACTCGATCGATATACGTATTCGCTATTTACACGTATGTATTTCGGACATGATTGAAACTGTAAATTTATGTTGAAATTCATATGTCACTTTTCAAAGTTTCCCATTGGTATAGGATCTACGTCAGAGTGGTCGCATATTGAAAATAACTCGAAAACCTGTCGTCACCTTCCCGTCACTCCCATTGGTCGTCCCTGTCGTCATTCGATGCGCGAGGATTTGACAGAGCGCGGTGACTTTTGAAATTTAATTATATGAACTTATTTTTTAATCTTTCGCGAGATGCTGGATCGACGCTCTCAATGGACCTTTAAACAAAATCTAGATAAACAAACCTACCGTTTGTCGTTTTTGTCACTCGCGAATCATGTACGGTTATTATTAAATCTCTATTGCGTTGATAAGCGCCATCTTTCTGATAGCACAGAAGATGCTGTAATGACGTAATGTAATGGTAAACAGCGTGCCGGCTGATATGTTGTAATTCGTTACGCAGTATAAGCCGGGGATGGTTGTGGCTACCACAACGCTCGATTAAACGATGATTTTCGCTACACGCACAGATGACTTACGTTATTTCCGAAGGGTCCTTACAGCCTGCGCGTAACCTCGTGAAAGATTGTTTCTCGGCACAGAGGGTGAGTATATATATATATAGTCATATAAGTATAAATATGTACACACACGACATAAGTTTCAGAATTTCATCCTGCCTTTTCCAATATTACGTCAGAACGTGCATTACAGCAAATTTTGTATTATTTGAAAATTATTTTGCAATTTCGTAAAGTGTCCGAGATACTTTTCGCGTGTTACGTGAGATAAAGTAAATCATCAATCGTCAAAGTGTAGGTAACAGACATACAGGGTGTTCCTGTATATACACCATTATGCACCTTAATCAGAAGTTTGCATAGAATAACTAAATTTCCATGACACTGCGACTTTTCTGTAAAGTTACAAGAAGAATTTTTTTTTACAAATTATATTATAAAGTGACGGTCACATTGAACTTTCAAAATTTAACCAACCTCAGCCACTTGGGGCTGTTATGAGTTTGGTTAAGGTTATGTTAGGTTATAATTGACTGAAATGTCAATGCAAGGCTCTCTAACGTTAGTCTTTTTTTTAAACTTAATCATTCCCTGTTACGAATGCTCCTTAATGTACAAATTTATACAAATTATATACTCGACTTACAGCTATTCTCAGTGATATTAATAAGTATTGTTAGAACACACCGGCTTAAATTGTATACTCGGAATTGCTTAGTTATTCAAAGAAATCCCATTGCCAACAACGGAATTCAAAACTGTTATGGTAAAAAGTTGGTAACACTGAATGGAATCTTTCGAGTAGAAACAGCCGCGTTCAATCGGACATTTCTAAGTACATTAATTGCCAAGCGTGACAAACGTCAGAATTCCCATGACAGATTATATTTAGCATACAAATAAAGACGACAACAATGGCTACAATAAGATTTACATTTTCTCACTGCAGTAGGAAACAGTAAAGTACGACTTACCAATCTCTAAGTATTTCTGATGTACGGGATCGTATTGTTCCCACGTGACGCTCCGAAAACGACTTTTCTCACGACTCGCCGGTAGAAAAGCGTCGCTTCTTCCGTGATGCTCCATGGCGTTTGGATTTCTGTAAAACAACAAAAAAAAGACTTACAACAGTCACTTACTCGTTTAAACGTCACTCCGTTTGCCCCCCGATTTCCAATCCGACGTCACGGACATCGGAACGACGTCCCGGTGTCGCTCGTCATGAAAACCCTCGGTCGCTTTAGCAAAAGAAAAACAAAGTCACGTCAAACCATCGTACGACTCCCACTGCACAACGACGCCTACAACGAACGACGCCTACAACGAACGACGCTTACAACGAACGACGCTTACAACGAACGACGCTCTCGCGGCAGTCACTTGTTTCGCCATAAATCACGCTTCTTTCTGACCGTTCTTAATCACGTTCCCAGGAGCGAGAACGGCTACGCTTAACCGTGGTATTAATTAATACGTCAGAGGCAGCAACGCAAGAGGCTGCTCCAGGCGTTTCTAGTTTGTTAAACAGAGTCGACTATACCTACGTACAGGTAATAATAACGTCGAAGGTGGTATAGCGAAAGGTCACATAAAATTTGTTTTTATCGCAACCCTTACATCGTCCAAATATAATTATATTACAAAAAATAGCTGCGTCTAAAAAATACCCCTTGTTGGTATAGGTATACCAACGTATATAGGTATATACATCGCCCCTCCAGTTGTCACTAATAAGTCTTCGTGTACGTCTACCCTTCTTAGGCGCTCGTATAATTCCGTATAATTCGTAGACTCGCTCTTACGTACTGGCGAGATGTAAAGTGCGATATTCCAGTCACGCCCTTCGCATAATTCAACATCGACCGATACAGCCGATGTTTCGGTATGTTTTGCTGGTTTCTGCCTGTGAAACGTATACTGGCGTAACACGCCCGCGAGCTACTGGTACCGATATTGTGTAGTATGCAACGACCGACGAACCTGCCTTCCATTCGCCTCCTGCGTCCATCACCAACGGCCATGAGGGCTCATTGGTTAGGTTACTTTGGGACAGGCTGCTCTGCAGGAAGTAACATACAAGCGTACTGTGTTTACAATAGTCGCAGTACACCTACGATGTCCTTTGAGCACATGTCCGACGCAGGCGACGGTCTGCACTCGACTGACGAGCATACTACTATCATTGTACAGATTACTTGGTATTACTGATGGTTGATGGTTATTGACAGATTAGGTAAGCAATTCGCAGCATCCAAATCGTGGAGGAGAAGAAAATTTTGCGTGATGGGGAAGAGGAGAATGAGATTAGAGAAGATAAAAGAGTGAAAATTAAAAAAATTGTGGATATGACCATACGTATGTATTGTGTATATCAATGACATGGGCTGAATTTTGATAAGGAGGGGTTATTCGAAATTTCTCAATGTTATATCAGCAGTTCCGACGCGGACGTAATGAATCTGTTAGGGAAGAATTATGCGTCTGTGTATATGTATATATAGTTATACTGCACGTTATACTGTAATTCGTAACAGTTTCTGACGAGACTATACGCGAAGCTGTATACTGTAGCAGTTATGGGATATCGATATCGCGAATGTATTGAGTTAGACTTATGGGTATGGCTATTTTGACAGGTTGCTCGATATCTATGTAATATTATTATGATCATCTAGATAAAGATGGGCATGAGATTAGCTGTACTGAGTATAGATATACGACTGAGTGGATGCGAGATGAAAAGTTGAGAAAAATAATAAAAATTTGAATATAATTTTATTCCTTTGTTAAATTTTACAGTTAAGTCCAGTCTCTTTCTTTCGCGAACCGGATACTGCGACGGCGGGACAAAGCCACATTTACCTGGGTTGAAAAGAAAAATGTAATAACTTTTTGTCACGTTCACGTCGCCGTCTTCGGAATGCGACGAGACTAAAAATAGAAATACGGTTTAACATTAGCGTTTTATCCCGTGTGAGTATATGGGAAAATGATAAAAACACAAAAAAAGTACTTTAACGTATATCATCCTTGTATCTCTCTCACTCGCATGCACTCTAGTCCCTCGCTAATCCATATACGATTCTGAAGAGACTTCTGAGACGAAAAATATAAAAAATGTGTACCCATACCCTACGATACATTCTCGAAGCATATGTGAGATCGAGACACTAAATTTCACTTACGAAAAATACTGCGAATATTTTTAAGATCGACGTAATATCGGCGTATGTGTACGTATAGAGGTAAACGAAAAGGTCTATGATGAAAATGAATTAAACCGAAAATAGCGGACGAGCCTTAAAGCTGAGCGAGATCCAAGCAGCCAAGAAATTGAAATTCCCATCAGTCCTGCACTAATGGCGTAATGAATTATTAAGGATTTCCTTAGGAACCTGCGAGCATCGTCGTCTCGTGAAAGTACCGTAGGACCTTCTCAGACAAACTGAGATCCGCAAGGTATATCCTAACTTTAACGTCCCACTGAAAACCCAAATTCAAGGCGACCGTATGTAATTACTTGTGGATGCGGATTAAGGTAAACTCTTTAAGGATCCATTTTTCAGATTTCAATATACATATGTATATATATATATATATACATAGACTGGGTACATAATTCAGCATAAAGAGATATTGATTTTATTTATAGGGGACTACGTCCCTAGTGTTTACAACGTAAAAGAGTCCTCCATGCGCGGAATGAATTTCACGATCCAAACAAACGATCACCCGATAGAGTACTAGGGGATAATCATGTTTCGTAAACTCCTTCGTTGTCTTGAAATACTGAGATTATTTTCTTCCCTTACGAAATTCAAAGTTAATATCCGTTGTCGATAATCGAGTATTAAAAAGCACCGATGTGTATGTGTCAACGCGTATTATACGATTTGATAAAATCGTGTTAAACATATAAACATATCTCTGCGATAATCCATGATTTTAGATGCGCAAACACTGGTCCATTGAATTTTCGCGGACAATAGAATCCGGTTCGCTGATAAGTGACAGCTCCACACGTGCTAATCCTTAAATCCACTCATATCGTGTACTTGAAGAACATATATGGCTTAGACTGCAGTTTCCTGTTCCCATACAGGCTTACATTAGACTCGTGCGTACAGTCCTGGAGACGCGTAGATACTCCGTGTAATCACGTGAATAAGGAGGAATAGCTGAGAATAATCTATAACGCGCAGCCATCCTGAGCGAGAATCATCCTTCCCCCAAAGCGCAGAATTATGGATCCATTGAGTGATTTGTCAGATATAATTTCGCATAAGACCATAATATAAAATAGTAAAATGATAAGATAAATTTTTCAGGAAAAATTACAAGCGCGCAGTAGGTAAGGTCAGTACGCAGTCAGACATGCCTAAGGGAACGCACGAGGCTGGTCTGAAATTATCCTAACCTACTGTGTTGTAATACCCCACTCGCACTATAGATATATTAAGAATGCAATAAATATTTAAACCGAAGGTCGATCGAATACTTGATAAGCTGATAAGAAAAATTTGAGTGACGTCAGAACGTTCGTGTAACCAGTCTCTTTCGCAAAACCACCGACTGTCGTATACGTCGCCGCCATGACGTAAAACTTTTTGAACCGTGCTGTACGTTATATCCGGTTGCTTAGAGATTACCGGGCTGAGTTAGATTGCAAAGCACAATGCGTACAAAGCATGCACGCCCTCCTGTTCCCATAGGTATGGATAATTCGAGGCACGCACAGACGTCGTCATACTCGTCAGGGTAAACACCCTCGGTGCCGCTACGAAGGACGATGAATTCGTTGGGGATTACGTATTCGCCCAAAGCCATTTCGACGTCTTGTACGAAGGTATGCGGCTAAATGAGAGCCTCTGTAATGGTTTCAAGGTTGAAGGATTTAGTGCGAAGAGAGTATAGACTTTCCCTATTATAGAGCTAGGAGTGTGCGTATATATATGTATATAGCGACGGGCTGGCACCTACGAACCAATTTACCCACACGTACTGTTTATATATGTATATATGTTTGTATTCTCTTATCCATCCTAGCCTCTCTTTGACCTATACGAATACACATGTCTACTACCCTCGTATCATCCTGTTGAGGAACTAGATATAACTATAAGCTTAGTCAGGGATGGCATCAAGGTCTACGGCTTAATGCTACTGGGGTAGTTAAGGGGGAACGACACTTTTCCGTACTGCGGACGGATTACTGGGAAATTGAGCCTCTAACGGATATAACCAGAGACTTGAGAGAGAGTTAAGTATCGGGTGAATTTTTTTCTTTTGTAATTGCCGAACAATCCTTTATCGACGATAGGATATATATAGGTACGGCGTTTGATAAGTTTTTTTTTGACAGCGATATTTTAATATTATCTTCGAAAGGAGTTTTTTTTTCGAAAGGTAAAGTGCGGAGAGACGTTACCGAAGAGAAAAATTTTTTTGGTGCTTAACATTTTGGATACCGTAAATATTGCCTTATCAAATCGAGGACGAAGTACGTGGCTAAATTGTCTCGAGTTATTTGACGGGTAAATCGACGTGTCTCGCGCTACTTTGCGAAATAAAGTAATTTCAACGTGGCGCTCGGTCTCCGTGTCTCGAAATTACAAGTGCTACGTACACCCAGAGGTCGGACAAATGGCCTGCAACTTCTGCACTTTCGTAAGGTGGTGGGAATTCCGCGAGAAATTAAGCTCGAATATGAAGCTTTTTTGCGAGTATCAGCGGGAAATTCTGCAGCGAGAAAGCCAAGAATGTGTTAACGACCTCGGCGAGTTGCTTAAGGGGGAGCTAGTGGTGGTGAGGAGACCGCTTGTAATTGCGCTCCTTGTGTATTCTCCGTGTACCATTTTAATTAGCATCCTTGAAAAATGAAAAAAAATTATTAGGAATCGTCGTTCACTGAAAATCGGAAAATGTGAAAAAAATATGCCATAACGAAAATATTTGTAAGACCAAAAGCATGTTACAGCCTGGCACGTTCTTTTGACGAAATTGCCAAATTGTTTTTTCAATGGAAAAACCAAGGGTTAGGGCGGCGGGAGAATCGATTGAAATTCCAGCAAAGGCCAAGAAGGTACACGAATTTACAAAGTATTGCGCTGCCGGCATAAAGAGAGAAGAGTTTCCAAAGTGTAACGTGGAAGGGCGGACTAACGTATACGCAGTGTGTTACGACGACGATGATAATGATGGCGCTCGTGTGCATCGCAAGGGTCGTGCATGTCACCGGATGCACTGTGAGAGAGGATACGGTTGAAGTGAAGGTGGTAGAGCGAAGAAAGGTTGGGTTGGGTCGGGAGAATATTAAAGTTTGCTCATTAACTGCTGATGCATTGCTCTCTGTCTACCCTCTAGTCTCTGAATGTGAGTTAAACCATCCCCACGTAGCTACGTAGTGTTTTGCGAATACGAGCTATTATATACGATACTCTCAGGACAATTTCTTTAAAAAAAACCCTACACTTTGAGGACTTCCGGCTCTTTTGAAGACTCAAAAAATTCAATCCAAAGTTAAATAAAATAACTCTAAATCACTTAGGCATCGGCATGGCTGATTTTTATTAATGAACATTAATTTCACCTTCAAAATTTTCACGTGCCAGTTTATGGGGTATTGCATAAAAGCTACGAAATGAATTAGCGTATTAATATTCCGGGAGTCTCGCGAAATTGCGTTTGGCCGGTGGGCCGGCAGTGAATAAGCATGGGATTGTATGGGAAAAGGATGGGGAATGTATACGACGAGAATTCGACTTCCAACCATTTCGAACGTGCTTAATGGGAACGAATGGGATCTTGTAGGGTATGTAGGAATTTTATCAAAGGATTATGACGTATGGGGAACAAGATATGAGGGAGGGGGCGGGGTTTCGGAGACAGGCGAGGATGCTGGTAATGTGGCTGCCTTGTACAGGGGATGCATCTAGAACCGCAAAATCTCCCTGCCGACGCGACTCGATGCGGGAGTTAGGTACGTATGGGTAACCTACCCCAATGTACTATGGCTAAGGGTGGAGTTAGGTATGTGTGGTAAATTGCTATTAGTGGTTTAGGAGACACGCTAAAATGGTTAACACTAAAAGCGGCATCATATAGTTTCTATAAACGGATTTTCAGGGCGGGTGGGGTTAACTGTAAATCTCATGGGGTTGATAAGTAAACGACACCCCCCGTGGTGCATACTGCACAATAAAGTACGGATAACCTACTGCACTTTCGGTAGAGATTACTCCTGCTTCCGAACGCTTAGAGAATTTACGACAATTAGATACATGTATATTGTTTTTTCATCATGAAATTCAACGTTTACCCGTTCTGCTGCAATTATTGTTTGGTAGCTCGTTACGGTTGCTACTCTAATTAGTCTCGGGTCACGCACTGATGCATTGCTGTGCTCGAGCACCCCTGGTGCTCCAGTGAATTAAGGCACTGCGGATATTTGGCTGAGCGCACTGCGTTCTTTCTACTTATCTACGTGCTGTGCGATGCGCGGGAAAATTTAAAAAGGAAATCGAGCGTTCGAAACACTGGTGTTGGCGGCTGTTTTAATCTTTCAGTTACATTCCTGAAACATTTTTTATAATATTTAATGAAATAATGCGTGCGTAGTGGTAATGTGTCTGTGTCGTATTTTCCAATGATTTCGGTCTGTATAAATTGTTAATGAAGAAAGTTGAATTACGTAACTTTCGCCTGCTTCAACTGTATGCACATTGTAATAGTTCGAGACTCAGACTACGTCTGTGTGTATACTTCTGAGTAGATTCCAAATTGATTCTCTGGAATTTCTTACGATATATAGGAAGCTAAATACAGATGGTTTAGTGGGAATAAATTAGAAATGTGATATAAGAGAATAATCAAATCCAATGTCTCGGTTGGAATTCATATACATAAATCAATGTTTAGCTCAAATAAAAAAATTCCTACTGTACCCTAGGGATTTTTTTTACGCGTACACGTGATTGGTATTGAACGATGAAAGCTATTTGTTTCATCCAAAAACCGAAAGCTCTTGAATTTCGTATTCCGAGGATTTCCTAATGTTTTTTTTTCAGCAGTCATTTACATCCTTCAAAGATTTTCGGGACTATCATCCCCATTTCGCATACGGAGTATGGGGAGCGAGGAAGACTAGATATTTCTTGAACAGAGAGAAAATCTTTCTCCGATGCTAAAAAGCGTAGCTGGCGATGCAGCATCACACGGATACGAAAAATTGCTTTGGTTCAGCCATTTCGCGTAGTGAGGGTGGAAAGTTCAGCCCTGGAGCTATTATGATTGTTCGAGGGTATCAACGTTTTCACTCAGATAATCATGACGCACATTAATCTTGCTCTGTTCGCTGAGAATGGAGAGAGGGTGCCAGTGAGTGCAAGAGTGTACCGCAGTGAACATGGGGGTCGAAAGGGGATGAAGTGGACGGAAGATGTTTTGACTGATCGAACTTTGATTACTTCTCTTCCTCGTCTCTATTTGTGAATTTCGATAAGCATAGGAGTTACGCCGTATACGGTATAGGAGAAACTTTCGCGTTTAGTATAATAGCGTTAAGTATCATCGTCCTTTAATGAGTTTTAATTGTGTCGATTAATTAAGACGATCCCATTGAAGCACCGTTATATGCATACCAAAAAAAAATTATTAAATAAAAATCTTCAGTCAATAAGATTTTTTTATCAGGAAAAAATTTCAATTTTTCTCATCGTTTGTGAAGAGTTATTAAATCTGAGTATAGCCTGAAAATTTGATAGTCCCCCACGATAATAAGAATGGTACCTACGTTATAACGTCAAAGAGCCGGTTGCACAGAAATGACAAAGGACCAATCGGAAGCTGCAGTGACTGGCCAAAACTAGCCAATGGACAAATAGGATACGACGGCTGCAAACAATAATTTAGCATAATCGTCCAGGCTAAACAGAACGGCACTCCAATAACCACGAGCCGGGCAATCGCAAACAGTGCGTTTCCCGTTTCTCCCCTATCCCTTCGTCTACTTTACTATCGTAATCCCAACGCAAACATCGCATAATGCAGACGTACCGTGTTAACGACCTGCCGAAACGATGGGAGCCTTAATGCATTGCTCTCTGGAAGATTTCAAGCGCACGTCTACAGGCCTCCTTTATTCTTTTTTTTTTCCTTATGAAATTGTGATCCTGTGACGTAATTTTCAAGATTTCTATTTTTGGGCTTCTCTTCCTCGCTACACTATCAAAGCTATTAGGTTACTTGGCTTTCACGGTGCTGGGGCTTGTCTGAACAATTTTTTGTTTGTTTGCCTTTAATGCTCTCCTGTAATGAGTTTTGGGATAGGAAACTTAATTACCGACTGATGGTAATTACAGGAATCCTATTAATCAAAGCTTGTGTTGTTCACGAGACAATCTACTCGAATTAATGTCTTCGTTGGTTTGGGATTTTGGAGTATTTATAATTGACATGGATTGTCAATTTTTTTTGGTTGCTGATTGTCGTATCGTTCGATGAAAGCCACTTGGGTTTTGGCTGTAATTTGTAAAATTGTCGACTCGTGGAGTACATTGCTGTTTTATTGGAATTCGGGTAACATTTCAAATAATATAGTAAATTGAAGTTAGCCGCGCTCTCTCGACTAGTAGATCTCGTCGGATTGATCAAACCGATCCAATCAATGATCCGATCTGCTTGATCGGTAAAGTAATTATAAATGGTATAATCGGTACAGAGCCATCTACAAGGATATTAAAGTATCGTATTTTTTAGTTGTACGTTCAAAAACGTATTTCCAATTGGTATTCAACTTTTATGGTAATCCACGTGGCTTTTTACGTCAACAGATTTTATGCCTGAGTTATACTAATATCATAGTATTGAATAAAAAATTTTTAATTTTACAACTAATTTGAATTTCGCAAATTCTTTGAAAAGTCGAAAATTGCGATATGAGTGCGAAAAGCTAATCGCACGAAGCTGACAACTTTTTCGTATATCTTCAAGGTTCTTATCAAACTTGACTTCGTGTTGACTTTTCAGATAATATTGATACGGAAAATATTGGAAAGAAAATGCATACAAATTTATAATCAGCCAGTGCGATAATTTGCCCAATAATTAGCAATGTTTGGATAAAAAGCTTTGTATTGTTTGGCAATTTAAATCCTACAACACATGGGTTGTCTATTGCAAATGTAGATCAACGCACTATTTATTATCGACGGATTTGTAATTTGTCATAATTTACGTTAAATAGGGTATAGCGTAGTATGCTACGTTGCTCGTAACTCAATTTGACTGACGCTAACTCCATAGGATTAACCATCCCTCTAACGTTTCTCTCAGTCCCGATTCGATTCCAACCGAACTGCGTGGCCAATATCTTGGCAACTTCTACATAAATTTACTAATTCAATTTCTATAGAGGCTTACGGAGTTTTCACAAAATGGACTATATATTTCGGCTTATCGCCCATAGTTGTGATGAATGGGAAAATTCCTTATCATCCATGCAATATTCGTATCGAACGGCTCAACCCTTTTCGCTGATCCTATAATATTCCCTCTTCCAAAATCATCCCCCCTCCCTATCCCATTCAATCCTATAATCACCTATGATAATTTTTTTCATTAGTACGATTTTTCATAGAAATAAATAATTTTTATACATACTTATACGCGAATATAAAATTTGACTGTGTGTATCTTCACTGTACAACTATCAATATATATATATATATACATTATACATATACTTTGTGCCTTTGCGGTCGATTGATGTATTAGCTGAGAATAAGGGTGGAAAAGTCATTAGCGCGAATAGTTCAACGTCATCATGAGATATGGAATAATATGATACAATATTGATTCTTATTATTAAATGAATTTCATGAGCGTGTAATGTATTCTTTATGTATATTGCGAAACGAATAAAATACTAAACGTATAAGGGTTGTCGTTCGATAATTTATTAAGCGGATGAGGGTGGCTGGGTTAGCGAGGAATGTATTTAATAATTCGAAATGATGAAATTGTGAAGAATTTCACTTATTTAGTAAATTTGACTAAAATATGAATATCATAATCAGACGCTCTAGGACATTTATGTTTGCAAAAATTTTTAGCTTATTGCGATAATAAATTGCAAAAATTTTGCACTACCGTCATTTCACTTGGCTTTTCTTTTTATCTCTTTTTATTTATTACATTGTCAAAAACCAACGTACGTTTCACTCGACTCGTAGTACCTCCGCTCATTAGCGATCTTTGTCCTAAGTGCAATTTATTTGCGCGACTGCAAAACCATCTGAACTTTTATTGTAATGCAATAGTACCGTATCTCGCTAATTGTAAATTATATAAAAAAGGATAAATTCGTAAAAAATTATTACTCGGCTGATTTTGCAAAAATTATTTGCAACCATAACGTTAGATGTTATCTCAATTTGTTATTCGTGATTTTCGCAAAATCGTTCACCGCCCACTGACTGTCCGCGATTTCGCTTTTATCGTCCAATATAATATTTTGCATTTTGCAGAAACGTACGATAATACCATAGACCGTACAATACAACGTGCATCCCAGCTATTCGCTAACCGGTTCGCAGTTATTAGCGAAATGCGTAATTAGTGAATATGGTCTGGTAAGCTTCAACTGATCCCGAAGCGTGAAAATATAAATTTCGCGTACGAGGAGTATCGTGACATGTGAAAAAAAAATTGGCAATATACCAAATAATACGTACGTCCACTAATGCATCGGGCCCGAAAAAAATTAGGGTAGAATATTCAAAATTAACAATCTCTGCCAGTTGACTCGTAATTCGTTAAAAAACTTGACGTCAGAGCCTCAAACTGCACAAAAGCCCAAAATTACCTGACTTATCGAACTGACAGTACCGTAAACGCTTTATAGACCTTTTACAATTGGAGGCACTTAATAATTTAATACTTTTGTCATACGAGCGATAACTTTTAAACGTACTACATTAGTTTCACTAATTCCACAGGAGAAATTTACCTAAGAGATTTTAGTTGGCGGTGAAGTTGCACATCAAATTTGATGTGGGTTGCGACATGTCGTTTATCTTGTAACCTGATACGGGTCTTTCTCTTTGCTTAAGGATATAGGTACGAATGTCCTTTTACGGGTTAATTAATTACTTCCTAATCCCAATCAGCAAACGTCATTTCACGTGAAACGTAAAGTGAATCCTATAGTGAAGATACTTATATACATATATAGTTCTGCATTTTTTAAATGGACCGAACGGTCCACATACGAATGCAGTACAGATATGTAAGTACGTAAAACGTCAGCCATAAGGGGATGAAGAATTATTACAGCACTCATTCGATATATGTGTATGTGTATATATATACTATATATGAAGTAGGTTACTGGCAGTAAACTCAGTGCAGAACCGTGATATGAATATGGTGCGATGTAAATTTTATGTAACGCACGTGCGTAGTGTTTCGCGCGCGCGTACACTCACGCACCTTTCCCATTTATTTTTTATGTATTAAAAAAAAAGACGACGAAGGAAAAGGGGAGAAATAAAAGAGAAAAAACCGAATATTTTCGGAAAATGTACAGATATCGAAATCATTTGCCACTCAATATCGCTTACAGCGTTTAAAGGTGCATTTTCAACGTGGCGTACCGATCGCCTCATTCAACTGTAACACTTTACGATGCATTCGAAATAATTGCTATATGCAGTTTTGCATAATTTTGTATCACTCGAACCTGCATGCTTCCTATTTTCCTTATGGATGTGTGCCTATACGACTTTAATGGTAAAATTTATTATTGTGATGATTTAACAAAATTTAGTTTACGTGAATCTAAAAAGTTTCTACGATTATCGTATACGTATTTTTATATCGATTACGACGAATGCAATTCTTTTTGACTTTTTTGTTTCGAATGTATGAATCGGCTTATCGAATTTGGCGTCCATTACTGGTTGGGCGATATTTTACGAACAAATGGAATAAATGCACTTTGAACTATTATAACGGAAAGTTATGTATTTGTGTGACTGTATATACAACATATTTTTCAATAAAACTTCCACACAGTATCGCCCATTGACAAACGTCACAATGTCGACAAGCGATTTTTGAAAAATGGCTTTTTAATTTTTCACATTCGTATTTTTTATCACTCGAGTGGGAAAAATTTTGGCTTGATGATGATTTATTTTTCGTAAGCACGTTCGCATTCACTTTTTTTAAAATACTCACAGCATTTTCAATCCAATAGCGAGTATTTAATAACAGCTTGAAAAATTGTATGTGAAGAGCGAAGCATCGATAGACCAAATCTGACAATAACCCGCAATTTGTCGTTCACCGGAAGAAGCAAATGGAACGGAAATTCATAGCCCATTAATCATCGACTCATTTCCGTCTTTTCGCCACGTCCGAGGTCCTCGTCGTGCTAACTCCGAAAAAAAGCTCCGCCGCAGCAGCAACCAATAGTCTACTATAGGTACGTTGACGAAGAATTGACTGTAAAAAAATATAATTTTTTTCCCCCATAATCCCATGTATACCTATATCGGTTAATTTCAACGATCCTGACATGACCCAGGTCAAAGTTCTATCAGCATCAGCCATGTCCAGATATATTCCGATGCGCGTCCACGTCTCGCAAGCTTCGGTATAACTTCTCTACCGCGATATACGTTGCTGTATCGACGAAGCAAATTTCACGTCGCCCGGAGGGCAGCTGTACTGAAATATCGTCGGTTCGTTCGATGGTTGCTTTTGAATATTCATGGATTTCGCATATGTCGCCGATAACTTTCTAGGTGAACGAGTCTGGGCGTTATATACGTACCGAGCCCTGTATAGGTGGAAAGGTAAAGGGTTATAGATAAGGGAAGATACGTCGATAGGAGTAGATGTAATACAGGTATGTAAATAAAACTGGCGACCCTGTATATTACCTAGTAATAAATATGTAAACTGAAACGTCCTGTATAAAAAATGACTAGGTTATACGAGAAGCATAGGGATAATTAAGTTTATCAAGTCTTAGGGGAAAAATAAGTTGCAGGTACGTAATGGTATAGGCATGCATATGATATATGAACAGAATGGACACCCTGTAGAAAACTTGTAAACTGGAACCTTTTATGCGAAAAGTTTGTTTTAGGTCGTTGACCTCTTTTCATGTGTTTCGATGGGGTAGAAGGCTTGGGGAGTTCGTGTGTAGTTACGTAAGCGGAGATAATTAGTGAAGTCGTGGACAGGGATTATGAACCGTAGGAGGGGGGTGGTAATAGTATTGGTGGGGTGCGCGAATATATTAAAGCTTCTCGGGTCCAGTGGCCATTAAGAGCCGAGAGAGTCTCGTAAAAAATTCACAGGATTCCTTTATACGTGGGATATTTAATTTTTATTTCGCCGCTTGCAGGCTCTCGCCATTTATCCGGAACAAGCTGACAGATGGAGTGGTCGGCTGGGAGGAAGAGTGAAATACACGTATAACATCCGGTTTTTAAATTTGATCATATAACCAGACCTGTTTCTTCCATGGTACTCTTTTTCTTGCTCGAATTCTCGGCACTTTTTGTCGAAGGGCAATTTTCAGTATTTTTCCAAATTTTATTGACACGATTGATTATTTTCTAAAAATTTTCTTCGATAATCTATTTATTATGCGTCACTGTACAGGATATATTGAGAATACACTTTGAGGATTTTTTGAAAAAGTAATACAAAATCAGTTCGTAGCTGTGAAATCGTCCTGGGGAATTATTTAAATTGATTTTCATAATCCAGTTAAAATGCATGCCTTCATCGGATACGATACGTATATTCAGTTTAAAAGAAACTTCTTACTATCTCGTGTAAAAATTCATCCAATCATCCAAGATCCTTTTAATTATATCTGATCTCATCGGTACCAACGCAAACGACAGACTCTGAACTTTAACGTAGAGTAAAACTTGTACCAGCATAATACGTGGTACCGTATTTCTTGTCGAAAACGTAGCCCATTTTTTTTTATCGTCCAACCAGAGATCGTTATCACGACTCGCGAATTTGCATGGCGATTAAGAATTCAAAAATGTTAATAGCGCAACTCCGCTATGCAGTCAGATATGTATATGCGTCATGTATCTGCGTTTTAGTCAGCAAAGTCTCTTAGCAACAGTAATGACTGTTCATTATTTTTGCACTATTTTTAGAAAAAAAAAACCGATTTGAAAATCACATCCTCCTCGAGTCGATGATCGCGAAATTTCGTTGTGAATATACAGGAAGGATTGGTAAAACGTAACCTTTCTCTTCTTGACCGCGGGTTAATTTCCTTCTGGTCTTTCAGCGAAATTCAAAAGTACAGAGAAACGAATGAAAATGGATACCAAGGGGTCCAAGGGACGAATGGGAAGCAGGAAGTGGACGAGGAAGTAGAGGTATAGGAAAGGCAAGTGGAGCTGGAAGCTCACGTCTTCTACAGTGGGTACGTGACTCTCGTAGGAAGTCGTGAGTCAGCTCTTAGCTTTCGCTCTCGCTAAATTCTTCCTCTTCCTTTACGTTTTCCAGTTCCTTTACTTCACCCGGTATATGGCACGGACTGATTCTTGCAGTGGCTCATGGATAAAAACGACGACGTGGCAGAAAAATTTTATCCTCAACGTAGTTAAGATTAGGTTAGGTTAGGTTGCTCGAAGGTGAATTTACGCTCGAAACTCGGAGGACTGCCACGAGAAAATGAAAGGGTGGCAAAGAAGAATATTTTGAAATATTTTGAGTTTTAATCTTTTGCCAGTGGCCAAAAAGCTTCTTTATCTCTTTCTCCTTCTCTCTTTCTCTCTCTTTCTCCCGTTCATCCAGACTCTTTGAGCATCCATCTTCCTCGCCGTGTCACTGTCCGAGTCTCATGAATATTGAAAATTAGACCTTTCGCATCCTAAGCTTTTTGCTTCTGTCCAAATTGATTATTCGGCGGTAGGTGCGGAGACGTGAACTTTAAATTACTGACGGATTAAAAAAGCTCGCAAAAAAAAAGGAAACGAGGGAAAAGAAAACAAAAAGAGAAAAATTATTTTAATTTTCCTTTTCACTCTAAATTTCCAAAGGGTAAAAACAAAAACGACTGTACGGTATACGTCAACGTACGCAAGCTCATAAGCATTACAAGTGCGTTCACTTGTCCTCCTATTGAAAAAAAAATTAAAGCTGGGACCGACGAGCTTTCTGTCCCACGATATTGAAATTTTTTTTAATCGACATATTTCGGTCTAATCGCAAAATTGACTTTCGCTGTCAGCCTCACACGCGGTAAAAGAAATTTTTGAAAAATATTTTTACACGCAAGACAAAACATTCATCCACTTACCCAGTTCTCACGAAATTGGCGAACGACAGTATCAGACTTTCCGAGAGTGCAATTTCCGGTTTCGTGTAGTTCTTGGGGAAATGGCCAAAACCGTCAACCAGGGGTGCACCGAAGACGAATGGCAATTCCTCACCGTGCACAGATCCCATTCTCTGCAATGAAGCAAAAGAAAAAAAAATATATAAAACTTCATTACTGCAACGAAGAACATACATATATTATATTTTCTGACAATGATAAATTTTCATGCACATTGTCCTATATAGATACGATCAGATGAATCGCGGATAAAGTTGCATGCTCGTTTGCTGCTTTAATTAAGCTAACGTATTTTCCTTTGATGTGCAAACACAGTGACAAGTACGTGCAGCTGGGGGATGTAAAAAATGATATGGACGTTGGCGACACGTTTTTATTTAATTAACAAAGAACAGCGTGTTTCGCGCGCAACCCAACCTAACGTTAATCGCGTCTGCCAGTATTTTTGAAAGAAAAATTCATGCACCGTGTATTACACGCGTATGGACGTATAGTCCGTAATCCGTAAAACGCAGCATATACGATAAACTTAACTCGTTAATAATTAATTACACGTTGATTGCATAATCATCGATAATAATGATGAATAGTGGGTCCCGGTCACGGTATATTTCATTAAACTGCACTCTCTTGCGAGTCTCACGGAAGAATTATGTACGGTAAGAAGGATAATCGCTCGTGTCTCGGCGATAGTTTACGCGCTTCGACAGTAACACGATGATCCATCGTGTAGACCAGCTCCACGATATTTTAAAACTGTATATTCATCAAAGCGTCAAGAAAAAGGGGGGCCTTCACTCCCCCCGCCCTAATTTCATGTCAGTTTCTGAAATATTGATGATCCGATTTTTCCCAACAACTTTTTCTTTTTTTCCATGCATCAGATACCTCCCCTACTTCTACGTTCTGCCTTCTCTTTACATAGATCGGATAGGCAGGACATAAAAAGGAGCAGGTACCCCGTATATGGCTGAGGGTAACGACGGGTTAATTATAACATTGCAAAAACACGACAAGGGAAATTTGCGATTTTTCGTTAATTCGTAACAGACATTTTTTGTTGTAAAAATAATTTTTTTCGTTACCCATTATTCGGCGTTGCAACGAAGTCGTGTGAATTTTTAGAAGGCATTTAATTTTCTCGTAAATATCAATTTGCGACTTCTAGCAGCTAGTCGATCGGTAGCGTCGGCGTCGCTAGCGAGACGCCGAAGGGTGTAAGGATGGAAGAAGAAGAAAATTACGTATTGGAGCGAGAAGAAAGAAAAAAAAAGTAGTAGACATAGTGCAACCGAGGGGGACGAATAAAAAAAGGGGGATGGCAAGTGAAGACGTAATAACACGAGTCCGTGAAAGTATAGGGGTTGAAGAGGGAGTTGATATAGAGCTAAAGAAAAAAAAAGTTGATTAAAATTGATTTTCACTCGATATATCGCCCAGAGGATTGCGTAGGATTCTCAAGTACAGTCTCGCAAATTGAACGTGTCGCTTGACGTTTCTCGTGAATCTCATATTGGACGTATCTGATTTTTTGCAAAATTTTTTTCCTCCCTTCTCACTATCCCTGCCCACTGCTTCGTTTTTTCGCTCTCGGAGGTCGCCCGAAAAGGTCACGCTGGACCGTTTATTCCCTGTAGCATTGGTCAAAGTTTCACGGTACATAATTTTTTTCTGCGCGAGATAAGCAAAGCACGTGAGAATGCGACGAGTGTCTTTGCGTCGCGACGCTCATTTCTCCCTGAAAAGCGGACTATCTTTCGGCACGTTCGCCAAATGAGAAACGCCTGTCTAGAATTTTCGTGAAATTTTTCTGACAGGTTTTTTTAAAGGGGCGAGAGCACGAGAGTGGACAAGAGAAAAAAGAGAAGTAACGAAAAAAAAGAGAGAGAGAGTACTCTCGAAAGAAAGAAAGTAAAGCCTGGTATAATTGCAAAGTATGAAAATAATGAAAAAAAAAGAATAAAAAAAAATTTGATGGTCATTGTTATCTTCGGTCAAAGGTCACATACGATTACTCCATATGGAATGAAGAAACTCAAAAGTGTCTGAATTTCTAATTAATTCATTGGATCTACATACAATAGGTACAAATATCCCCAAATCCGACCCTAAAGTACCTAGACTATATCTTACCCATGGAGTCCTTCGAGTCCTTCGATTACGACGCTTTCAATTAGAAAACGTTGCTCTTCCCGTTGAAATTAGTTCCTAGGGGAAGTGCCGTGTAAACACCTATACTATAGATCCCTAAATCTATCGCGGCTTTTCATTGAAAAAGGGTTCAAGGGTCATGGCCTTTACCGACTAACCACGTAGTTCATTCAGACTGCTAAGAGGCACCTTTCATAAAGCTACGCGAAAAATTGGTCATTTCGTTAGGAACGTGAAATTGCAGTAGCACAATTGCAGCTGCAACTGTGCACAGCGCTGAGTATCCCGCCTGGGCAAATAGCAGACGTAACGTTTGTTTCGCTTTCATTACGACATTTTCATTGTAGTTTACCTTAAGCGATGCTTTTCCGGTATGACGTCATTTAATATCTCATAAAGCACAGTCGTTCTCATTAAACCAAGAAACGCCTCTCCTGTTGAACTGGCGCGTTGGGGCTGTCGCACATGAATAATCATAAAACGTGAAAGTGAAGCGTACGATATACGTGATTGAAAATTTTAATTTTTCTCTTTATATAAGCTTGGAAGTCGTGTGCTTTATTTTCGTTGTGTCTTAACGTTTTACTTATTTTATTTAATATTTTATAATATTTTTTTCAAATATCCATAAAAAAAGACTCTCCGATAAAATTCTCCTTTATCGACTAGATAGTCAAAGTTACAAGCAATTACAAGAGAGGTGTACAAATGGCTGAAAAAAAATTGTCTCGTCAACCCGGAAATTGTTTCAATTTTCGGAAATGGATAACCTAGGGAATGGTTACACTACGATCGAGCATCCTCCTCTTCCCTGCACACAATTCCTAATTAAATTAACGGCCTTTGCCGTCGTATATCCAGACGGAAGTTTTCGACAATGACGAAACTCAGTTCGCGAAACAACTTCGATAAACCTGCGAATCCTAAGACAGTGACGGATACTCTACACGCTCGCCATAGCCAACTACTTCGAATTTGGTTTCCGGATCTTGAGGATGCTGAAAGCGAAACAATGTGGCGAACGTGCCAGGCATTGATAAGACTTCGCGTATACACGATCTCTTAGAACGGTCCAGTCTGACCTATCAATCACTATATGACTTCCTATCGAAAAAAGCAAAAATGCATTTTTTTATTCTTATCTTATCAGACACTAACTCGATTTTCACTAAATATCCACTTGCTGTAGTACAATTGAATATGCATATGGCTTTTCACAACGAACGACGTACCTAGAATAATGAAAGGCTCGACCTTGCCATTGCACGTTAAAGGCAGATATGCAGGCATGCAGGCAACCTAAGAGGGCAAATTCAATTCTAATGAGGATCTCATGAAAGCACGCGATGAAAGGCTCGCTAACAGCCAATATAGAAAAGTTAACTGGGACAGAGTGTGTTCACGCGCTTGGAGCTTAACTATAGTCTGGGTACTTTGGTTCACCGTATGGACTCGTGTGTAAAATCAAATGCGTCGTGAAGTGCTGAATAGTCTTGTACCTGTGTTTAATTTAGCGTGGAAGTTTACCGGGATTGCGGGAAAAAATTTTTTTACAAGTCGATGTATATTGGAATTGCATCAAATGTGTATATATGTATACGTGCAAGGTTATTCACGGCAAACGTACCAGCTGAAATTGGCCGTGAATTGATGGCTTCGTGAATAAGATCAGAGAGCAGGGAAATGAAAGTTGACGTCACACTATTATAAGATTACTAAGATCATGAATTTCACATTCTTTCATTTTTTTTCTTTCATTTCACGCTGCCTCGATTTACAAAATTTTTCAATCGCGTCCAATTGGTGCGTCTGCCGAACCCTGTATAAGAATCCGAATGATCTAAATAATTAACCAGATTGTCTTTCCCCTATAGCTAAATGTATATCAAGAATGCGCATCATAATGTTCGGCCCCATTGACGAGCTCAAAAGAATTGCATTTAATTATGGCTGCGCAATTACTTCGACCATCGAAAGCCTTTGACCTTTATTTCCGAGCGTTAATTGAAACTAAGTGGAAACGGAAGCGCAGGTATGGATCATTGTTACTGGCTACCGGCGCAAGCTATACTCAAGGCTGCCTTTGTATATTTATTAAAGCGTTTAAATACCAGCCGTTCCGTTTGCGAATTTCTGTATTCTGTTCTGTGTAAAAGAGTGAATTTTCTTTTTTTAATCTCCGTACGAATCGATATTATTTTAGGTATCGCGTGGATCTGCCGAATTAACCTCGTGTTTTCTTTTATCAAAGGGAAATTAAAATTGGCTAAATTTTGTATACCACATATACGTATTGCTTTTAATCAACCGAGTCCATGAGATATATGCATGTTGGGATTTCGAAATTATTCACGAGAGTCGATCGATTCGCCGCGACGCTTCAGAAAAAAAAAGTTACAACGAAACCCAACGACCATCCATTGTTCCTTAACAGCTGCACTGCAATATCGCGAAACAGGAAAATGGGTTGAAACTAGTAAAATGATTTCACATATTTTCTAGAAAATTCGGCCATAGCGAATATCGTCTCCACACGAGACAAGATGAACGACGGTGTCGAAAAATACATTTGGTTTATCGATTCCATTCCGTTCGAAATATATGGAAGATCGAATTGGCTGGCACAAGCTTTGGTTCTTGGAGTGCATGTAGAGGTACAGTACGTTTAAAAAATACTGCTATACCACACGAGACGCCACGAAACGTACGGGTGACGTTAAGAGTTATAGTGAAATTTTTTGATCGTACTGTACCTACGTCATACCGACGGTACTTATCGCATTGCAGACTTTTCGCACTTTCGCCAACAGATAAACACGTGTACACCTCTATTACACCTTAATTTATCTCCCATATAACGCAGTAAAAAAAAGAGTACTAGACACGTCGCGATCATTCTAGTTACTTTGCCAGAAATAAATTCCCTAGAAAATGTTACTACATTTTAAATGTTTTAACGCAACTCTCTCATGACCATTTAGTAGAGCAGGCAAACTTGAGGGATAACCTGAATATCCTTTTGATGTGTTGACGGGGTGTGTTTTACTCGGAACGTAAGGGGGTAGTATAATGGTAAGGGTTGAAGAGTAAGGGAGTCTCTTAGTCTCTGTAATCTATTGCTGCTCACCGAGTTGAAACAGCTGGGTCTTCCTTGGTCTTAACAAAACGGAGCCACCGTTAAGTCTTGCAAATCCCGTATCGTGGCTAAACGTGAACCCACCCTCTTTACTTGCCACCCCTTGTTGCCAAAAAAATTCACTTGGATACCTGGCAGAGCGTTATCGCGTATATGGAAAACGATTGGCCATCCCTATCTCACTCTCTCGCATGAGTGCCAACGTATTCCTAAGAAATGACAGTAAGAAAAAGAGCAAGGAAAAAAGAATTGTTTTTTTTTTTCATATACTGATTATCCCAGATTTTATCCCCTGGAGCGATTCGTGAAGCTGGGATACGGTGAGTATACGTATAAATTATAAAATGGCCGCTAGTGTTCTGATCCATGTTACTTCCTTGTCCCCTTATACCCTCCGGCTTTCTCCTGTTGAGCGACCACCGATGTAGTAGAGACTGTAGGGACGAGACGGTAACAAGGGATGATGAAAGGATCCACTTTTATCGTTGAAGTTAGAGACTTCATATTTTATCCAGGTTTTGGGGGGTAGTTTTGCACTTTTCAAAAATTATTCCCTATCCCTGCAGGAGTACGCGCTTCAACCCCCTGGACTTGAGGACAAAGCTTCCCGAACTCTTTCTTTCCTCGCTCCCGCTATCCGTAGGGGAGGAAAAAGGAAAACTTCCAAGTCAAAGGAATAAGGGTGGATAGACAAGGGAACCTCGGAAGTTCATATTGGGCAAATGTCATTGGACGAAACCAGTGCAGGACACTCTGGATTATTAAACGTTTGCTGGTATGGTATCTAGCTATAGTCGATACACGAGTTCCACGTGGTTTTTTTTTGACAGATTGAAAACAATGAAGTCTCTAGCAAGCCGCACGTGGGTCTGGATAAAATAATTTTTACAGCATATACACCTGCATGGTTTTCCAATGAAATATATTTTATCTTTTTACTTAAACAAATATTTTCACAATTTTAAGGAAAGCCATTTTGCCAATGATTGCGAAATGCAAAAAAAACACATTGAACACGTGGTCCGACTGTATACAGGGTGGTCACAACCGTACGTGAATAGTAGGATTAGATTCCTGATAAAAAATAAATCAAAATTTAATAATTATATTCATATACAACGTTAATTATCTCAAAATTAAAAGTACTTTTTTTATTTTTTATGAAAAATTCAACCTCCTATTCCTCACATACGGTTAGACGGAAACACCCTGTATATAATTTATCCTTGTTTATTATAGTGATGAATAACAGTTACTGGTCGTCATTGCAACGTTCTACTTCGTATGCGCACATGCCGTTCAATCATGTAAAAATTAATCTTACGCAGGACCACGTATGATTACAACTTTTCAAAATGGAATAAATTTTACATACGGATACAGTGACAACGGTATGCGTGACGTATAATTTAACGGCAGAAACTTTTCGAATGATATTTACGAGTATTATGTCTCGGCGAGAATCACTGAGAATTATTCTCTATGCTCGTGGGATATGATGCGTTGTAGGTAAATTTGGTGGGAGCACTTGTCTCATGGGGCGTGTAAACACGAAACGCCAGGAAAGCGTGCGAAAAATACCTGCCGTTACTCATTTTATTATCTGACTGCGTTGCGCGATAGAGCACGTATGTTATTTCTTGTTTTTTTTTAATTTAATTTTTACATATATCGACCTAGTTCAAATAAATCGTATCGCAGTACGCGTAGCAATTGTCATTTTCAAAATATTACGTCATGTTAATTCGACAATACAACACGACCGTTTTATATGGCCTTTATATGGTTTTATATATATATATTTTATATTAATTGAATGGTCTGACTATCAAGGAATCGTACTACTTTCGAGCAAGGTACTGCTAAGTATAAGGTTGCGTTAAAAAATTCTTATAAACTTTTGGGGCGAGCTAAAGGCAACGTTTCGCCATGCGGAAATAAACTGCATCGGAAGGATTGATGAGCGTAGAATAGCCAGAAATTTCTTCAGAAATCGAAGTAAAAGTTTCGGAGATAGAGACCGTGGGAAATACAGCCAACGGAGTCAATGCGAGTTGACTGGTAGAAAGTTTCCTGCGGTTGTGAAAAAAAAGGATTACGATAAAAATAAATAAAAAATTCCACTCCAACGATTTCTGCTCGACCTCTTCCCCATTTCTTGTACTTGCTCCAGCGAAGCCGGTCACGGCGCTCGCAAGTTTAAAATCCCACGGTAACTCAATAACGATTTCCGCATCCGTCGCCGCGTTAAGCCGCACTGGTAGTCGAAGGACTGAAAAAAAAATCTCTTAATTCCCCCAATTTATTTTAAACTTATTTTCAAGATTTTCAAAGAACGAAAAATCTTCTACTACGGAGACTGAAAAAGCCGAAACCCGATACCAAAATTGCTCCTGAATAAATCAGAGTGACGCGTGTTATCTTCGTGACATATATCGTCCTTCCCAAAAACTTAATCATGATTCCATCCGAGTGAATCTCCCTTTTCCTGAAATCTCATGATTACGTCAGTATGCCATAAACGAAATGAGCATCACTGGGACCAGTTCAGTGACTCAATTAAGAGAAGTGGTTGCGGTCCATCTCGTACAGAATCCCTTTCCGGTCCTTCCTGAAACCTCGTGAAAATGTACTTTCGTTTCTCTGTCTCGCCCACCCTAGACCCACGTCGGTTGCTCTTTCATATCTAGCAGCCCCTAACGTATCCCTACATGAGTGCTCGATATAACGTGCTTCACTGTCAGGTCGTATTCGTATGCGCAACCGTACGTGATACATTTAGAATATATTTCACAAATGCACTTTCCACTACTTCGCCATACTTTTCACGAAATTTAGCGTACACATTCCAACCCAGTCTAACATCACTTTTAGCTTTAATTTCGAAATTATTAAAGAAATCGACCAGATACTAAAAAAAATTTTGACTTTAGAAAAGATAATTTCTAATTTAAATTAATTTATGGTATTGTAAATTTTACTGACAGTCGGATAACATCTGCGGATAGAAAGTACGACACGCTGGTTATGCGAGTAATAACGTGACAATAATAACTGTATTATACACACCATGTCAATTTCAGAATCTGTCTGACAGGAAGCGACAAATGTGAATTCCACTAGAATCGTGACTGGTAATATTATAAATAACTAATATCATTGAAACGAGACAAGTATACCACGCGGAATATAATACACGTCAAAAGTAATTAAGCCATAAAATTGAAAACAATAATAATCCCAGCCCCGACCGTAGAATGATAATACGCCAAGCTGTCGGGTAAAAAAAAAGGATTTAATTGAAATTAAAAAAAAATTCTTTCATCTTCCATGATCAACCCCATCGCATCAATCAACCCCCTTAAATCCAGAATCAGTGAATAGTCACGAGTAGTTGAAAATGTAAATAGCTATCGAGCTTCCGTCCTTTATGAATTCGAATGGCCCGAGGCATTGAAAACTTCAGTAATTATTTCCCCAAGTACAAAGCAGAAGAGAGTAAAACGTGTTTAAGCTCACCGCGACGCCGACGCCGAAGTTAAGACGAATCGTAATGATATATCCTTCGGGGGTAAGATCCTCCATTAGACGCTACTGCACTTCCGGTAACATGGACGACAAAATCATTATTTCCCTTCGAGTCGTTTCTTAGCACCGCTTAGGGGTTGTCGCAATTTCAACCCCTCCGATGGTAGTTAGGCTGGTAGCATCTGGTCGGATAGGGAGAAAAAAGACCAGTACACACGACACTCGAGGAAAAGCTAAGATACACCAATCCGGACTCTGTTTTATTTCCTATTATTTCGCCGCGCCCTTGCAATAGACACTCCTCCCTTCCCACCCTTAACTATGTTAGGTCAGTAAACACATCTGCGTTACCCGCCAAAGAGGAAGCCGCAAAACTACCCTACGCTCATTCGATGCTCCGTCCTTTTATTGCCGTCGAACATTTTAGACCACCCTTGGGACCGTTCGCCGAACCGCGATCGCACCCCTACCTCCAATACAACCCCGAAGCTCCTTTCGTCGGGTCTCTCTCTCCCGTCATTCTTCGCCTCTTCGCGAAGTGAGAGGCAAGTAGGCGCGGGGGCGGAAGGGTGGCATGCATGGAAAAGCGTTTAAATTTGCGTTTCGAAACAATAGCGGCAATAACTGTGCGTTTTCCTTCATTTCGCTCTTTTTTTTCCTCAGACTTTCCACGTTCTTCGGGTACCACCCTGCTGTATCCCAAAGGGCGTCATCTTTCAATCCCCCACTTTCATGAATACTATAGAAATTTCCATGACGACTTTTGAAACTCCCCCGGTATCCCGTGACAGTACCAGGCCTATTTCGTCCTATGTACCCATGACAGTTTATTTGTATATATAGTCTGACTTTATTTTATTTCAATTAATATGACGCATAGGGTTGATCCTGATAAGGAGACACAGTTTTTAAAAGGTCCACTGACATTATCAAGAACAATATCAGTTTCTGTCCGCTCCGTCTCCATTATATCATATCACGTTTCTTCTACCTGTCGTTTCTGTTAAATCACACATTTTTACTGTACAAAAGGATACTGTACGGTATCTTGCATTTGTCTCATCGTATATTTCAAAAATCCATAATATACCATAAAAGCGGATTCACAAGTTTTTTTTTGTATACAAGGAATATCTCCAAAGCTACCATGTCTAATGATGTATGATGTACATGGGAGAGAAGCTGCTTTCAACATAGACTTATACTTAACCTAATCATTCTATTTTTGGTTGATAATGTCATTCAGTATCAGTAACCGACATAAGATTGATCCGGATTGGAGTTCTGAACGTTTTGTTCAAATTTTGATCTTTTGTCAGATCGACTATAATCCTGTTCTGTACATTTCGCTATCGTATGACGAGGGTTGCCGGTACTTTGTGACAAGGGCAAAACTGCTGCTTGGGAATTGTGGCTAAGTTCCACATGTATTAGCAAGACCAGCCTTAGCCCAGTCCTTTGTAGGTATAAAGTCTGTTGAAAACGCGTCTTCAAATATACTATCGTCCCTATGGATCAATGATGGGATTTGTTTCTCTTGCCTATTGTTTCTGTGTCGTTCACATAGATACGCGTATGAGTAGTAGCAGGTAGTCAGGTGGCTGGGCTGATTGGTTGGTTATAACGTAGGTACAAGTCATATGGGTATTATTGCTGGTACTTGTACTGTTAGTATCTAAAGTT
>JAYRCB010000363.1:1235674-1259879 GCA_036026315.1 Trachelus stipa
CGTTACTCTTTTATCTTGATTATTTTTCTGCTGTGCTCTCGCAGTCTTTCACCGGGTCAACTATCCTCCGGTCAAAGCTTTTCGTTCTGTCGCGCGACTTCCGGTTCAGATATTTTCGCGTGAACTGGAAGAAGGTTATGCGGGAGCCATTTCCGTCGTTCGGTTGAAAACGAGAGAAAAACTTAGCTGGTACCATGGTGACGTATTGTTTCGTGTTTTACTTTATTTTTCTTTTGCTTTTACTTTTATTTACAATTTAATAGTGCGACGGTCTGCTCTTTGAAAATTGCCTTTCTTGTTAGGTGCAACGACAAAAAAGGTTGAATGAAACGTGGCTACAATTTTTCGCTATAAAGGAGACAAGCGTAAAGTCAGAATTTCGAGCCTTTGCTCGGGTACCGATTTCCGTTTTTTAACGTAAAGCTTTGATATTTTGTAGGATTTTAAGACGTGGTTCGAGATAGAAAAAAAAAGTTCTCCGCATTCTCGTGACGTTAGGCGTTTCCATTAATTCTTTCTATGACGGCAGGAGGTATTGAAATTATCTCAGAACAATTAACGTACGACGCAAGACGTCGGGACGTCAGTTTAATTAGAGAATATATTATCATTTTGTTCACGTGATAACGTTCAACAGAATACCGCGACAAGGGATAAATTTATCTCAAAACTTCCAAAAACCTCTAGTTTAACCGTACCTTTGGTTCTGGCAAACCGTTCTTTTTGTTCTCTTACAAAAATTCTATTCCACAAGTTGGCAACGTCGCTTTCCCGAAGCATCGCGGTAATTTTAACGAAGCAACGCGGAATGGCGAAATGACAAATAAAGAATAAAAAAGAAGGAGAAAAAATTCCATGAATAGTATCGCGTCTGGCGACACTCGCGAAGAATTCCCGTTATTTCAGGAAATTCTTCGCGTTTCCATCTTTCCATTTTCTTCGATGACAACGAGAACTCCGCCAAGAGCGACTCGACGTTCTCATTTTCTCACCGAAATGGAGAAATAGCAATCACAGCGAGTGCGCGCTAAGGGTTCGTCTTCCATTCGTACACGTAGCTACATATGGATGTAGCATAGCGAGCATACTATCCTCGTGCATTGGAACCAGTACGGATTCCTTTATTGAGAGTATTCTTCTATTCTGTTCATTCTTCTCGTGACATTTTCGATTCTCTCTACAGCTACTTATTATCCCGAAGTTACCAGTCCACGTCTATCTATAGTTATAATCTAGACACAACCTAAGCAAAAAAAATAACCTAAAGACCCACAACGCAACGGGCGACCCTAATTCCATCACTAGGACCACTCGTTTATTTACGGCAGAAAATGGAATATTTATTTGGACCGTGGTCGAACGGCATATAATTTTTTACGAGTACCGCCAAAAATTTGCTTCAATTATGGCATACCTTAAGTGGACCTTGAAGTAGAAGTCAAATAAGTTAGTATAAGAAAAAACCATAAATTTCAAGTTTCCATAGACATTGTCTGTCTATGCTATAGAAACTGTATTTTACAATTTTGAATTTCCCGCCGAAACGTAGACCATCTCCCATACGTGTATAGTTGGCTAATTCTCTACCGCGTAGAAACAAACAGAATTGCCAAATTCGATTTCTTCAAAATTCTTATACGTAAACTTATAATTTTTGCCAGATAAATAATCACGTAGCAGTCGATCAGCGAAACGTCGTTATCAAAGATCCGACGAGAACAGAGATGCTGGTACATTGTTTCTCCATGTAGAATCTCGTTCCTTACCAGATATACCCATCGCATGTTGTATACTTCATTCACTACGTACAACAATGTTACAGGGCGTTGCTGTAGACTATTGTTTTGTCAGCGTGTTGCGACGTCACTCCAGACACACATAACCTCTAATAATGCGGTGGGTATGTTCTCGACACCAATTTGCACTTAGAGACTCGCTACCAAGTGTCAAGTAACCTGAATGCCTTTTGCTCGAACGATCCACTGCAAACTTCATATCATAGATTATAGGGGTACCCGAACTTCGCTCTTGATCCTCATATACATAATTGCATACGTGTTTGAGTTTGGCTAATCATCAAATAAGATACGACGTTAGATTGCCTAGAAAATCATTCGATATATTAAATTTCATGACTTTACTTCACGAAGAGACTTTTCTCAGTGGGATAATTCCTCGCTGCCTAAGATATCGAGATTTCGTAAGTTCCTTCGCTCGGCGAATTTCGAATGGTAACGACAGTCGTCCAATAGGATTTTCCTATCTGAACGAGTCCAACCTAACCTAACTAAAGTTACTTGGAGCTTCAACGGTGCTGAGATTCGATATTTTCGTTCCTTTATTACTGATACTTGCTTGGTACATGCTATCTGGAATAGATTCTTCTCTCGATTAATTTTGAGAGAGTAGGATGCAATCTGTTAGTTTTGCTGAAAAACAACGAGGACAATATTCCGGATTGGTTGGAAGATCGCGTTGAACAAGTTTGAGAAAAGTTTGCGATTTTCGAATTTTTGCGGTGTGGTACCGAAGTATTTGAAAAATCGTGTTTGCACTTTTTATACGAGGCAGAAATGGATTCTTAGGATTTTTTTCTTAAATCGGAGCAATGAAGTTTCTAGTTACTGAATTTTAGGTCAGAAGAGTCCGCTGTGTGAGAATAACGTGGGTCTACGTTAGGACTTTGTTTCTCTATGAACAATAACTGTGTTCTGGATAATTAAAATAAAAGACCGTTCCATTTTTTAAAAAGCAAAGCGAATCTGCGGAGTACGAATAAAATCGAATAAATGGACAAAATCGGCAGCAGAATTTCCTCCAGTCTTGCTGTACGTATCGCGCAACGCGAACCTGTGCGAATTGGCCTGTAGTGTGTGCCTAGATTCGTTTCATTGAATTCCAATAAATACCGGCGTGGTGCAATAATTCTGCAATAAAAGGCCAATAAATTCTTTCGAATGGACACTCCTCAAACATGGCTATAGTGGCTATAAGAATGACTATATCGGCCAGTGTGTACAGAACCTTAATTGTTAAACGGGCGTTTTATCCACTTTTCAATATATCGACGGAATTAAACGTCAATCATGGATACCGATATTTCAATGACCTCGTCAAATCACTCCTATCGTGCATTGCTATTAGCATAGCCGCGTATGCTATAATTACTTTGACATTGCAGCTGCATCTGCACAATTTCCAATGGGCCTACAATTTTCCAGCAATGGAAATGATTAATCGTTACGGATACTCTTGCACAAAATCATTTTAATCGTGCTATCGATTGCAAATACATAAATAAATATTGTATATATATATAGCATTTTACCATCCGTGTTAATTAATTATACTTAACGTAACGTGCATTCCGTATTTCGTAAAAAGAAAAAGCCGTGCTAATAGCGACGGGTACGTTTGTATAATTTCATCACAAATCTAGCGGAACTAATTTCGAATTTTTTCAATCTCTACAGGTCGTTACAAAGACGATCTACAACTCTACAGCATTAGAACCGTGATACGTATACCCTGTTTATATACAAGTAAAATCCACATATTGAAAGTTTTTCATATATCGTCGAATATATATGACACGAGCTTTCAATACGAATTTATATGCTTATGTACCTCTATGCGTAATATGAGAACATTTTCTTTGCACAGGAAGCGTTTTTCTTTATTTGCACAATATTTTCGCGTACCTATTTCCTATATTGCTATGATTCTTTCTACATCTGTAATAATTATATACAAATATGTAGAGAACGTATTCATAGTATGCAAACGCAATTGCTTCTTTGCTATAACGAGTGACTCGATCGCACTCGCTACAATTAATTTATCCGTGGCTGTTAGAGAGCGCTGAATTATTAGGAATATCCGAAAAATTAAGAGTCCTTGATCGGGAATCGAACCCGATATCTTCGGACTACCAAACCGGGCACTTACCATTGTGCCACCGAATTTACTGTCCGACGTGATAAATCCTATTTACTTATTTTTCAGTCGTTCCTAACAGACGCCAATTCCAGTTCCGTAACGCTACGTTACAATGCATATTATATATGTATGTTATATATGTTATGTAGTTATATATGTATGCATACATAAAACAAGTATATACAGTTATAGAATCCTTTTGCGATAGATATATACATATTTGCACATATATATAGCAAAGTTAGATACGTAATGGATGGAGGGTGAAATCATATATATATATTCCTTTTGTATATATAGATATATAAATGTAGAAACTCGAGAAGCAAGTACCAGCACTTGTATTGCAAACGTAATTTCTTAGTCGCATCACGTACACCATATGTGTAATAACGGGCGAGCATGTTTACCTACAAATTGACTTTTTTCTTCAGCTTTCTTTTTCACGGCAAACAATTTCACCAAATCTCGATCCAAGCAGTTTTCACGGGATGCCTTCTTGCGAAATGATTGCCTGCATTATTAAATACACGAATACACGTAGGTTTAATCGAACCAAGGTAAAGATGTTTCTTGAGCTTTTACTTGCGATCCACTCGAAATTCTAGATTCGATTAAATTCTTTTATGCCCTTATCAATTTTGCTAATATCTTTGATCTTTGATTTTTGCACTGGAAATGTTTGAACGGCGAGGAACTGTTTGCCGAATGGTCGGATGATAAATTGGGTAATCGGGAGTTAAATCCTTCCTATCAACCACACTGATCAGCTCGCGGATCAATGTCGATCGTTTGACGTGTACTTACTGATTGTGAGAGGAATGAATACGACCTGGCAAATGGGATTTAGGGATAGGTTAATTATAATGATCGTCGATTGATCACGCGATTGGAAATAATTAGTGATCGATTCTAATTTGCGATTATCAGTGACCCCTTTTTGGAGTTACATCAAACGATACTTTGGGAAAGTATGTGTACCTAGATACCGTATGTATGTGTACTGTTCTCACAGAGACTGAAATTGCATAATGATATAGAGAGATTCCCACTACTCTACTGGAATTGCAGTAATTTTCATTATTTTCTTAAAAAAAATATTTAGTATCCATCTTGTTTCTCGCGTGAAATAAAAATTTTACCGTCATTCTCAAAAGACGATTCTGGACCGCGTGCACTTACAGCATCCATCGGAAGGCAAATTCAGATTTTTGAATCTGAGCCAAACATTTCAAAAATCCATTCATGTCTGAAATCCATCGAATTTCGCGTTTCTACGTTGTACGTCAACGAATCGCTGAAGCATTCTTGAAAATTGATAAGCTTGGCGCGGTGATAACGACAATGACGGGTCGTGGTGATAACGGAAAAATTTTCGTAGGATCAAATAAAAATATTCCCATGATAAATTTTACGCGGCATATACGCGTGCTTGGGGATTTCGCAAAGTGGTTACCTCGAAGGATTCTCGATTCGTGAATCGAAGAGCAGAAGGATTTCGCTGAGAAAAACGAAATATAAATATAGGCGCGTTCATCTGTGCCGGCAGCTGTTTGCGAAGCCGACCACGTAAATAGGATCGTCGGCTAAACCGCGCAAAGCCAATATTCCGCGAAGCGCACAAACGGCGCGGGCCAAAGTCGACGGCATTTTGCAATCTAAAAGCAGAGAGGCAGGGTGGGAGGGTTCTATTCGCAGAATTCCGAGGATCAAGGAATTGCGTGTGCAGGAATAGTGTCTAATAGAATTTTAGTCTATCGCCGCTTATATATACATATATACATATATGCATATCGCATGGCCACTTAACACTTTTGCACTCCCTAGCACTTTTAACCCATTCAACCCACCCATTAGAATTCCATTCTATTTCCAATTTGCACTAAATTATTCGCAGAAACATAGTCGTGTTCGGCTATATATACATATATATTCATACATAATAGTTAAATATACGTATATAGGTATGAACTAAAATCACAGGACTCGATACTTATAAGTAATCGATATCTTTATTTTTTAACCCTTTATTCTCTACGTACATCATTCTCTTCTTTAGAATCTCTCCTGTTGCTTTCGTTTCCTTCCTACAAAACTTCTTATACGACCGTATAACGAACACGCGATTCGAAGGTGCGAAAGTTTTTGCAGGCTTTACGATCGGCCCAAATTGCGCGATGCACCGGCAACGACATACCCGCTATATTGGCGAGTAGATTTATCACCCTGTGGGAAATTGAAACGCGGTCTTAGGATGGACAATCTGTTGATGCCCAAGTACATTAAATTGAAAGCGATACTGGAAATCCGATGACTCGTAAACTTCTCGCGCAGCAGCAACTTTAATCTGATGCCATAAATGGTACTTTTAACCTGCAGCCGGTGGTACGAGGCTTCCAGTTAGTCCGAATGTGATATTCTATAATGTTATATCTGTGTCACGAATCCCATGTGCACGCATATATGACACATATGACAGACATGTATACGCATGACGTGGAAGAGAGCCGGTTAGATTTAAATTGTACTCTGTGAAATTCTGCCGCAATTATTTAACTGCCAGGCACATACATGTATAACATACGTTGTATACGAAAAACAGTACCAAACCTCCCAATTTCACGTATGTGAATACATAGATTATATATACTCGAGCCATATAATCCAAAACACCTATGTTATTCTATCCCCAATGATCTCTATGTTTACGTTCAATTATGCAGAAATTGTATATAATCACGTAGAGATTACGTTATTATATCCGTTGACTGTCGTCGGCTGGCTTTTAAATCGATACTTGCTACATTTATGTGCCAATTCCATATACACGGTGTCTATGATTTTAAGATATTATCAAAATTTTTATCATTATCAGTACAGTAATTATTATCTAACACAGAGTATCAGCCGTGAATTTTTTTCGTATGTAAATTTATAATTAATATATTATATTTTGCTGACCGACAGTGGACCATAATAATTTTAATATATTTGAATTCTATGTAATTTCATCCAGCTCTCATTTATTTAATTATTCGAGGAAATTTATTAAGTCCAGTAAAGTGCAGTATATAGTGAATTTACTATACGTACATATAGTTTGACTCACCTGAGGATAGTCGCCATCTTTGGTTTGATAGTCGAAGACGTAAAAGTAGGTTTTCGGCATGGGTTCGCGCTCGTCCTCAGAAATGGGTGCTACGTGAGGGTTGTTAGGTTTCTTCATATGCCTCAGGGTAAAGAGGTCGCCAGTCTGCACTAAAGGCGCCACGAATTGGGCGTCGCTGAGCGCCTGGACGCAGGCGTCCCTCGTGTTCACTGGGTGCTGAACCGTGCGCTCCCAATCCGTGTACTCGTTTACGACCTTGTGGAAAAAGAGCAAAGATCAACCGAATCGTTCTGCTTTTACGTAATGAATTCAACGTTGCATATATATGCCTGTATATATATGTATACGTTTGCAAAAAAGATACTTTGGGGACACGAAAAATCAAGGAGCGTTCACAATAGTAAGCTAATGTTTTTTTTTTAAACTACTACCTTGGGACATCACAGTATAGGAGTTTTGACCTGATCTAACCTAAAGAAACATTTCTAAACCAATCACAAATGTAAGTAAGCACTTTTAATATCTTTCGAAAAATCAGTATAGCAAGGTAAAAAAATGTTGTGGATTAACGTTGTTTCTACAAAATATTTTATACTGGATTCTGGTGAAAATCAGATTTTTAATTTACACGTGGAATATGGATGCTTCCCGTGCACTTTCAAAGGGATATTTGATGTGATTTTTTTTTCATGTTATTTACTCTATCGATTTTACAAGATGCCCTCTGTATTAACAAAAATATTTTTTTTAATCGTTTGTCATTTTTTACATTGACGTACATGAAAGCCCGCTACGTTTAATGGATATTCAAGATATAACGAATATACGTATATTTATAGTATCCCGCAGACCACAGTATAAATCAATCAGTATAATAATAAAATTGCAATGTCCTATACGCTTTCGATTAATCCGTACGCGAAACCATTTACTGTTAACAATAAATGGGACATATTTAGAGTATGCAAACGTTTTTCGAAAATAAAATTTGTTTATTTTATTTCCCACATACTTGAAAAGTTTTAGCAATAGCATAATAATTTTACAATTGTAATAATTTCTACTAATTATTCGATTGTATTGCATTTTGATTTTTTTATGAAGTTCAAAATGAATATAATTATCTGTTATCTAATTATATTTGCAAAATGATCAACTTAACATATATATATGTAGTGTCTTATTAAGATTTTAATTATTCAAACTTCCACTTGAATTTACGTATACACCTATACTACATATAAATATAAATTAGCCATGCCTACCGTATAAAATATTTCCGTCAGATGATACGTGTACGCATTTCTTACGTAAGTCCTTATAATTCTGTCTCTCCTATCTCCTTCGAATCCCTGCTGAACGTCTTTTTCAGCAAATTTCCAAAGCGCCTCGCTCGTAGTGACGCCAAAGAGTAAATCGTATTTGTTGTTGCTCGTAATGGGAGTCCCGTGTTCGGTTCTCTTTAGCTGTTGCCTATAAACAAACCAATCAAGGCCAAATATAATACCACGGTAATTTGAAACTTTGCTAACTGCCAGAACGTCGTGAGATTTCAAATTAACTGGAACAAAGTAAAATGAATGGTATCACCGATAGATAGCATAACGCAGAACATCGGTGCGATTAATAATAAGTTTAATTTTTTAAATTATCCAAAATTAAAAAATTATTAAATATCGCTAATTTAAAAAAAACCTCGACTATTAACGATCCCATGGATGAACTTAAAAATAATATAATTCTGATCTACGTGTCTTACCCGAATCCTTGAAACTCAGGACCCAGATAGGATAGCAGGTCCTTCTGAAAGTCCGGATTTATGACGACTCCATCGACACTAGGACCAAAGGCGCTGAGGAAGGTCGGGGCTTGAATATCAACCTGAAGTAGATCGTCCAAGTTAGCATCTCTGAGGCAATCGACGATCAGCTCGTGATCCTTGAAGAGATCTTCGGGAATGGAGCAGTTGGTGGCGCGGGCGAGTTTTAACGCGTAAGTGCCAGGATCATCTACGACGGCCCAGGATGAGAGTGCACTTCCCGAGAGGAGGATGGCCCTCTTGAAGAGTCCTGGTGGAATCGAAAGCAGCGACATCTTTAAAGCCATCAACCACTTTCTGAAATATATCCGTGGTAGGTATGTATGTATAGTACAGTCATTTCTAAAATCGACGCCAATCGACGCTTTTACTTTCTCTGTGAATTTCTCAACGAGCATGAAACCTTCGACGAAGAAAACGACGAACCGGATAATAGTAGCCATTAATCTGGAAGGTAATAACTTGGAGAACCTATCGTTTTTGGAATAAATAGAGATCAGTTTATATCCGGTGACCTCAGAAGGAAGTTTCACCATGATAAAAAAGAAATCGCTTGTACGACTTGAGGCTGAAGGCGTAGAAGTATTTTTTATGCCCAAAGGAACGACCAGGCTACACGGTGAAGCCTATAGGGTTTGGATAAATATGATAAAAAAGAAGGAAATTATCTGGCTCGTAAAACGGTTCCTGGATACGCAGTATCTCAAATATAAAATGTCTTCTAAGATCGTCTGCTTTGATTTTAATTTTTGGATGAGAAATCCGTCTTTTCGCTTCTATGAGATTTGCTGCCATGTGTCAAATACTGAGATTGAAATACGTTTGAATTTCGCGCTTGGCTGTTCGCTGGAGAATTCTAGCGTAGTTTTTCGATACATTGCATTCTGAAGGAAGTGTACGTATCGTTTGAATTTGGTGAAGAGGACTTGTTTCTATGTATTTTTTTTACTTGAATGCGATAAAAATTATGATTTGATTTTTCGTGCCCATATTTTTATCGGAAAAATTTGGAAATAACTTTTGTTCCCAATATATTGATACGAACCATATATGCGTGTTCATAAAAAACTTTTTTTATATTTCTAAAATATTCCATTTTCTCTAGCCAATCAAACACGCATTTCATTCTGTATTCACGGTCACTACAGGATGTCTCACAAACAATCAAGAAAATGGGACACGGTTGGGTCGACCTTAAACAAGGGGACTATCCTGGTATTCTACTGTCGAGTCAACCCCTGCGAAGGATTCTGTTTTCCCGTCCTAAAAAGTTTTACGCGAGAAGTTGTAGCCAGCATTGTTGAGAACCATGCTGACTAGCAACTTGAGGACGACTCTTATAGCCGTTTCCGACTTTTAACGGTTCGTAAAACTGACCTTCGCAATCTGTCACAATAGACTTTTTCATAGTCCTGATAAAGTGGACAGATTTCGGATCCCTTTATCTGGATTTTGGCATATAAACCCACGTGCATTGAATACATTGTACGAAACAAATAAAACTGTGATAAAAATATAGAAAAATATACATTTTCGAAAATTTCAAATAAAACATACATACGACAATATTTTCGCGTCTATTTCGAAATTCTCACTAACACTTATATTTTCAAACGTCTATAAAAAATTTCAATCATAAAGATTTACGAGAATACACGATAAGATTCTTTAGTGACAAGACGAAAAAAAACCCGAAACTGTACAACAGTTTTATGGATCCTCTTAAAATTATGACTCTGGTCCATCCAATAGCAATAAAGACAAGCTTAAAAAATATATACCAATTATCTCTACATTTATCAAACTTTCCTAAAAGTTAGATAATATTAACAAAAAAAATTTATTTCAAAGACGTAAACACAAATTGACAAGAGTGCAAACTACAAACGAGTCTCGTTCTATTGGCTCTGGTTCAGCCCTCGAATAATACAAAAAATTGTACCAATAACAAAGCATAGTTACTCCATGTCAAAATTATTATTCAAAGAGAATTTTCAAAAATAATCGCAAAAATGGCGGTCGTGATAAGAACCGCAGACAAATGGCCGAAGGTTCGTTGCAGTAACAAAACCTGCCATATTTCACGCACATAATATCATAGAAAGTCTCAACTAGCTTCCCACGCAGGCGCCCTATACGGTAACGTGATCGCGAAGCGGTTAACCTGCAGCCGTTAACGGCGATGGGTTTGAAGGGGGATGAAGATATAAGGGGCGACAGCCAATATCTGCAGCAATGTGTTACCACATGAAGGCACGAACCAGTAAGCCACGAGCCGAACATAGTTCGTTTCAAATATATCCACAGAGTACCTACGCCCCTGGCTAAAAATCTCAAATCGATACTCTTTAGCTTCCGGATGTAACGTAGATATATATATATATATATAATGTACAAAATGGCTCCTTGCTACACGATTGCTACAGCTTCCCCTCGTTATTGCCATATTGCACTTCTATACGGATTTTGCCAGTACAGCCGGTATACAGCTGTAGCTGATACGGTTACATCTTTTACCAAAGGATATACGTCTACCTTGAAAGGATAGGAGGAAGAATTGCATCATAGAATTGCGATCAGAAACGTGTCTACTTGAAATCCTTTAAGGATCTCGTTATAACTGTTCCGGCATCGTTACAATAAGGAGTCCTTTCTATCGCAAGTATCCTTACAGTATAAATAAATTATAATAATTTTTTTTTCCCTATTACGTATACTATACAAGGTTCGCGTTCCTTTTCCTAGTTGGTATAATGGAGTTAACGGGTACGGAGTATAGAGTAACTCGTTGCGTCTACTTAAAGGTAAAATGACGGTACGTAGGTACAGTCTGTGTGTCTATATGGTTTCGTTAAACTCACCAGACCTGACCGTGGGACTAATGGCGAGAAAGTTAACGCAGGCAGCGCCAGTTCCTTGTCCCATTAAAGTAACGTTGCCAGGATCACCGCCAAAAAGTCCAATGTTCTGTTGCACCCATTGCAGAACCGCGATCTGGTCCATGAGACCGTAATTGGCGACCCTTGCCTTTAGGTGGGGCGCCATATTGGCATTGAGAAAGCCGAGTACACCTAGTCGGTAATTCATCGTAACCACAACTTGGTCGGTGTAGCTTGCTAGGACGCTTCCGTCGTAGGGATTGCCACTTCCCCAGTCGTAGCTTTCACCGTGGACGAATAAAAGGACTGGATGCTTTCTGCCACTCTCGCTGGTACCTAAAACAGAAAGGACAATTCTTGCACTCTTGTTACTTCGACACCAGTTTCCATGGAAACGCGACGTACGACCACTCGAAGAGTGATTCGTGTCGAAGGGAAACTCGTAAGATTTAAATCCCACTTTATTCCGGTAGTCAAGTTTCAATAGTTCAAAACTTGAATGAAAACGATAATTAAGTAACATTCGAGTTTTGGTAGCTAAATATTTTTTTTTGTTATAGGTAAAAACGTGTCATTGATAAATTTGCAAAGGAAACAACCACGAGGATAACGAGACATAGAAATACTGTAGAGGTAAGGTAAAAAAAATATTTATAAAAATACTACGATTTTATTCGTACTTTTTATAGGTTTGTCAATATAAATTGTATTTAGAGTTTTGTGTGAAACGTGGAAAACAGTTTTCGTTATTTCTCATGTTCCGGTAACTGGCTAATATCCAGGAAAATATTGTGCACAGTTGTGGCTATTCAAGGTGCATTTTTATACGCATATGTATATACCGGGTTGTTCAGTAAAAAACGGACCACGTCAAGTTAGCGTACCTATTCGATTCTTATAGCAAAACTACGTTCAGATTTTGCGTCTGGGCTGAATAATTTAATAGATACAATATATATGTGTATAATAGGTAAACATGAAACAGAAACTCATAAAATCACAGGAAAATCTTCAACTAGGAAAAACGTCGTGTTAGCTAAATCTCGCGTGGAATTTTTCGAATAGCTGCCTGCCTGCTCGGTCGATATTATATAACCGGGCGTTCCATGCAGTAACAGTAGCATGCGGAACATTTTGTTTTAAAAGTTGATATAGATCGTAAGCCCTCCAGCGAATTTCAAAGAATTAACGAGTGGGCTTGGATTACATTTGTTTTCTGAATATCCGTTGATATTTGCGGCTGCCTTTTTTTCTCCTGTGCTTTATTCTGCGTTTGGTTTTGTCAGTTAAAGAAAACCGAACCTGACGCACTGCGATGACGAAGTGGATGGTTTTCCATCCTTCATTGGCATCGTTAGACTTCAAGTGAGAGCGGCGGTTGGCTAAAGCCAGGAGAGACCCTTGTCGAAACAAAGAACGTGTTGACCGTGTGTCTAGCCCTATAGAAAAGTTTCAGTCAGTTGAAGTGGCGCTGCGAGTGGCTCGTCTTGCCAAAGAGGCTTTCGCGTGCTTCAAAAACTATAGGAACTTCTATTCCAGAGCGTTGAATAACACGGAACTGGTTTAATGTGGTTGATACAAGACACGTTTTTAGATTGCTTTATATTAGTACTTATATCAGATATCGAACATTGGTTTTGATAAGAGAACGTTTGCTGGTATGGGTTGATCGTTTTGGTGTTTAAAACTTTGTATGCGGATGACTCTCACTTTGTAAGTGATAATACTTGGTGGATGAAGATCCTTACTCAATTTTGAAATTGGAACGAAGGTTATAAGTCTGTTTTTTTATTTTTTTTTTCTAAGACCCATCGGATTGTTTTTATCAATATATTTTTTTTGTTGATGTCAAAATTTTTTAGAGTTCAATATATTTGGTCCTGATTTAATTTTGAGGATATAAATAGCTTCTGAAAGCTCTCTTGATAATGATATATTGAAATTCTTTTTATAAGGATATTTTTTCATTTTTTCCATTTTTTTCATATTATTTTTATTTATGGTAATATTTTGATCATCCGACATCTCATTACTCATGTAAAAAAATCTTTATACGAATGGTAGACTTTTCTTAGATATATTTTATATGATCTTATTAAGTTACCGACTCTCGTACCTATCTAAGAAATGGAAGCTGTTTTTATTCTTTAAGATATTTATTATCGTTGGTGCAATCTTGAAACCTTACGGGATTCATCAATATAATTGCATTGTTATATTATCACTAAAGGAAATTGTAATTTTCAATAATAGATATTGAGAATCGAGAATGGATAGTGGTATATGCTCAATAGATAAATGCCATATGATCTACTATACACGTTCATTATTGATCCATATAATGTTTTGCCATGTATATATATATATTAAATTTTGTTTAAATAAATATAACAGCATCAAATAATGTTGGAAACCTTTTACTATACAGTTTTCAATATTGATTAACTGTATACGAGACCAGCTCTTCTCTATATAGATATACTTAACGTGCAAATATGTATAATGTGTAATATAATATTTTTATAGAATTTTGTATTATAGCCTCTCTGAATTCTATATAGATATACAGAGTAGCATATACAAATTCTTTTGAAGACTCAGTATTCCATAAACCACAATAAATACGTTGGATTTTCAAGAGTGATGAAAATGCCTGCCGATATTCGCAGTGAAAAAATGTTTCGGATATTAATGTCAGACTTTGGCAAATCTCGCAGAAAGATTGTTTCCTGCATAGAAGAAATTTACCATTTTTTTGGTTTCTCCAAGGTTAGCCCTTTCATCCTGTTTCTTCGCTAGCTAATCCCCCTCTGTATTATTCTAAGGGAGCGTAAGGGATTAGGGTGAAATTTATGACCATAGTTTATTTTATTTCGAGACCGGCTTTCCGGCTTCTATATATTCGATGTTTCGAAAAAGCAAAGGCCTTCTAATATCTTTTTTTGTTTTATGCGAGATTGGCAAAAAATTACCAATTTCAAGTAAATTCGCAAATATAGAAATTCGTGATTCAATATTATTCGTTCATGCGGATATTAAAAATATCTTTGGTTATAATTATTTTAAACGATTCACAAAATTTTAAGTTTCTTATTTTTAAAATAATTTTTTCATCAACTTTGATCTGTTACCTTGCTTCAATTTTACATTTTTTTTTGGCACCCTGTATACATGAAAATTTGCAATTTTCGTCCGTACTATTATCGTTAAATGATATTGTACATTCTCGCATCTCGTTAAAAAATTATTTTCAGACTATCTCGCAGTTCGCAGTGTCTGATAAACTCGTGAAATGTTGTACGGGTAATAAAAATGTCTTTTGTAGATGAAAGTTTTTATGGAATCTAGTAGGAGTACAATGAATAAGGTAAAAATCGAGTAATTGAACGTAACGGTTAGAGAGTATCATGGAGTGAAAAATAATGAGTGCGGATGATGGATAGGGAATCGAATTATCGGTGGATTAAAAAAGGATTACGATACTGCATAGTCGATAATATTTTCCTTCAATACGTTTTTTATTGTAAATTCAAAATTTAATATACCGAAAATAGATTTCATTGAAACTTCACTAGACCGTGGAATTTCACTCGTTCGATAACGTTATACGTATATTTCTTCCTATATTATATTTGCATAATAATTATCAAGAGTTTACGTAAAAATGATTGTTTCCCTTTTTCGAAAATTATTTATACTCGATACAATATATGACTAGGAAATAATCATTTTTATTATACATTAAATGCAATAATTTATTATTATTATAGTATAAAATCAGTGTGACCCCCATAATCAATACCTACCTATTACAAGTAATGATCAATTATTACCCATTTATTGCGATATTAATTATTATGTCCTGATAACGGAGACACGTGTAATTAAATTTCAATATTATTATGGGTATCGTATTAAAATAATTTTTGCCTTTTTGCAAAATCCATAACGCATATAATAACGAGCAAAAATGAAATATATCTTTTGCGTAAAATTGCATTAAATTTTTCTTTTGTACCACATGAATAATAAAGCAACGGTTAGATACGACGAAATGAGAATTACCCGAAAATTATGATTTTATCAAAAGGCCTAAGAAATACCAAGTGGAATACAATTTTTGTTCAAAATTATTTCCATAAACGAATCCTCTCACTTCGTCACTTATTCAGGAAGCTTTCCACACGGGTCGTTGACATCGTCTGATTTTTTTTTACGACCAGGAAATTTCTTTTGCTGGAAAAGAAGCGAATGACGATAGGATTCACAGAGTAGGACATTTTGAAGACGGCTGATCGCAATTTCAACGGTGTCAAATAGAGCAGAAGCCCCTAATCACCATTAAAGCCGACCTGTCGATCTCCAGGACGTCGGCCAGTTTTTTATCAGTAACGCGGTAAGCTTTTTTCCCCACCCAACCAACCCCACACCCGTTTTCGTGCCTTTCCACATCTTTTTCCCAGAAATTTCTCCTCGAGTATTATTTTGTCATTTTTAACCCAGTCGACTCGACGCCGACGCCGACGCTGACACTGACGGCCAGGGATCGCTACGCTCTTCCCGCACACTCTCGTCTTTTTTCCTCCCTGTTTATGTTTTTCTTAACTGTCCATATTTCCCCATAGCAACCGGCTGAACCGGAGAGCTTAAAAGCTGCGGCCAGACCCGACAAAGGGTTGGGAACGCATGATTTCATAAGGGCAAGCTTAGAGAGTTCCGAGGCTTTATCTTAAAAATGAATTTTATATATTTTATAACGAGGTGCCCGGGCTCGCCCCGCTATAATTAATTTATCCACAGCGCCGCCAGGGAGCGCTAGAGGACTTGGAATTTCCGAAAATTTAGGAGGTTCGATCGGGAATCGAACCCGATACCATCGGACTGCCAAGTCGGGCACTTACCATTGTGCCACCGAACCCACTGTCCGATCTGATAAGTCCAATTTATTTATTTTTTAGTCAATCCTAGGTGGAATCCCCTCCAGCTCTGTAACGTCATGTTCCAATTTATACGATGACCTTTGAAAACAAAGAAAATATATAAGTAGTATGTATGGAAGAATACAAGAAATTTCGAAAGGCCGTAATTCCTTGACTTTGAAAATTTATATTATGAAGGATAAAAAGACAATACCTTATACACCCTCTTTAGCTGCAGTACAAAGTGATTTCTTTATTCTTTGTATAACGATATAATTTTATATTTGAAAATAGATCAATTTTTTTGCATCTCAATTCTTTATATACAACCCTTACCGTAGACGTCTATTGACAATCAATTTTCTCCTCGTGCAAGTTATTGGATATTGTGTAATTTCATACCTTTTTTCCCTTTCTCATCATTATCATTCCTCTAATACAGTCGACTTCGATTAACTACCTCCTCATGTCCTTCAATTTATGATCAATCCTAACAAGAGAATTTAGAAAAGGGGTTTCAGCACCGCAATATTTATTCAGTCCACGAATTGGTAGACCCCACCCCTACAGCATCCCCTCAAGTTTTCAACTGGTCTATATCGACAACCGCGAATTCATCCGTTAACTTCCCTCCCCTCTCCCGCCCTCGCTCTACACGTTAACGTATACCTATATTGCTTCAAGCAGAAACCATTCATGCTCTAGTCATTTTTCATGGGAAAAAGAATCAATAGTTCCAAACTAAAGAGAACATTAGTTTCTCTGTCAAAAATCGAATTGACTTTCAATACATTATTTTCCCTTGGTACACGGTTGTATGTATTTTTTATACTGGGTTGTCTTTTTGCACTTCTTGGTTGTACATAGTTACAGTCCCAAGAGTTTCATTGATTTCTAACATGTGTTTTGCAAAATACTGCATTGCAGCGGATTTAGATTGGATACTGAAGCCAAATTGTAGTTTTGCTATGAAGGAGTAAACGCGGGTGATTTGTACTTAAAAATTTGTTTGTAATTTATTTTTCCAATTTTTTGCATTTACAGATATTTTTTTAATCGGATTATAGTCTATGCATGTACAGTGGACTGATGTAGATGGTAAATATAAGCGCACGAGAGATATGGAAAGGGCAGTTTCATGTCTTGGGGAATGTCCTGCATGAACTACTTTGTCAAAGTTTAATTAACTACTTGAAAGCCTATTTAACGCAAAGTTTAATGCGACCACCTGTGAAAACACGTTTTGTAGCCTGAAGAACAGCTGCGGTGTGTTGTGCACTAATGTTGGTTTAAAGGATGTTCAGTGGGCTGCAGCCACGGTTAATTTTCGTAAGTACAGCAGAAGAAAGTGCTGTAAGGTTTGAATTAATGCGAAGGTATAAATCGCGCTATAAATTTGCATGTGTTATTCTATAAATTTGAAAGATGCAATTTCGATCAAGAATTGTCGTATTGTCACCAATTTTTTTTAAAGACTTCCTGTGCACTTCTGGAAATTATGTAAATTAGTTTATGCATTTATAATATAATTTGAGAGCATTTTCATGTATGGATGCTGATACGGATATTGGGTCTGCATAAACCATACGTTTTCATTCGAATGAATAAATTTTACTTCCTATGTTATTTTGGAATATTCCCATGGGGAATTGCAACTTGTATTCGTTAAGGGTACAAAGTACTAAATACCTGTACGCCATTAAAGAATATTTATACAGTGTTATATTCACGTTCTACTTGTACCAATTTAACAGTCGTATATCCTTTACCTTTGTCACTCGTTATCTCCGTAACGACTTTTTGAAATCCTGTTAAACCTTTAAAACGTTGCGAATTTTATTTAAGATCGTCTTAACGTTAGGGATAACCTACTTTGACCCAATTCGTAACTTTAAATTGCATCTAATCAAAGTACTTAGTCATCGTTTCTAAATCCGGATGTAAACACTGCTGGATTAGGATAAAGACTATACATAGATGAACTTCTTGACGAAGAGATTCCTTGGTCGTAATTAACCTCGAATCTTAATCAAGGACCAGCTCTTGGGCAAAGTAGGCACTTGGAAGTTGAGAACGTCAGTAGTAGATTGAGGTGACTTATTTATGTTTCCTTTCGTAAGGAGATGGTCCCTCAAAGTGAAACTGATATTGCGGCTCGACTATACTAGCACTGCAGAAATGATGCTAATGGTTACGTTAATGCGAGAAATTACGTGGGAAATTAATATAAATTAGGCATCCACAGACAAGGACTGTTCGTAACAGAATTTCATTTTTTCACACGATAAAAATATTTGGTACGACGACATTAATTTTTTTCCGGAAAGTAGAATTCTCACGGAGCTTTTCCATTCGGATCTTTGCTTTAATTCAATCTCATAAATCACGTTCAACCTCGGCTGATTCGTTTAAACTATTTTTCAACTCGAAGAGGGATAGTTAGTTTTACTCTGTCTGGGAAATTTAATTTTAATAGGCAAGTCGAGGGCGAAGGGTCTGCAAGAATATTTGCAAGGCCGAAAGAGGTGGGAGGCGAGAATAGACCGAAGAGCAAAAATAAGTCAGTTCAATCAGTGGAAGTTAAAAATAAAATTATTTAAATTTCTTATTTGTATATTCTGTCGCTTAAAAATCCACGTAGATTTTTTTTGACAATTTGTATGATCCAAAAAATCTATTTTAAAAAATCCAGCATTCCGTTGCATCCTCCGTTCATATACGGACTTTCTCTGTATTTAAATTCTTTTTACTCTAATTCCTCGATAAGCCAGTCAGGGCGTAAAAGCTCTCTGTAACTTAATTATTGTTTGGCTAACAATGACAAAAGTCGCTGCAGTACGGCTTAAGTACTTTACATCCAGCATTTTGCAATTTGCGTGTAAGATTCTCTTCCTCACTGATTTCTGTGCTTCATTTTTGCCCGTGTGAGTATCGTGTTACAATAATCCGAGTATAGCTAGAAGAGATAGCAGCTCTTGCAAGTTTACGCCGTTTACATATGTATCCGTAAGGATACAGAGAAGACACGTAGTATATATATATATATATATTTCTATTTCGCTATATAAGCTCGATACGTGTTCAAGCTCAGACACATATCGTCGTGTGGGTAATACTTTAATCCCAGGACAATGCCGAGCTTTACGTTTTCGCGCGTATACAGACGCCGAAGTATACCAACGTTCGAAATTTTCCTAGAATAGGTAAACTCGCTACTAGAATTTCAGTTCTCGCTCGACTCTTCTCGGTAGAAAACTTTCGGTCGGTAAGCGAACAACAAGAAGAAACTATAATTATCAGCAGATAGATTAAGCTTTCGGGTAGGAGTTTAGTGGGAAAAAGCTCAAAAAAAGCTGTTCGATGCATAAGGAATAAAGTTGTCTCAAACAACTACCGATCGATATATCTATATTCTATACGAAATTCAAATTCTATACTCTATTGTGTCCTGTAATAATACGCGAAGGCTTCTGGGAAACACGTGACCGAGGGTCCGCACAGTTGGAGCTTTTGTATAACTGGGCAGATGCTTGAAGCACGAAGCAAATTTGTTCTCCGCAGGGGACAAGTGGCTGGCAGGGCGTGAGTTGTGGCTGCAGTGGCAAAACCAGAGTTTATTGTCGTCGAAATATACTCGAATACGAATTTAACATCGGCTGATTGCATTTAAGTGTCATTGCGCAACGAGCACTGCGTTTTACCACGACATGCATTCGAGCACCTCTTATATGCTTTTCACAGTCAGCTGGATGAGCATTTCGTACCGATCGTTGAGCCTGTTAGAAAAATTTATATGAACATTGTATTCAACACTGCAGCGACGAAGAGATTTTAGAAATTTATTATCAATTTTAAGAGGATGCAAATTTATTTGCATTCTCTTAGCTTGACAAATATTTCTATAATATAATTGCCTGCAGGGTTTATTGGTGGGAGTTTTATGTTTTTTAAATATATATTTTAGAAAAGGATTGGCGGTAGAGGTTTTTCCTTTTTTTTTCATATATAATTATGTACCGAAATTGCATGGAAATGAGAGAAAAAGTTAAGAAAGTTTTTGTATGTTTCGTCTCCATTGATAAATATCACCATTTTTTCTCACCTTATCGTGTAATCCAGGGTGTTTAAAAAAATGGCGGCTTAGTTAACGTAAAGGATTTTCGGTATTTTTTACCCTGGCGAAGAAGACTCGGAGGAGAAGCTGGAGAAAGCAAGAGGATTAAGTAAAATGGGGAAAGCGAGGGTTCCAGCCTCCATAATATCTATTGCTATATACAAAAATATACATACAGTATATGTATACCTATTCTCAATCCCTCTACTAAATTTTCGAATATTTATAAATCCCATGAAACGAGCGATCTTATCGTTTTTCCTGAACGTTCTTAAATCTTATAAAAAATGACAAATTCGAAAAATTCTAAGAAAAATCGTCAAGCCAACCAGGTATGATTACAACATTGAATTTGAATAATCATTACGTTCCAATTAAGCGACTGAGTATAATCACCGGTATAATTATCTCGAGTACCGAAAGTTCATTAATGAATAATCTTGATTACGAATTGGTCCATTATGAAAATTTACAAGCCTCCCCCATTTCGCCGTCATTAATATTTTGCTGTTTCTAATCCACATTGAATCTAATTAAAAAATAACTCGTAATCGTAAATACCTGTTTTACGGTATTGCAGCTCTTGTATTTTTATATCACCTTATATAGTCCCGCATATAACAGCGCAGCCCATTTGTATCGTAGCCACGTGCGTGCATATGATACGTATGCGTCATAAATTTAGTTATTGTCCTTAAACCTTATAACTGCATTTTTTAACGTTTTTCTAATTTTACAATCCGCCAATTTTATTCGGTCTTGTTTTACCCTGTGTAACTGACGCAATGGACACTTTCAAGTTTTCGCACCATCGAAACGCTGACCTTATTCTCTTCGCTGTTCCAAAGCCCCCAAGTAGCCTTACATATTTGATGGGGCATTTCTCAGCATCCTTTCATCTACCGTATTTCCGAGTATTAGCATAGTAAACATGGATTTACATTATGTCTGCATGCCGTCGCTTACGGCTTTAGACGTTTACCTAGAACGCGAAGCACTTACGTGTAATACAGTGTTCACGTCGACAGTGTTAAATTCCACTTCGATGACGTATTTCCGCCTTCCACCCACTCAGAGCTTGAAAATTCTTTCGTTCGTCTTGCTAATGTCTTGGGACTGCATTTTGAGGAATTTTATTATTTTGAAATTCATGAGAGGGTAGTAAGAAAAAAAAAAAAAAATCTTTGAAATTTCTAATCCGGAATTTCAATTCTTTACTATGCTAGCGTTATCCTGAATTCGTAATTTTGAAATGTCAGAAAGGATAGACTGGACCAGTGAATTCCGAGAGATTCCTGAAAAATTCACAGGATCCCATCCTGACGGATTCTGTCGGGACTCGTAACCCGCAATGTTCCTCACGCGTGTTTCGCGTTATGAGAATTGAGATGTGGGTTTGGTATTTAAGGTGCTTTTTTAATATTTTTTTTAGAGTACAAGAAAATCAGAAGTTCGATTTGCTCTGCGTAAGATTAAATTTTATCGATTTCTGGCACGGTTATGTGTAACGTTCGCAGGGATGGTTATAGGAAATCTTTATATGGCGAAACTTTGCAATCACGTATGATGACGTCTCTGTGGTGTCTTTATACTTGATTGGATATTCGCCCAAATCGATATTTCGAATCGTCGCCTATATTCCCTTGTATTTTTGTATCCCTATGGTATAATAATTTATCGTCGTTCACACCCCTTCTTTCCCATCCCCTTTTTTTTGGTTTACTTTATTTCACGAGTTATACTCAAAAATACATAATATACTCATTAGGCTAATTTTTTAATAGGAATTAAGTCGAGTTATGCAAAGTACGAAATGAAAATGTCGAAATAATAAATTTGCAAAGTACCTATAGAAATTGCATAAAGGCTCGGTGTAGAAATTTGGCATTAATATTTTGCGCGCATTGAAAATAATACAGTCACGTACACCAACTGCATTCTTTAGAGCTGCAATGAAGCTAAACAAATTTGCATTTCATACCGGCCAAGTTTTATTTGTTTTTATTTCTACCATCTAGTTTCACCCCTTATAATTTTTTACCTTTGAACCCTCCCCTTTCCAGATTTTCTTTCCATTTTCACAGAATAGTGCTGCCTAATACAGGATTTGACAGTGGTTCGGGCACAGTTGAAAACCAAATAGCCAATGTGGTGGTATTTTAAATTAACCAAGAGGCAGCGCTATTTGGATCGTTATTTCATGAATACCAACAAAATGACTGGGGTGCGAAATATTTCAAGCAAATGAAGCGTAGCGTCAAAATATTTAAACGTTGAAAAATTACCAGCTGGTTTGTACTCTCGCGTCCATTTGTAACGTTAATGGAATTACAAACATGACATATAATATACAGTGACACGTTCGAAAGCGTTGAAAATAACTATAGATATATTATTCATAATCAGAATGCAGATCGTAGGTTGATAATTATCGATGCATTGATTATTTATGCTAATCGGAGTTATCACGTTGAATAATAAAAGGAATCAGAGGAATGACGAAATATGCTGAGACGTTCGGATACTTGGCACGAATCCATGAAAAGAAAAAAAATAATCTAAATACGCCAGAGGGGATGTTCCATCAACATAAAAACTCAGACTCTTTTCGTTCGACACTTCGGAAGTTGAAACGCGGTTCGCGAGTGATATAAAATTTTTAAGGCGAAAAAGTATTCGATACCTTACAAGAACCCTTTATTTACTTGGATTACACCAAAAGTCAAGGGTATTACGTATGCTCAAGCTTTTCTTCGACTTTGTGCATTTTCCCATAGGATTTTTAACGTTATAGTCCCAGACTCACGAAATTATAAAAATGTAAATAATTTTTGTCAAATTATTCCATAAAATATCGTAAATTAAGAAAATAAGTATCTAACATAAATTTGTTAATCAAAGCTCACTCATAATTTTCCTGACTCGCTGTTACCTTCAAGGTCGAAAATAAATTCAGAAAATTCGTTAATTCCGCTGCTTTATATAAATTCATTTCATGGCAATGGCGGTGAGCCAAGCGTTATACCACTGTTACGACATTACCTCCTTACTAGATACAGTATGCTCTCCGTGCTTTTCATCTGGAGAAGAAAAAGTTAGAGGTAAAATAAAAGCGAAGAAAAACAGACATTTGCATTTATATGATTGCGCGGGAGAGAATATAAAAGATATAAGAATAACGAGAAGAACGAGATGAATAAAAATATTATTTTTAAGTAAAGTAATACACCCGTAACGACCAACCGTAATCACGACAAGACAACGTACGAATTGACCACCATAAGATACATCATTCCCATATATTTCCAAACATAATCCTCTTCGACAATTCTCAAGATAGCTTATCACAGGAGTCATCGTCGAGGATTTTATCAGTCTCTAGTAGATATCTGGACCACAGCCTCCCACGGAGAACCCCTAAGTGGC
>JAYRCB010000363.1:1259979-1372090 GCA_036026315.1 Trachelus stipa
GGAGTCATCGTCGAGGATTTTATCAGTCTCTAGTAGATATCTGGACCACAGCCTCCCACGGAGAACCCCTAAGTGGCAAAAGTTCCTGTCCCAAAGCTTACATAGAATAGCGTGTGGGTAAGCCTAAATTTAGCCTGTAATGAAACTCTGCTAAATGCTCCCAAGTGAAGCATACGTTGGTTCTAGAAGCATATACATACATAGTTAAGCTTGAGCTAGTTAACGCGAAAATACGAAATTTTTAGGACGTGCAATAAAAACCCAGTCATATCGAGGTAACATTGTAGTAATTTGAAAATTGTCAATTTTTTATTTCTATCAATATCTAATTATCAAACCCAATTCCTCGGATGAATTCGCGCCGCTGACTTTCATTCGTACACCGTCTCCTGAATCCTGAGCACAGGGCTGTACAATCGATATATTACAGTACGTTCCAATTAATCAGTTTGACGTTTCTACCCCTTAAAGCTTCTTGTTATTTCAGATTCAGTCCTCCAACCATCTTTATACGAATTCCGATTCATACAGTAACCCCTCTTTTATAGCTGCATGTACGTAGCTTTACAAGCCCATATAGAACTGTACATTCCTCTCTATGTATTATAATTTGAATTATCAATGTTTTGAACATCTAACGATTCAGAGCCTATTGAAGTTCATTAATTGAAAGATTATCATAATTCGTCTTTTCATTATCCGATTTCCAATTTTCACATCCGTATTGAACCCGTACGAATAAAACGGACCGAACGCGTAGGCGGTTGTATCGATCAATTCACTTTGAAAGCTTTTGGTAATTTTCCTATTGCTGTACGTCGTTATTTTGAGCTTGACAACGGGTCTGATCTAAAGCTCCAACGAATGACGTCGACGAGGACTGGAATGTGGGTGGAAAAGGAACAGCTCGCTCCAAAAGCCCGTACACGTTTCCACGCGTGAGACGTTTGGGGCTTCGTTTTATGGGGATTGTCCAGCGCCCTCAGAATGGACCCTTTCATGGGAATGTCTTGCGTTGAGGATGCGATGAAGAAAGAAAGTGGAGAGATCTAATACTTTAGGTCAGAATTGAAAGAGCTTTACTGGAATATTCGCAAGACCCTGTGATTTTCTCTCTCTCCCCCCACTGCCATTCTCCTCCCTCCGCTAACAAAGTGTCATGGCGATTCTGCACGTCAACTGGAATTTCGAGCTTTCACGATGAACATACGAATCTGTCGAGTGGACACTTTTTTCTGTCAGTACTTTTTTTTTTAGTAAATGGAATTTACTGCAGTATTTCTTGAAGCTTGCGAGTCACGATCACACGTAAAAGCTCGGTATACATTTCTTTCACGTACTTTGCATTATAATGGTAAACACCATGAGAATTCGTAAAATATATCCAAACGCATTTTTATTCATCTTTAAAATACTTGGGACAATGACTTGATCGATTATACAGTCATAACTCCGTGGACCGTCCAACAATTTCATATTTTTTACTGCCTTTTTTTTATGAACCAATAGCGTTCTTACTAGAGGGTTTAAATTTTTTTGCTAAAACGCTTTTCGAGATGGTCTTTTGTTTGATTTTTACGTTCCTTCATATTCATTGACACCAGATGGTTTCATAAATACTGCATAAGCGTAGTAAGTCGTGATGTGCATAATTTTCGTGTAAAAATAGTCTCCGCCAAGTTATAGACTTCTATGGTATACCTATGTACAGGGTGTCTCGTTAATGAGAGCGTTTTTCTTCCCATTGAATATTTCCATGTGTCTAGAAATACGTACGTGTCTCCACGTAGGTTATATCGAAGTGCGTGATCCGTTGACAGGTTCGAATACGTAACTGAATTTTCATATTGTCCAACGTCGATACTCACGTATTCTGTCATGACTCGATCGTGTGATAAAGTAAGCAGAAGAAAATAATGGCAAAAGGTCCTCAGTTCCGGTCCCGTGGGAGGATTGGCTTTTTCGCAACTATCGTTCGCGAGCGACATAAAGATTTTTATGGTGGTTAGACGTAGCTGAGGTAACGAATACACGTACGATCCGATGACAGGAGGAACACAAAAGCAAAAAAAAAAGAGAAAGATAAGGAAGAGAATTGAGATACTTTTCCCAGCAAGATATCCTGTGATCTTTGAAAAAGTCAATTTGGTCTTTTCTGCGCATGCGCGTCTTTTAACAGTAGTCGTTTGTACTATTTGCTTTTCTATGACGTAATGAGCGTACATTTTATTTCTCTCTTCTTTAATTATATCAAAGAGCCTCACGGACGTATAAAAAGCGTCGAGACGGCTAATTGGCGTCGGGACGTTTTAGTAAAATTAGCATCGACAACTACTCTTTGAACTTTTGCACGGACTTGTAAAAAAAGAATTATCAGCCGGACTTAGATTTGACTTTGATCGAATGATGAAAAAAACTGTAGTTTTTATATCCTCTCTTTGTCGCTTTCTCTTTGTACTCTTCTTCTTGTGCCTCTTTTCTTCTTTCTTGGAATCCTTTCAACGCTGGACTTTATCTCTTCCTTTTATTTATCTTTGAATTATGCATGCCTCCATTCTGTCTCGTGAGTTGTCAAGCAATAGGCATTTCAATTGAATATTCTCTTATATGTTTATATTTTCTTTTTGCTTGTCTTTTTTTATTTTTTTTTTCTGTTACGTATCGGCACCTTTCACTCGTACTTTCATGCTAATACCAAAGAAAACTTTATTTTCCACTTGACTCCCGACGCACGAGCACAGTCCTTTTCGCTTTTTGACGTTTCATCAACCATGACGTTATATTTTGCAACGTATAGTAAATTCAATCTATTGTAAGTGCCCTGCGCGATTGCTTTTTTTAAAACTATCTATACGTATAGAGATTGCAGTATTTCTGAGAAGAAAAACCACTCGTAGATTTGTTCCGTCGAAGTTTTCTTTAAGAGGATCACAAGGATTCTGTCTTGTTTCAAGTTCGTATCTTTTTCCGGAAAACGATTCCCTCTTTACCCTTCACTTTAGTTCACTCCTAACATTCATATATATTCGTTTCCTGTATTTTCCTTTTTTTTTAAACCTAACTCACCTCTACCGGAAGTTCAACGAAAAGTGCTTTGTTACCCGACAGCTAAGATTGGCAATGAATTCGCTAAATTCTAAGTACTCGAAATATCTGACATCCGGAAAGTCCCTAAGGGTCACTTCCGGAAGCGAAGAACATTGTCACCCATAAGAAAGTAAAACGACAGTCTCTTCGTTTCACTCTACTTTAATCAATTCTTTCTTTTATATTTTTCTTGTCTTTTTTCCTCTCTCGTTTCACTCTCTGTCCTCCTTCCTCTCCAAAGTCCCTTGAAAAAGCGATCCCTAGTATACTCGGTGACTTTTTTTTCCATCCTCATTTTTACCTCCTTCATTAATTCTCAGTTCCATCGTTTTTCACCACTTTGCCAAAACGAACGTGACGTTATTTATACATCGTCATTTAAATCACGCGGTATATCAATGATAATGCGTTATCACGCCATGTTACCTAATCCTTTCACCGCGAACGTGTTATGTGAATTTTCCAGTCTGAATCTCGTGAAAACGAAGGATATGTGTTTGCGATAGGATAAATGAGAAATCTATTGTCCCTCTTACGATGATAATCCTTAAGCATTTAATCCCAGGATAATGCATTCCAAGGTACCCCATAGATATCTTAGCACTAGACTCATTTGAAGGGAAAGAAAATTTTCTTATGGATGAAAAAAATTTTTTCAACTGTATCTTTGAAAATTAACAGTCTAGGTTGATAGAATCGTAGCGAAATTTTATTAACAGTATGACAAATGTAACACGTGACAGAGTATGACTAGCGAAATTATTAATGTAAAATTTACAGACTAAATGCTTCTTCCGTTTCATAAGTACTTTCGCATAATAGTTGACATATCTTGAACACGAGTGCAGTGTAACGTTACATAGAGAGGTGTGCGCTGCACTTTGTAATGCAGCCATAATGCAGTCATGGATTCTGTTCCAGGTGCATAAATATATTATTACGTTTATGTAGGCGATGTCGTTTCCTATTCTACCGACTTGTCGCGCATATGTGAATTCCTTGGATGAATTGAATGTATGCGCACGGGACTTCATACGGTAGGTGGCTATAGACCTGTGTACCCAAGATCTTTATACCTGTATTTGCATTAATACGGTACCGTTACTCAGACTATATTTAGATGCTTTGCGAATATGAATCACATATGTTTTATGAATTTTTGAATTTTTTTAAATACCCCTTGCATCACATACGCTTTGCAAAGACTGGAATTTTTTAATATAAACCTTTCACGGATTTAAAAATCTAAAAATGGGTAAAAGCGAACAGGAACCTTTTAGTGGATACGATAATCTTGTAGAACAAGAGAAAAAGAAAATGGGATAAAAGCAATATAGAAAAGTAGATTAAGGAAGGGTCTTATGCTGCGGGGAATGGCAGCTTTAGTCTACCGGAAAGTGGAAGTTAGTCGGATGACCTTATTGGCTAAAAAACGTTTGGCACGCGCGAATGGCCATCAACGTCGCACTTAAATGAACGAAAACTGTGCTTTTCTGGCTTATACGACAGGTCACTGTAGTCCTAGCGAATTACACTATTAATGCTCATTCGTGGCAGCCGTGAAATTCCATATCCGAGGTGTCAGGGAGTAAATCCCATAAAAGTGGTATATGGCTTCCCACGAGAATATGAATTATCAATAAGACATCATTTTTATGATCGATCTGCCTTACATCCATTGTCCTGATAAACTTCGGATCGAGGTGACGTGTTTCCAATAGAAGCTATAGAAAAGTTAGACCCTTAGAGCAGAGACTACGACGTGGGTGACAAGCATAGAATTATCTTACACGTATAGTATATCTATATATACTCGTTCCATAGTCTCTTTATTGTTTCCACGTAAAAATGAAAAAAAGAAAAAATAAAGGAAAAGTAAAGAATAATAATCGAAAGGCATTTTCCATTCTCACTTCGTTCTATCTCATCCCCTTTTGTTCTGCTAATTTTTCAGAATAGTCATGGGGTGCGTGGATAATCATTACTACCTGGCAGCACTTAGGGATACGCGGGCCCTGGGTTAAATGAATTACGACAAATTGCCGTGTACCGGAACGATGTATCACAATACCGGCCCAATTCCGGATGGGAATCAATTCGACTGTAGGAAGTGAAGGCGTAGCGGTAGATAGGCGCGAAATTTAATTAAGTCAAATGAAAATTAATTGTCGCAAAAACGAGCTTGAAATGGGGAACTACGAGTATAGGGGAGGTAGTAGGGGAGGAAAAAAGTGTCGAATTACAGGGACGTATTAACTGGGTTCCTTTTGAGCTCAGAATGTAAGGGCGGAATAAGGCAGTCGTTATCCTTACCAGGGGAGGATATATCTAGGTCTGGGAAGCTGCCACGCACTCACTCTCGTTAAGGTACCTTCACAATGTTTCGCATGCCTCGCAATTGCCAATTTCACTGCGATAAAAAACACCCACGGGCGATCTACTGGAAGCGCTTAGGCTTTCTCGGCGTAGAGTGCAAAGTTATGGTGGTATAAATCTTTCAAAAAGTATATCGTGTTGTTACGACCTTGGAGACTTGATGGTGAAACAGAAAGTTTTCGTGGGATGGGTCAAATGGATTTTGCAAGTCGAAGGTGTACCATCATTATTGTAATGACTCTGGCTACTTTGCTAGCTATCAATCATATATATGTATATATGTATTGATTATAAAATTTTTTTTAAATCTCTTCTGTATTTTCGTAGCTTTCTGCACAATTTATCATTATTACGTGCCACAGCACCATAGGCTTTATATATAAGTTAGTATATATTATTACGTAATATAAATGAGACGCGTCTACCATTTGGATGCTGGATGTTATTTCTATGTAATAATTAAAAAATTCTAGGAAAATAATATCATGATATCACATCAAATTGATTTTGTGTATTTCTCAAATATATTTCATTTTTCGTATGGTCTTTTTTTTTATAGCTTTAAGATCAAGAATTACATTTCAATCATATACAGTGAATTTCGTTTTTTATCGTATGAGTAATGAGTCATTATTTATTATTACGTGGATGCTGGGAAGCTTCTGTATACAATTGTTCGGTTGATAGCTTCGCAGGGCTTGTGAGATTAATCGAACTGGGCAATTCAATTTCGTATCCTAGCCAATAATGACGTTATTAACAGGTGATAGTAATCGATGAGTTAATGAGCATCGAGAGGAGATCGATGGTTAGATTAATATCCAATTACTGATTTGACGTCGGAATATTGGATTTACTTTAATCTCCAAATTCGAACTGCCGTGCAGGTATCAGTATTGAGAAATAGTTTGCATTATCTTTGTAATTATTATTTTTTTTTAATGAGGCATAAGCACGCTAATTATGCAATCTAATAAATTTAGAAGTTAGGAAAGTATTTTAATTGGTCATATGCAGCGATATCGCAGGTACGATATGCCGAGAATGCACATACTTGACATAGAGTATACAAAAAAAAAGTGTGAGTAAGGGGGGGGGGGGGAGAAAAACAAGTAACGAAAATATGTTTAGAAAGTTTTTTATATAAAATTTTAACAAAATTGTAAAAAAATAGTCATTTAATTAACAAACCAAGTAAGCCGCCTTGTTATCTATGACTCGGTACAACGTAATTGAGTGGGGAAACTTTTGATTGAATAATTTGTGAACCGATAAAAAAAGATATAATGAATTTTTATAAGTTTCCACAACGATAAAGAAAGAATGAAAAGATGTCAGTGACGTTGAATGAAAGAAGATGCCGATAATGTGAAAAAAAAGAAGGAAGAATACGAAGTAAAATAACGTATCTATCGAGCAAAACTTTTTTTGCCAACCTTACGAGGGTGTTACGTTTCTTATCAGTATTGAGTTTCTCAATCGGCCCTCAAATTTTACTTGGGATTAATTTACCTATCCTACAATATACTTTCCCTTTACAACCTATTTACAACATAATTATAACATAAATTTTTGAAAGTCTATACTAACTTCTTATCTCGCTGACAAGATCCATTGAAATAACTTGCTCAAAATTCGTCGAACAGTAAACGTGAATTTTATCACCAAGATTTTTCAATCAATCGAAATAGCCTGTAGTACACTGTAAAAGTCGTGGAAACCCGATAGGAAAGGATTTGAAGTCTAGTAAAGCTCTCATTGGACGTACACGATTTGTCGGCAGGAAATCGGAAAGGATTTTGCCTGTGAATTCCGGTTGAAAATCGCTGAAAAATAAAATAGAGTAATAACGCAGTGGTGAGGAAAAAAAATACTGCATAAAAAAAGAGATGATCTCGCTCGACTACGCTAACTTTAAGGTAGCTGTTGCGGTTGAAACAATGAGAATGAGAAGGAGGGGAATGAACAAAAGGGTTGAAATAAATATAAAACAAAGGTAACGACTGCAATCAAAACAGGCTGGTAACTCTAGGTGCGGTGAAATAAAATCAGAGCCACTCCGCGAGACGTCTAAAATGCAAATGGAAATAGTTCGATGGCGGCATGGACGCGAAGGAAAGTTGTGTAAATTGATTACTGAATTATTTATCCCTATAGCTATACATAGAAAGTTCAATCGGCGAGTCTGGTACTGTAGTAGCTATAGCAACTTTAGCCGTTTCCCCATCCTTTACCCCTTTTTGTTCTCTTTGCTCAGCAGTTCTAAATCATCTGTACACTTGTACATATGAAGCACCAAAGACATTATTAGTAACGTTACTCAATAATTGGGTGAAATTTACGTTAACGAAAATAAAATTTTTACTGTTTAATTTTGTTTTTCTTTCTTTTTTGAAATAAAGATAAATTTGATATTGCACTCATTCGATGATTATAAAAATTTTTTGATTGGATTACTTTTGGGAATTTCTCAAGTTTTCACAAGAATTCTGCACATCGATCATTTCCGGTAGACTGATCAGCTCGTTGAACTTTAAACGATTCTCGCCTACCCCATCCGGAAGCAGTCTTGAGAACTTTGAAATCGATCTCTCATCGATAGGACTATATATATATATACAAGTATATTCCAGCAGTTGCAATTCCCTTGGATCTAACAGTTACACTGAAGGCGAATATCTGTAAAACTTATAATTTCGCTACTTCAAACTCTACGCATATGCGAAAACTACTTGCCCTTTTATGCAGAACTCTTTATATAATAATGGCATTAGACATATTTTTCACTGTATATAGTTAAATTTCGATTTATAAAATATAATGAAATTCCTTTACTCGTACGACGACACCGTAAACGTTCGACTTTCAATTATATTATTAGCACTGATAATCAAATTCGAAATTAAATTCAATTGGATAAACACAGTAATAGTATAATGTTAATTTTTTGGAAATCGATTGACACGATACTAATTAATTAGCTATCGGATCAAAGATATGGGAAATATTAGTTGACAGTGTAAATCCAATACGTGTAATTAATTTGTTAATTAATCAAACTATCGATTAGTCACATATTGGTTATCGACTCTACCGCGTCCATTCGTGACTGTAATTTTACCGTATTTATTAGCCATTTGTTTGTCTCTGTCAAGTGTTCATTATCTATAGGGAAATTGATGATTCCGTACTTCAATGAAATTAATGAGAAGAAACTGATAGGCGAAAGGCAGGAGGAGAGTGAAGGGGGATTTTGATGAGGATCTTAAGACAGGACTTGAAACGAAAGAAATGCAAGACGGATGAGACGAAGTAAAAAGAAAATAAAAAGAAAAAGGTCCAGTTTAAAGTTACCCTTCTCTCCCAAGATCACTTCTTGCCAAATTGCCGTCGTCTCAGGGCCGCAGCGCGCAAAACTCGAAATATTTAAATTCTCGGTAGCATTTTATCAGGACCTGGAAGGGTTGGAGGGACAAAAGAAAATGACTGATAAAAAAGTGACAAACGTCTCCTACTACACGTCTTTTGGGATTCTTATACGTATCTTCCTCCGTTCCTCTTTCTTTTTTAGACTTCCTATCACTGCCGGTCCCGTCTCTTGTTTTATCTATGGGCGTCCCACATCTTCCCTGAATTCTTTTGTTTTTCCGTCGATTTACTTTCTTTCTTCTTTTTTCCTAATCCCCTTAGCTCTCATACCAAAATTCAATCTGGCGAGTGTCGTCAAGAATCGAAAAGTTATTTTCAATTTTTATTTTAATTGAACAACCAGCTTGATGGTATCTCATCTTATCATGGGTACTCGATATGAAACTGCCTGTAGCTTCTGTTACGTGTACTGATTGCGGTGCTGGAGAATTCACCGAATTCCTGTAAAATCCAAATTCTCCTCGCTACGTCTCAACCTTGAGCTCTTAACTGCGACATAACAAATATCATTTAATTAACAAAGTTTAGTTTAATCCAAGTCGGTGCTGGTGTCTTAAAGGGTGAAGCTCGTTGTTTAAATGGTTGGCATTCTTGCCACTGACATAACCACGTTTCCCAATCAACAGACAGTTTCTAGTGAATTACCAGTTAAACCGCCATAGGGGATTGTAATATTGTCGCTTGAATGGACCGAAGTGTACTTGCATTGCCATCAGGGTTATTTCGACTACACCCTATAGACACGCGCGTCATTCTTTAATGGCTGTAACGAACATGGAGCGTTTAGTAGAGTGAAAATTATATGGAACAAGAATTGCAAAAAAAATTTTTTAATTGTATTTTGTGAATATGATAATATTATATGTAATTAATATTTAATAAACGATAAATAATACGTACAGTGACATCGTGCAAAAGTTGAATTTATAGTTTGAAATGTAATTGGTGTACTTTACTGAGAGACGAAATCCTTTCGATTCCTTCTTAGCTCTGAAAGTAGAAGTACTTCCGTATAACGCAACTCTGAGGACGATGTCCGGTTCAGGTCTCAAGTCGAAAATCTACTGAATCTTTCATTCGACCATGTTTTTTTTCTCTTTTGCTTCTCTCTCTCTCTCTCTCCCTCTCGCTTCTTTTCTTCTTTCGTCAAGTGGAGGTTTCAACTTCTCCACGATTCTGCCGGCCACTCGGAGTCGCAAGTTTTGTCGAAGCTCCCTGACCTCATCTCCTCCCTCATGACCCTCCAGGAAAATCATCCCCTCTTCAACCCTATGTCAGCTAATGGTTATACTTTGCTAAGACTTGGCTGAAACTTTTACAATGAGAAGTCACGGTAACCATTTCCAGAAATTCTCATAGGAATAACTGACTAATTTTCTCATTCAGAATTTTTTATATTATTTTATGTATAAGTTATAATTAAATCCGATTAAGGGACGAACAGAGTTTGTATTCTAACAAAGTTGTTGGGTATTATGAGATTAATGTTTAAATAATATAAAAAGTAAAAGTCGGGGAAATAATTGTACCGCGTGTATTAGTATAAGAAATTAAAAAAACAAATGAAATAAACAAAATTTATATTTACCAAAATCCATACCAGGGATTTTATTATCATATTTTTTTCTTTTTTTTTCTTGTACAATTATGTTGAATAAGGCGATAATAATTTTAGCAATAACCACACGTTGCAACTGCATAGACGTAATTTTAATGGAAAAATGACCTTCGACCTTGAATTTAAAAAAATTCAATTCTTGAACAATTTTATTCCTCGTACTTTTTTTTCTCTTTATCTTATTTAGTCTTCTGCCCCTTCCCAGCATCTTACTCGCTCCGATTCATGGAAAATACATTAGCCAAGTTTTCGTTGAAATTAGCATTTTTCGTAACGACTTTTCGGCAAGGACTATTTCAATTTAATTCGACGAACGAAAGATAACCTTACCCAGATTTCTATTTCGTTAAGAAATTTCATTAACGATTTCATTGATAGCGCTATATAAAAAATTTGTCGGAAACTCGGAGAAAGTTACGAAATATTACATTTCAAGGAGATAACGTTTATCCCGGAATTTCGTAGACCGTAAGTACAGAGAAATATTAACGATCCAGATTAGACATTTTATTTTCACAATAAAAGTACACCCTTCTGCACAATTCTTTTACACCATTACACATATTTTCTTTATCAAAATATTAAAAGTTCATTTACTCAATAAAAATACTAAGAGGAATCCAGCTGTGCAGTCTTTCCCGTTGTCATACTCCAGTGTTTTATCAATAAATGATAACGGTATTGTAAGACTGAAATCATAGTACCGTTTACGTCTAATTATCCGTGGTCTTGTTCATTATCTTCGTTCTAGAATAATGATTCCTCTGACAAGCGAGGATCTCAAGCGAATAATTTCCCGGAAAGTTAATGAGCTAATTGATTGGTTATGATAACAACCGAAAGATATCGTTACGACTATTACGGCAAATCGAAGAAGAATTTAATGCACGCTTCGCCGAAATCAGATGGTCACGACAAGTAAAACGACTGTCGTTAATGCGGCATAGAAAAGTTAATACAATTTTCGCAAATCGCAAACCTGCCGGTTGGAGCAAAGGTGCGCGAATAATTCAAGCTAATTCAAGATGATAGTTCGAGGAGAAATTAGCGAACCGGTTGTAAAGTTACGGCACATTAATTAGATATTATACCGGTTGGCCAAATTAGATACGTTCCAGAAACTCTTGGACCCTGCATAGCTGGCAGGAAGACTGCGTTACAAATGAAGGGCCTCATTCACATTGAAAGCCATAAGGTAACCTGTGAATCGACGCCGACGTCGGTATCGTTATTATGGAATTTCGACGCACGAAGAATTTTCAATATTTAAAATATCCCTAGACCCAAACTAATTTTCATTAAAGACACTTTTTTATGGATATTTAGCCTCGATTTCCAGTTCATCAAATTTTACGGTTGGTACCTACCGCTAGGCGAGTAATCGCGGTGAAATTTATACCTGAAAGTTGGTACTTCTTCACGTGTCCATTAGCTGCATGTTAAAGGGGCATTAAGTAGAATTAAGGCATTATAGGAGAATTAAGAAAAAGAAATAGGGATAAGGATTACACTTTGGTTGGGATGTTGGTACGCGTTTAGAATTCCCTAGTAGAATGAAAAATTCGTATCTGTCTCGTTTTTTTATCGCCGCATAGATAACACGAGAAACGTTGAATTATACGTAGGAGTAGCAGGGGGTGGGTAGGGAGGAAGTCCCCGATATAATTCAGCCCGAAACAACTTTTAATTTCCATAAAACCATTTCGCCCGCATAAAACTTTCAACCGTACACCCTTTGCGTCGTCTTAGCGATGACGATGCTGCTGATGCCGAGAATGGTGGTTTGCGACGGAGGTGGTGAAAATTCAAATTTCATTCGTTATCTAGGTGGCTGGCTACAATATTAATTTTTTGTAAGCTTCGTGCTCGGAGAACGGGCACTGTCTTAATTTCGTGGCTCTCGCAAACCTGAGCGAAACGCCGTAACGAGGTAAAATAATCCAGGGAGTCACGATAGGAGAGAAAGTAGAGGGAAAGAGAGCAAGGATAAATGGGAGAAATAAAGAAAAAAAAGTCAAGCCGTGGATAAGAAAAGGAGAAGAAAAAAGTCAAGATGACAAAATAACAAAACAAAAAACAAATAGTAAAGAAAATAGTACATCTTGTTACACTCGCCTCTGAAAGACTTTCCTTAATATTTTATCCAATTATTTTTTTATTTGATGCGTTTCACGTATCAAGGAATTCCCTTTGAGAAATTTTACAATGACACACTATAGCAAATATACGTAACATAAATTGTGTTAAATTCGTCGAACTAGTAAGAGAGCGAATTTTACCTAAATTTTGGTGTAGAAATAAAAAAAATTTTTCCCCAATTCAACCCAACATCAACGTTATTCGTATAGATTTTTTTTCGGTCTGCTTTCACAAGAGTATCTCAACCTCGTCTGAAGACAAAAAGACGCAGGGAAAAACGACCGCGTGAGAATTCGACCGGGAATAGTTTGTCGTTCCAAAGTTTCCTCACTGCTGCCTGTAGGAGTTACCTGAATTGCCAGATGTATAACCCTCCCTCCCAGCATCCAGTTTACATTGTATCTCAGAGTTAGACCGAAATCAGTGTTTACTGCTTTTAAATGAAGTTGTACGTTTGGCAGTGCTACACAGCCACCCCTTACTACGACCCCTATGACCTGAACCATAACTAGGTTTATCACGTCTTCCCTTACTATTTTCGGGTTTCTATCCAACCAGTCTCTTCCACCTTTACGGGGTTGGCTGATAGTTATTTGTTCTGATTATTCTTTACACCCGTCCTCATCCACAACCCTTAGTAGGTGCACAGGGTAGTGGTACTACTTTTACTAAGAGTACCAACGTGCATCGACTGTACTCTCTTTTAAAAGCAACCCCTCTGTCTCTATAACCGTAACTACTACCACCCTTCCCATTGCACGCCGCAATTTCACGGAGCTTTCCGGCCTGGCAAGTCGAGCTACGATTAAGGAAGAAATGCCTATTTTAACCCTTTACAACCCCCTAACCTCATTCCGTCGAAGCTCTCCCTATTTCTCACCTAAGTACGCGCTTAATCGTCAAGTGTAATGCGAAGAAACGATAGCTACCCTCTCGCGATTAATTGTTGTTCGCGAAACGAGGGATTAATATAAATACAAACGGAATGTGAAAATGCACCCTGTTGTTTCGGCCTCCCATTGTTCCACTACGCCCAATAGAACAATGGACCAGACGATCGATGTTATTTTTCAATCCTATCGCACGGCTGGGTTAGCAGGGGATTTTCTAAAGACATTATTGTTTCAATTATACACTCCCATAACCCTTTCTTCCGCAATTCTCCCAATTTTCTAAGCAATTAAAAGGATCTCGCCAAGTTTGACGGTAAAATCTTTTTTTTTCCACATCTTTTAATCAGTTTTATCAGGCGATCCAGTGACCCTCGGGACTTTACAGCAAACAACTGTTAATCAGGCCCAAGGCCGGCAACCTCAGTTCTAACGTCTCAATTTACAGTAAGGGAATATCCGTCGGATCTGCCGCACGGTACTTTAGCTATTCGAGGTATTCAGGTAAATCACCTGTCGAACCTAAATCTCAGCAAAAGATAATCAACTATGCCTCTCGGACTCGGCACCTATCAGCTGGTATAGCCGATTACAGGGTGTTATGTGTATTGGACTGTACCACATGATTTTTATTTTCTTTGCTGGAGGATATCCTTTATGCCCTGGTTTGGTGTTAGTTATATTTATGAAATCCAACTTCTAGCCCCTTCTCTGTGCTGTATCCTTAGCGAATGCCCTTCAGGGCATTCGTTCCAAGAAATCGTTAATAATTTAAGTGGGTGCTTTCATTCCGGGTTACGCAAGGCAAGTTTGTTACTTTGCCAGCACTGAAAATACGTACAGTGTATCAGTAGGTGTATCAGTTGAATAACCGTGGAGCATCCTACACACTGTTCGAATACGAAATTTCACTTCTGGCTGCATTTTATGAAGCAGCGTGTATACCCTCGGAACTTGTATCGAGAATGGCTGTATGAGTTTCCAAATACTTTCCTATATTATTATTTAATATTGTAATCTATAAATATGTATTCAATCAAGCTGGCTCTATGTACCGTAAAATAAAAAAAAAATTTTATCAATTTATGGATCATTGTGATAAGCGTTATACTTTTTTTTATTTCTCAATTTTTCATTTTACGTACACATTTTTTGTGGATGCTGTACAACTGCAAGGAGACGACAGCAGAGGGTCAAGTGTAATAAGAATGCACGAAGCAGGTTTTCTTTGAATGATATTTTCGCGATGTTAGGTTGATGCAAGAATAATTGCGATTTTTAGGAAAGAAGGACTTGTTACAGGAACTATCATTGTTTTTGCAATTATTTAATTTTTATGTGGAAAATTAGGTATCGCTGTGGCTATAGGATGAAGGTATCTGTCAAATCCAGCTTGAATGTCATTACGGGCTAGAATATGAAGAGTGGAATTTTTATCCAGCATCCCTCGGCGAGAACGTAAAATTCCATTGTATCCCAAGCGCGTCTCTCTGCCATGGATGATTTAACGAAAAAGTTCTGCTGGCTCGCGCGCATTATTTAGACTGAATGCGAAATAAAGTACCGACCTTAGCAGCATCTCCCCGGAGTCGTATAATTATAAATCTCAGGGTTGAGTGTATCTCGAGCGTTGGAGCCGGTTAACGCGACCCCACTACTTCTCTCACCGCGAAGTCGTTGCTAATAAACTGCGCTCTCTAATTTAGCCTGAGAAGAACCCGTTTCTCCTTTAAAATTAATATATGTAATTAATATCAAATAGCTTACTCTATTATAATCTATAATGCTTCAAATTGTATTCTTGTGTTTTTTTTTCGTGATTTTGCGAAAAACCTCGTGGCAACGAAAACATGATGACAGAACTTACGATAAGGATCTTCAAAGCTCAACGCTAGCTTTCAAAGTGTTAATATTGATTATCGGTTTTACTTTGAAGTCGAAACATTGCCTTTGAAAAATTGTATGGTCCAAAACGACGCGTTTAACTTGCTACTTTATTTTGTTCCATCCGACTGAAAATTGTAACCAAACCTTTTTAATTCAGCGAAGGGCCTTTAACTCTCACTAATGGAGATATTGGTTTGGTACAAAGAAACAAAAGTACAGTATTTCCTACCAGCTTACAAAGCATAATAATCTCTTAATTGAACGTATAATTGAACATTTTGCAATCAAGTTTTCGTCAGTCAAATTCAGGTTGGACGAGATTCTTTCAAAATTTGTAAAGAAAACAAGCTTAGTACATTTTTAACATAAATTGTCGTAAAAATCAATTTCTGTTTGATTGGTATCATCGGACAAGTTTGGATCAACGAAATTGACGTTTCCGGTAAACGAGAGAAATTTCGTTATTAACTTTTCACGTGTTTATTACCCAACCACATCCAGTGTGGAGGGTGGTAAATAAAACAGTCTTTGTTATACCGGCAGTTACTTTCACCTACATAAAGCTTATTTTCTTTTTTTTTCACTACCACTTTTCCCCAAACTGAAAGTATAAAATCTGTACGACAAACACACGAGTGAGATAAAGCGCGAAAACAGTATGGAAACTTGTTCCGTTTTGCTGATAAACAAAATTCCATTGCCAACCGTAGAAAAGTTAAATTTACAGTAAGATAATTTTCGAAAATGAATAATCAAGTGCTGTAAGTTATTGAATTAGCAAGAAACAAGCATCAATTACTCGTTTTACCCAGAATTTCTTATACGTAAAATTTGAAAAACATGAGAAACTAAAAGGAACCGAAATAGTATTCATCGTCGAATGCAGAGAAGACAAGAATGAACTGAATATCCAGAGATATTCTACTACGTCAAAAGAACTGAAAAAAATTCTTATCGAAGATTGACGATTACTCTACGATAAAGGATCTTGATAATGGCGGCCCCTCTCATCCACAGATCTCACACCGGATACTCTGGAATCCTTTGGAACGCCGTCGCCTTCGTCTGCTACCTGCTTTTCATGTTCGTTCGAAGAAGGAAATTATTCGCTGCCGGATACTTGAAATGGCGTTCCGGCATTGCATCTCTTGGTGCAATTATCAAGAGACAGAGAAATGGTTACCTTATCATTTGAAAGCCACGGTTACCAAGGACGATATCGTGTTCTCGGTTCCGAGCGTCCACTTACTCCTATTTCGTGCGGCCTTTATTCCCTTTCACCAAAGTAATTGCGGGTTGGCCGGGAATCTTGAAAAGTATTTCCGGCCAAGGATCCTCATCCGTTTCCGTACTTATGCAGTTGAACTGAATTTATTTTGACTCTGTCAACCGCCTCTTGAAAAGAATTACATTAGGTATAGTATAAGCTTGCCAAGCGCTTCTTCCGGCAATAGACATTATCTATTATGTATACATATATATATATTTTAAATCTTTTTCTGAACTCACTAATCTATCCCTATTTATACGATATTCTTTGAAAGGTATGTCTGGTGTTGAATTACGTACGTCTGTAAAGAATTTTTATTCCAAGTGACACGAGTCGACTTAAAAATGCCAAAGTGGCTGGAGATTAATTTTTGCCATTTTTTTCATATTGACTTTTCCTTTTCAATCTCAAGTACCTCGAATATTACGAAATGTAAAAAAATGATAATACGACTTTAGTAACGCTTTGCAGTACCTTTTACTTTTTTTTCCTTCTTTTTCACCCACAATTCCGCATCGCAAGAGTTCAGACAGATTTTAGGGTTATGAAATTGCGTCTGCTCCACTGAGAGATAGGAAATAATACCCAAAAGAACTGACTTCGTTTTACGACTTGAAATACTCAAATGGTCATTATACCCCGCGGGATATTTTTACGCGTAAACAAGAATATCTCCATGTATCGAGCATAAATAAGGTAATGGCAAATCGATAAACTGTATGGCACATATCAATATTGTTTATCTATAAAAAAAAATCTCCAGTGTGATATCATTCTGCCATTGCCTCCTCCTGGACCCCTATAAAATATTATCTCTACACTAATCATGATCACTCCAGCCACCCTCCATTATCCCACGAGTGCTTGCAATAATTTTGCAGAAAAATTTTGTAAAAAGTAAACAAGTGTTATCGACAGACATTTTCTCGATCCAAAAGAGGAAAAAGATTATGGGTCCAGTGTTCTGTATATGCGTATGTATACCCACGTATACGCAAGGTAGAAATCTCGACTGGCAAAATTGGAACTGGGAGCGTAAACTTAGACAGAGCCAGTGCAGATGAACTAACCGTCTAATTACTACTTAATTATAAAACACACTCCAGCGCCAACGGTTGCTGGTTGCATAGTCACGTCATCGTACCAGTGCCACTCGGCCTTGCGATTACGAATGTGCTGAGAGCAGTTCCTACCATGGCAGCCGCTTTAGCCAGCCCGCGATCTCTGTTTGCCAGGAATTTCTGCCTGCCGCCATTTTCCGGTACCTTAATTAACAATATGTCAAAGTGCTTTATACCGCTTGGATCGTTCGTAGCTTAAAACTGGTCCGTAACTGTTTGAACGATTCACGCGAAATTGTGGGTTATGAAAAAACGAATTGATAAGACTGAGCAATAATAGATATCAAAATGATTAATTGATTGCTTTGTATGAGAAAATTATGCGACTGTAATTTTTTATAATTTTTTGCCAATTTTATGTCTGAGGTCAAAGGTCACTGTATCTACTTAGATACAAGACTTTATTCTCTCAATACGATAGAAATTGTGAAGAAAACTTGGCGGTACAGATCAAAGAAACATTTATTAAAAATTATCAATTTGTAGACTTAGTATATATAATATAATATAATATAATATAATATAATATAATATAGTATATATAATTCTATATATATATCTGAGGGTTTATAAGGGTTTTCGCCGCCGTAGGGAGTTATTCAGGTTAATCGTGAATTAAGGTCGTCTCCCAGCGGATTCATGATTGTTCAGTATATACCAAAGTTGTTCGTGATTTCCTTTAAGATCCTTACGTCACTCCAGAATGGAAGGACGTCACATCAAAATAATATTATTCTTATGGATCAAAAGTATGCGTCATGAAGTAACAACAAAGGAATAATTATTTAACATCGCAAACAATTTCCAGCAACATTGCGTCTGATAGAATATTAAGATTTTTAATCTCGAGTTAGGTTAGGTTCCTGAAGATTTTTCAGACGAATTTCATAATTTAATAGTAGATTCTCGATCGAGCTAGTCTCAAGTATCCAAGAAGGTATCCCGCAATGTCTTATGGGAAATGGCAAATAAGAAAGACACTTACAAAGATAAAGAGTGAATACGTTAGAAATAGTAGAGTGGAGTAAACATAAGAGAAATGGAATATAAAGAGAGTATACTATATGTATATAGGCACAGAGACATTTTACACATCTCGCAATGGCGGACACGGAGCTTCTGGCTGGCACAAAAGCTGCTGCGTGATCCCTCGCGGACGCCAAGGACTTATCCCATACTTTTCTTCATCCCACGGGATTTTTCTATTTTCGGATTATGCTCGCAGTCCCTCAGGACTGCTTTTGCTGTTTGCTGGGATGTGTATACGTGCCTTTTATTTTATATCCTATGCGGATTATGCCATATGACGGTGCAACGTGTAAAGGTGGAAAAGTATGGTTGAAAAGCATCAAGTTAATGGGGATCTAGAATATATGGTTTTTACGTACCTTAAGCCAACTGAGATTTCTCTTAGCCTTTTACTATTTTCTCATTTATTTTATTCATTACTCTCTTACCACCTCGACGTCTTCAACGTTAATATCAACTATCGATAAAGTTACTATCTATGTGAGTTACCGATCGAATTACCAAGGTACATTATATTTGAAATATCCCAACTTGGTTATAGTGTCTGACGTATCAGGTGATAATCTACTAGTTAACTTTGTAATTTGCAGCTATAGGTCGAGTAGACTGTACCTAAGTTTCGAGCTGCGAACAGCACCCTTAACTATACTACCACACGGTGTACGGATTGATATGGAATAATAACACGTGGCACGACTGGACAAGAAGAAAAGGAAAAAAAATTAGACAAATCTTGGACAGTCATAACGAATCCGAGAGAAAAATCTGTGAAAACGTGAAAGGCCGTTATGTACGTGCAGCAAGGAGCGTTTACACTGTTAAGAAGCGACGATGTCGGTAACACTTAAAATAACGAGGGTTGACACTGAGTCTTCATCCCTTAGCTATACGTATATAAGAAGACCAAAGAAAGACTCGTTATGTATTATTGAAGCTCGCGTAGTTCTAAATCCTGCCGCTCGTGTCGCTTTTGAAAAATCATAAATCCGCCCTGAACTTTCTTTCAGATGCAAATTCAGGAACTTAACAAAGGTGTGCTCTAGTAAGTACCACGTGATATAGTCGAGTCTAGCCGGTAGATTTTTACTTTATCTTTTCATTCATTTCTTTTTTACCATCCCCTCTCACTTTGTTTTTCACTCTCCAGGCCACCCCGTCTCCAACCCCTCTTCTAACCCATTTCTAGAAACCCTTCCAAGCCCTCGTTTCATTTCCCTACCTTTTATTTCCGCTTAAGGGCCATTCATATTTAAAACCGTATCCGGAACCGGGGTAAGGATTTACCGAAGTTCGCTTAGAGTGTATATATGTAAAACGTTAACCGACCAGGGTCGCCATCCCTTTTTTAAATATTTTACTCACTTCGATTATTGCTATGCTGTGGTCTCCAATAGTCTACAAGCCTTGCATAAATTCCTTGCAAATTTTTTGCACATTCCCCAAGTCGCCAACCGTATATGAGTTTTTGTTAACTCTGTATATTGTTTATGGCCGTACATATATGGCAGATTAGACACGTGGATGCCCTTCGTATATACAATACATATATATGTTAGTTATTTTGCAACAGCTTGTCTTAAGGTAAGTAACATCTTATGTTGGATGAAGCTTGCAGAAATTTGTTGTTGTTTCTATATTATCTTTGGCGTTTCTATGTTATCTTTGGCGTTTTAATGAGCAACTGTTGTATCTGTATATATATAGTATACGAGGGGAACGGAAGGAAGGGATAACATGGAGGGGAATAATATTACAGGTAGCACGTGAGTAAAGTGTAGATATGTGAAAATATTAGATGTATCCAATGGTAAAAGCATTTGTGTTTAATTCCGATAGAGGATACGTTCGCGTTTCGCAGTAACCAATTAGAGTTGTGGATAAAATTGTTTTCAGAGTGGAAAAATTAATTTTTCAACAATTACTTGGGTATAGAAATATTTTTTTTCCTTTGTATTTCTACGTATGGAATAGTACTATTCGATATTCTGATTTTTTACCTTTGTTATCATTAGCCGTATTCACTTTTGGTCGTCGCTTATGGAAAAATATAGATTTTTGATTATAACTAAAAATTGTGTACTGTCTATATCAGGCTGTGCTACCAATACTGAATACGGTTATCGATTCAATTTCGCTAATATAATACAGTCTGTGTCATATGGTTTGGGTAATTATTAATTTCAAGAGAAATCACGAAATTATAAAATTGCGATCGTAGCCAATAGGTAACGATCGTAACTATATATATTTTAATATATAATTCCGAAGAATTACATTAAATTTGCAGAACAAAAAGCTGAACGGCCACGAGGGCTATTTTCGAGGCGAAAATTTAGGGTTGGCTATGCATGAGCGAAAAACAATGAATCTGAAAAAAAACGATAACTTCTTTGAGTAAATAAAAAATGGCGAACGATACTCGCGGGAGTCATTTCCCGCTTCATAAATTGTTAAGGCTTCTCCTTTAACCCTCACAAAATGTATTCATGCACATTCAGTGTCTATAGAAATCTCTCATGTAGAAGATATATTATATACCATGACGATACACCCACAACTCCTCTTCTATAATAATCTTGGGTATAATAATAATATTTACCAAATTTCACAAGTCGTAGAAAATTTTGAGATTCGAATTATGATTTTTTTCCCGCCTTCGCGAACGAGTCCAATTTAATGAGTGACACGAAGGCACCATTGTATATTCATGCAAAGTTAAAGAAACGCTTGAAATTTTTTTTTATTTATCACGGCTGAAATTGCCTATGAATTTATTATTATTATCGTCACGCCAAATCGAGATCCCTCTGATTAAACACTGTGTTACTAGTTGTAATTTTTTGTAAAAATTTCACACACCTTTTTTTGTCTCCTTCATACGTCGTAACCTTTAACGAGAAATGTTTTCTTGAATTGTCGTATCCTTTTATGGTGGTCTTTTTTTATTTCCTCAATGATTTTATTGCTCTTTTATTTCCCGTAATAAAACACTAGTTCAAGAGGCGCGTGAGATACGTAATATATTCTCCAGGATTTTATCAACTATAGAAAGGAATCACTTTGCGTATATCGATTCTTTTCCACGTAACACAGAAGTGTAGAATACGTGTGCAGCATCTTCAACGAATAGGAACGAGTGCGTCGTATTTTTCTCAATACGTATATCTATGTATGTAAACCATACGTAGGTACTTTCGTAGTGCATCTGCTAAAGTCTTATAACAGGTTTCCTATTATTCTTTCGATATTTTGATACGGAAATTAAGATACCACGTTGCGCATGCGCAGCTGAAAAATTATCTATACTATCTGCTTCTCGTAAATAATCACTCGTGTACACGTGAAAATTAAACTATGGCGTAAATACGTTTTGCTGGATTTCTATCATTGGACTTCCGGTAGTGAGTGAAGGAAACCTGCAGGAAGGCATGGAGGTACAAAAGTTTCAAGTGGTATGAAAATTTAAGGGAAAAATTCGGAAATCGATTTCTTATCCACGTGGCGCAGGCATCCATGATTTACCTACCTCTTTAGATAGTCGTTGAATAATTCACGAATAAAAAATTTCCAGAGACGAACAGTCTTATTACTCTTTTCCGTGACTTGTTATTTTCTCCCCTTTCTTTAAAATATCGAGAAATTTTCATTAGATCTATGTAAACGAATACAGTGTCCGTAGTCATATACTTAATCTAATTGATTGTCAAAAATCAGTAGCATGTGATCGTAAGCAATAATTTTGAGAAATTTGATAAATAAATAATAAATTTCGGAAAAATGAATTTTACCAGGTATTAAAAAAAATATTAAAAATAATTAGGACCGAGATCTAATTGAAAATTGACAATCTTTATATCTATACATCGCAGCATCATCTACCTTGATAAACGTATATCTTGTATCTCCTGGGGAAGCTGGGAATCTTGTATTTTCCTGAAAGGAAAACGAATATCGCGCGTCGATCAGGTACAAAGTTATCCCAAAAATTCCTACACGCTGTTCCATCAGTTTCCTTCCTCTTCGTATCCTTCGCTTGATCCGCCACTCTTTTTTCAAGCTTCCCTCTTTCTCCCACAAGATACGGACAATACGAGGGGAACTGGGACACAAGGAAGCAGGATTTCCAGCGGTGATGAATTGGTCCTGAGGATACATGGGATTTCGTTATTATCCTGAAAACCGTAGACCTTCCTTAGGATGTTATTCCCGGGAAGTATCCCATGAGTATTTAAAGGCTAATGGTACGAAGAAGGAAGACGCGATCCATTAACGTGACAGATAATTCGCAGGCCTCTTTTAAGGCGCGTCCGATTAACGTCAAAGTCCATAAGGTGTACTAACTCAATTAACTGTTTCTGATTAGCGATACTCTTGGCAAAATATACGCTTGTGGCCATACGTCACGTGCCGGATTACCGGAAATCCCATTTACCTCTTCGCCGAAAATGAATTTTCTCCCGGCCAAATTGTCGCGTGCCTTGTTCCCATCGTGTATACTGTGTATTGTGTGTATATATATATATGTGTGTGTATATATATATATATATATATACATCGTAAATATGCGGCAACGTGATAAACGAGAAAATCTGTCGTTCTAGACTGCAGTTATAAGCAGTGCATTTTACTCGAAATTTTACATGCCCTGCAGATGCACGCGATGCACTGGAATTGTACCTTCGAAAATTATACCATGATTGCTGCTCTCCTGAGTCAATTATTGGATTTGCAATTTTACGAAATACAGGAAAAATACGTATTCGCGAAGGAGAGACAAGATTACGGTAATAATTGCACACGGACCAATCAGAGTCAGGGAGTGTCCAATTATCTAAAGAAATAATTACGTTAAATGCATTATAAACATTTGTTTAATACATAAACGTTGGGCTTCTGCTTTTAGATAAAGGATGCACTTACGTACTTCACCAAGACGTCACTAAATATTTCCTAGCGGATAATCCCACGTGCCATTTCTTGAAGAGTCAAAAGACGCTTTTACGAGAATTTCTCAAATCCTCCATCCGGCAAACTTTTATTCACAGCATCGGAGGGTTAAAGACACGTAAAAAGTCATAAGCAAGTAAATATATATAATCTTGTGCGGCGACAAAAATAAACAATATTAAATTCATCCATCTCCGGTGCAATTGAAAAGATATATTTTTTTTCTTCTTTTTACACCTTCGTCACGATCCTCAATTTCCTCTTATGAAATTTTCAATATTTGACAAATATCCTGTCGCCGAGACACCCAATGGAAAACACATTAGGGACATTGAAAATTGAAAATTTTTCAACGCACTTTTACACGCATTATTTTCACACCGTAAACAACTTAAGAATTTCTATAGCTATATGCATCGTTCGATAAAAAAATATAAATCCTCCAATATATCACAATGAACGTCCAAGACGTACATTCTGAATCCAACATACATATAGGTATATGGAAAAAGATAGATAAGGTACATTAAAGAGATTCGACTCTGCTGAGATTTTTCAGAGATTCATGGAAACTACCACTGCGTACAGTAGCACTGCAGGAATATCTAAAATATTTTTCGTATCGTACGACACACAGCTTTTTATATATTGTACATGGGTCTTATCCTAATATGCTCAGTATGCATATGCAAGCGTGCCAGTATCTGATATATATATACATATATATATATGCAAAGACATAACTAGAATATCCATACACATATATATAAAGTATATACAACGTAAAATATCTCATGGAAAAGAACATACTCGTATCTCTTCCAAGAGATAGGCAAAGACGTTTCTAGCCAGGTTACTGTACCACAACGTGGTACCAACGTACCAACATAGCTACTTTGATATCCATTTCGATCACACTTCGCTAGCGATGGATACGAACAAACATCCGTTACATTTTCTCTGCCGGAGGAATTTCCGTTTTCACCCTTTGCTCCTTTCCCATTTAAACCACTCCCCAAAGATAAGCAATAACGTCATGACACTTTGTACACATTTGACACAGTATGTGGTACCAAGCAAATTGAAATTTTATTTATTTTCTTGAAAAAAAAAATAAAGAATAACACACATAATCCAGGATATTTTTTCTGAGAAAAAATGTTTGCTTGCTCTCATTACACTTTACGGCAAAAGTAATTGTGATTGAATTTTTTTTCTTTGTGATAAAATATGTATCATACCATAAACCTAATCTTTTACGTAAGAGTCACTGTAACAACTTGACTTCTAACAACTACGTCAAAGAATATTATATTTTTTCATAGTTTACCCAAAATATCACCTATTGCCATAACCGTAGCCCCTTATTTCTTTACTGGTTACTCAATACATTTCAATATGGCTTAATGATAAAACAAGGTATCAGAAAGATTAGAAAAATGTCTTAGAATACTAATCAACCGTTATCACGGGATATGATTTTAATATAAATTATTTTAATTAATATTTTTTTGAACATTTTCCACAAACCAATACAATCGCACTCGATAGTGCTATTGCCAATTACATGATTCGGTCAGTCCTACACTACTTTCCAATATAATCAGCGTGTTCCTAGTTCCAAGTACATAGTCAATACCTACATACATGTAACAGGGATAGTTATATTAGACAGTCAAGTCGTGCAATTCCAGATAGGAGGGAAGATCGTCCTGGTGCAATTATAGGATGAAACACGTAACTCGCCGAACTGATATCGATTCGATTCTCCTCTAAGCCATACTGGTATTAAGCCGATTTCACCTGCCAACGGACGTCTTGATCTCCAAAGACGTGCATCAGCTGAGGCAAGATCAGATATCGTGATAGGTAGATACAGATGCTCGCACTGCTGTCTGACTAGTACGATATACATCTACTGTACTGAATAGATTTATAGATATACATGTTACATACATTTTACATTGGCAAAGCCCTCATACGGGATTTGCAAATATTGCAACACGTATTTCTCTTGCTCAATGACGACTGCACTGGAAAACATCAAATTCCCGTGACCTGATACCGATACCACAGTGAACTTTGACATGATTTTCCTGCGAAGTGAAGTTTCAAATCTTTGGTTAGCCTTTCGAAATTTTAATTTCAGCTTTTTTTTACCGAGAGCCATTAAAGCTCTGCTATGGGGATAAATTTTTTAGCGTTAATGGACCTTGGCACGATTACTTATCTTGGTAAAAGAAAAGCTGTCTTATTTATATTATCATTTACTTTTCTCAATGTTCCACAGAAACGTGATCCAATAATGGACGAGACGTCTGAGACCCCGGGAACGTAATGTGGATGCTGGAAGGACGTATCACTCCAGTTCAAGGTACAACGACCAAGTGTCTTGTGGCTGTAAGCTCATATGATTTTTTTTTGAAAATATCTTCGCTAGGATTAAACTTGGATTTCCAAGCAAAGCACGTGGCTTACAGTCTTCATTTATTTAGTTAAGGAGATATTCCGTCCTCCGAGATAGGGTCTGAGCGCGGGGGGGTTGGTTCTCTGACTCTTAGAAGAGGGTTGCTACGGATAGTTGGGTCTGAAGCGTTCACCTTATTTTTTTTTTAGGGGTCTTTGGCTTAACAACGGCTGCCACTTGCTAGAGAGGATAGAAGTGTACGGAGAGACGTGCGAGAGGAGGGAGGCGGAGGGGAGCCAAGAGGATAGTAAAGTAGCACCTAGCAACCTACCTAACGTTGTAGATATATAGGGTAGAGAAGATGCAAGTGGGGAAAGAAGTATGGAAAAAAAGAGAAGACAGAATAAAGTTAGGGTAGTAATGATGGAACAACCCTTCGAAATATGTCAGGGTAATAGAATGGAGAAAAAAGGTAGCGTAACGCTAAGAATTATCTTTTTTGTCATAATGGGGATTTGTGGGTCTGACAGTTTGTGAATTATGTGTGATATCTGCCAGAAGTATATATGTATATACACGTATATATGTAAAAGGACGAAGAAGCAGAGATTTCACTACGACCTTGAATTAAGCATATTCCTTTTTTAGCAAAAAATTTATTCGTCGAAACCAGTTATCCTTTAGGACGGCTATCGGCCCACCAAGTATATAGTAGGTATCAACCTTCTGCGAGACCTTTGCAGTCGCTCTAGTTAATAATCACTGGAGTGGCAAATTTTTTTTTTCACTTGGAGAACTTTTTGATAGGCTCGTGCTCAACTTGTCAAAATTTTTCACAGACAGAAGAATCAATGACAACCCTCGTTTGCAAAGCTGCCAAAATCCTGATCGTAAAGTATTAAATTCTATCAAAGACGTGTCTCCAGTTTCTGGACTTTTTTCCCTTGTATGCTGATACGTGTAGTAAAGTTTGTTTGTGTGTGGGTCTAAGTGGCGAAAATTTATTACAGTTCCAAAGCGCCGATTCGATAATTTCTAATTTCGTGGGAAAGCATATCCACTTTCGACTTAGTTAATAATAATGTCGGGCGGCATGCTTGCCACCCTTGTGTGTTGAAAATTTTCAAAGCTTACCCCAACCAATTGGATATCTTGTATAAGGGTTGTATTCATTGGTCTTTGAAGTAATAGTATCTTTATACATATTGTATATATATTTTTATACGTGGAGATGAATCTACATGAATTTTATTTAATAATCGATTAATCGAACCGAATGTAGCTATTAATTCGAGGTTGTGTAATGTTAATTATAATTTTAATAAATAACCAAGATACTATGGTATACGTAATTTAATACTTGAGCTTTTCCACGCAAAGTTAAGCGTGGCTGTTAAGTATAATATATTTCTGGTAATTATAGCTGCGAGGGGTGGCATTAAGGGATGGCGGTGCAGGTGGTAATGCGAGGAAGGACTAACGTCACGTAAGGTGTAACTGTAACCGTAACTATAACCACCACTTATTTCTAGCCAGCTAACGTAATTGGTAACTGGATATAGGTACACGGTGAGTCAACTCGCGTGAGGTTAGTCACTCAAGTTCATATTTTTATAACGAACGATATATGGAATAAAATTGAAAATTAAATTATAATTATTAAGAAAATTGGAATCAGGTGAAATTTTTCTTCGAGAACTTTCTTATTCCTTTGAATTTCGGCTGATTCATTTGCATTTATTTTCTGAATCATTGTTTGCGTAATATCTGTGTTTTTGAAACTTCAAAATTTTTACAACTTCAGCTACATTTTCAACGGACGGAAAGCGTGGCTGAGTGCTTCGTTAATTAAAGTAATTAGAAAATAATTTGCAATAGACTTCAGTGTGCACCGTTGTCCATCTGAAAGTTCAATTCTATGTAACGTACATTAATTGTGCTAAATGCAATTTTTGAACCAGTGCTTTCAAAGCGACACTACACAATGGTGCTCTATATGCTCATTCCCGGCTGGGACTGAAATTACAGTTTCTAAATTTGCCCATCTACTATCTTTGTGATTATACCTTCTAATATATTCATATAAAAAAACTGACGAACAGGTACTACTAAAATCGCCATCGTCAATGGCGAGAGGAATTTAACAAAATAATTTTGACGTTAAATAAAATATTCAATCCATAAAAAATGTGTACAATTGTCATTATATTAAGAATATTTTATCTCGTCCTCCGTTTTCACAAGGAGCGAATAGCAAGATTACGTAATAAAATTTCGAGTATTCCCGTACAGATTTACCTATTGAATTGAACTAAGTTTTTTCGAGGATACGAATTCGTTAAGACTTGAAAAGCTACAGATCCTAAAAGCATGTACATTTTTATTTTATTCAGTACGTTATTTTTTTTTTGATCGAATATGTTATTTTTACAGAATCCTAAAGAATCCACGACTGCCATACGGACTATTGTAAATGAGGAATATCGAGGTTGAGAGATGGTCCATGGAAAATTAGTCACTGTCCCAGCTGAATGAGAATTCGTATTGGCGTTGCCATGCTATCGCTAATGGGTAGTTAACAATAAAGGCTTTTAGCAGGCAATACCGTGCTCAATGGGGTTATTGTCGTTCGGTAAGAGTAGATTGGACGTGGAGATATAGACAGATAGTTATATACGTATACAATACGGTTTTGAGATTAGAAAGGTAAAAAGAAAAAATTACACAAGTATTCAAGCATTTCATATCACTGTAACATAAAACTACGATAGGTTAATAATTTCTATTAATTTTCATGTGTAAATAAATGCAATAAAATTGTTCATTTGTTATCGCGAATCTCATGTTATTTTTACATGAATTACACACGTGCCTGGCACGAGATTAGGGTATTACGTTCTGCTCCACATATTTCGCAAATATTTGCACGAAATATTCTCGTCGAATTTTCACAACGAGCAATATTTTGTCTTTATCCTTGAAAACGCGCCACTACTCACGTTGGAGGAAAAAGATAAATTTTACGAAGAGCACTTTTGCTTTGCTTCGACGTCTATCTGTATGTGTCTAGACTTATATCCATTCGCACAATGCGAAACGTCCATATATATGTGTACGTGTAGACACAGCATCCCTGTTGGAATTTCTTGGAATTTTGTACTTATTTCTTTTTCATCTCTTCCTTCCATCCTTCAAGCTCTCTTCGAACGCATTCGCCCTGTTTTTTTCATGTCCTGAGCAACGAGCTCTCATACCATTGTCAATTTTTCAGCGTCGCTTCCTGCGTGCTTTTCTTTCAAACAGTAGAGTATTACTAGCGATTCTCCGGTGCAATCGATCTCCTACCGATCGATTTATTTCATTGGTACATACCTGGACCAGTCGTTATCGAACAAAGCGATGGATCCAATGAACGAATAAATTTTACAAAAGGGTCAATGAAATTTTGTGTATAATAAATTCATAAAAACTTTTCGAATTCTATTTATCCATTTTTTTACATCGATAGACGAAATCAAGGGCTGTTATTTAAAAAAAAATTCCTGCTTATTTTTTTGTTCATTTCCATGAAATTTCATACGAATGACGAACGAAGAATAGTTCAATTCGTGAAATTGCTTCGGACCTTCATCCCCTTTCCCATCACCCTCCGAATTGATAAAAAAAAAAGTGCCAAATTAGCAATATTCGCGAACCGAGGTCAGTCCTATTTCCGATATCGCACGGTATAGTCAAATTTAAGGCATCTCACTATCCACTTTTTTTTACTACCCTTACGCATAGAAACTTCCCTTATTTTTTAATGGAATTTCTTTACACCATAGGGTCAAAGTGATCTGGCTACAGGATCATGCTAATCACTGTAAAATCATATATTAGAATACACCAGGTGTGCATATACATATATATATACACATACGTGCTATCATCTGATGGTCAATAAGGGTAGATATCCCATCATTACCCAACTCCTACATCATAGCTTATCTACCTTAACAGGAACTCCCTTCCTTCGCAAGATTAGGGAATCCATGCTGAATTCGTAAAGCAATCCCTTTCATGCTCATCTAAGGTACACATACATGTATCCCTGTATGTGACTACACACGTGTAAAATTTTCTATCAAAGGGTCAAAGTCAAACTGTAACATGATACAAGCCATGGAAGCTGTTCGATGAAGCCGCCATATAACAGACGATGAAAATTTGCACATAAGGATACCTAATATCCATAGCCTAGAGTGAACATAATTACAAGGGATGATTAACAGGTGCGTATGTAAATAAAGAGTAGGTTAAAAAAATTCCAAGTTTTTTAAGGGATGATCAATAGCGATTTTTTACTATTAATTTTTTATTATATACCTCTGGCTTCACGAATAGAATTTTTTGGCAAACACTCGCGAGAACGAACCTCACGTATTTTACTTCTTATCGGTGGGCAGAGCAAGGACAAAGGAAGAAAAGGCAAGAAAAAAAATGGACCAAAATAGCCGATAAATTCGGCCATTGGACCTCCTCCGTGTGGGGGCCTAAAGCAACCGTAAATTTTCCGCACGATATTGACAGAAGGGGCACGCGGGGCTGTTGAAGATAACAGAAATCGAGGCCAAAGGGAGTGTGGTTCGGTATAGACACATTATAAAGTAACAATACAGCCGGAAGCACTGGTCCCCAAGTCCAACGCTTGCCCTGTTATCTTGTGATTTATTGCCCGAGCTAACCGAATCGTCTTATTTGATTTCCGTTTTCCAATACTGACCGCGGAGAGTTGGTTTTACGCCCACTGCCCTTCCTCAGCCACCCGCGGCTTCACGTATAGGTACCCTAATACCTTTATCCTATATCTTCATTATAAAAAACGTCCAGATGCATCGATCAATTTTCTAATCATTGTTTAAGTCTTTTATCTTCATTGGATTTTTATAATTCAATTTACTAATAAGCTATTCTGTCGGACCAGTTTGTATTTTTCATTATTATTGAGATTAATTGTTAGGTTTTTTTTATGTTTTATAGTTAATTATTTTACGCATAATTTTATATACCTTGTTGGGGATTGTTATGTATTTTATTGTTCAGAAACGTTTATAAGCTTTTGTACAATAGCTGTGTATGTATGTATTTACTACTGTCGAATATACCTTTAGAGTAAGCTACTTCCGTCGAGCTTTCAGTGAATTTCTAATATAATATTGTACTTAACAATGTAAGCAGTTTTTGATTTGGTTTCCTTGGAAAAGCTCCTACACATCGCCATGGATGCAATTGTTCATCATACAATTTAGTTTCAAAGTTTCTCATTGTCTTGCAAGAAGCATAAAGGACTAGTGAATGAAAGTTGTTCAAAGTGCTTCCTAATCAGCTGAAAATATGCACCAGCCAACGAGCTCGTGAAATGGATATCGATCGATCTGTATATTAAGAATGATAAATAAAAAAAAAAATTGAAAAAGATTAAGAGTCTCAGAAAAATATTACATTTATATATCTATATACCAAAGAAGAAAAAAGTAATAGAAAATATATGTCGGCGAAGAAATGTCCCTCCTTTCTTTTCCTTCTCTTTCCCACATCTTCGTCCTTCTTAATCGGCTTACTCGTGGCTTATACATCATCTTAACAAGTAAGCAGGCCATCTTCAGGGAACAAGGGATTATTTTCATTTCATTCAGGCCCAATGATAACCGCCATGACGGTGCTAATGAGCGGAATTAAATTCCGATTGGAAAGATTAGGGGGTGAAGAAGCGATAAAAAATTACAATAATTGTCTGGTTTTTATATGAAAAACAAACTGATAACGTCCACAAATCTTATAGTATATAGAAACATATGTGTATTATATTTTGTAATTTTTTTATTCATCCCCTCTACATAAGTACCTCAGTTGACTTTGTTTGTAGGTCTTCATTCGTTATAACGAGTTCCGAGTTATCCGAAAAAAATCAACGATCGTTTCAGATGAAAATTAAACAGGATCCTTTGTATTTGTAAAATATTGCAAAGTACAAATATATACATATGTATACACATATACGGTACACATATGCATGTATTAAAAATATATTGCAATTCATACTGCGAATGGATAAAGTCCATGGGGTATATTTCAAAATTAATTTAGCTTGTTTCCGAGTTACGTAACGTTTTGTTGATATACATTTAGCAGCGCTACATGCGTGCTACATTAGCTGACAATAATTCTTCGTTGGGTTACTAATTAAAATTGAAGGGTAACGGAAGCAAGGACACATTCGTGTTATGTGACTGGAAAGTGAAACTGCTAATGGAACAGAATTAAGGGAAGTCAAAATTGATTGATTGATAATCCTAGTTCGACACCCGTGTAACGGCCTTCTACAATTTCAGTAGCGACTCATAAATTTGCGAATTGCGAATTCCTATATAAAATCTATAAAATACACGTATGTTATGATATTCAATATAGAGAAATATTACTAATTAATATGATAAGTTGATTGAAATTCTTTTAAAACTAACTTACGATTATAAAAATTTTTTACAGCGTCCGGTATGCATCTCAAAATGCAATTTTTGTTACATGAGATTTCCTGAATGCAATTAGAAAAATTGTACGTTCCAATCGTGAACTCAATTTAATATTGCCACGATATTGGATCCCTTTATAATGGAAGAACTTACTATCGACGTCAAATAAACGATGACGCAATTCAGAAAGTACTGTGACCAATCGAAAGTCACTAAAAAAGAGCTTTTTTATAGAAAACATACGAAAAGTTTGAATCTGTCGTTGGATATGAATAAATTTTGTAAATCACAAAAATTTCACACACGTGGTTAACGTGGCTATATATCCTTGACAGTTGCCATATATATTTGTTAATATATATAATATATATAAATAATCTAGCTTATCTTGGACCGTTGTGTGTCTTTATAGCAATACGCTTGAGAAGAGTGTCGACCGACAGGGATATGCTCCTAAATCTGTGGATTTTCCTTAAAAGCACGTTTCGCTATTCTCGATAGTCTTTGTATAGGTAAGGTAAATCCACCTTCGTATGAAATATATTATATAATATATACTGTATGTATTATAAAATATGGCAACGCTGTTTGTTGCGCATGCGCGAACTAAACTATAGACCACCCGAGGTGCCGTCAGGTCCAACAGGGACACACAGGGCGATAGCCAGAGTCCTACGGTCGCACGAAGTGCCACTCGAGTGCAAAGTTTCGAGTGCCTTTGCGTTCCAACGAGCAATTCGTGTCGCAAATTTTAATCTAACGTAAGAGTGATCTGCTCGATCTCGGGAGATATTCTACTGTAGAGCTACGATTGGATGCTGTGATCTTCTCGAGAGCCATTCTAGGGTGATTCCATACGGGATATAACTTGAGGGTGAATCCTTCAAATGCCATCATGTATATAATCTTACTTAAAAATGGGATTTTCATAGTTGTCTATTTTTTCGAGAAAGTCTCGAGTGATGGAATAACGTTGGCTCAAAGTGAGCAAAATAAAGGGAAACAATAAAAGAATCGCTTTCGTCAAAAATCGATCTGAAAACCGGAGGTGAGTTATAGGTCTGATGAGGAGCAAAAAATGGGCGAAAAGTCGTAAAAAGAAAGATTGGAGAGTTCGCGATTCGCAACTTAGAAAAGTATTCGAGATGTCGTCCAGGAAAAAAGGTGGAGAAAAGTCAGACAATTTTTTTTTTCACGAGAATAAAGGAAGCTCGTATAAATCCTAAGGAAACTAGAGAATGATGCGTATCTTAGAAGAATTTGTAAAAACTTATTCTCTGTCTAAAACGCCTTAAAAATACTCTACTTTGTTCCTTGTACCAAATAATTTCGATAAATTCCTACTTTTAATACAATCATAATAAAAATTTGGATTTGTCACCTTTTCGATTTGAGCTTGTTAATTTTTTTGAAAAATTTCAAATTGCCCTACTTTTTGTGGAAATACATGTTCACTGTATTTTGGCACGAATATTTCTTTTCTGATTCGCAAGTCGGATACGGGGCACCGTGCAGACTGGCGCCACTCGCGCAAAGAGAAATATATTGCAAGAACGTTGGAAAAGTGTTTCAGTATTTCAGACTTAAAAGAAAATATATTTTTATAAGCTAAGTCATGCATTTTTATCCTACTGGCCATCCGCTGATACGTTGGTATCATTGTTGGCAGGGTCAGAATGAGAGGTAAAGATACTGGATAGTCTTTTTCCCACAGGTATACCAAGCCTATCCTATCAGTAGGTTGCCAACCTACAAGTCTAAAATACGAAGAGCCAAAAAAATAGATTTTAGATTTTCATATTTGAAATTATCCTACACAGACACTCCTTTTCTCTCATTGCCAATATTCACTTATAGATCCAGAAATAGAACCCAGGATTGACAATCACAAAAATAATAAGCAAACCAGTACGTAACAAAACCGTGTCCTTAAAGATACAAATATTGAATCATTAAAAAAAATCATTATACTGTTTCCTTTTTTTTCACAATAAATCCCCATTACAATATACCCCACTCTATATCTTATTGTGGATGCTATTTATATACGATTTAAAAAAAATCCCAACGTGGGAGTTTCGTACGAAGAAAATTTCTTTGAAACTTGCCAAGATATCCCAGCATCCAAAATATATTAAGTAATGGACAAATAAATGATCCTCCTAGAAAGATAAAAGTCGAACCTTAAAGAGAAGTAGGATCGAGTCAAGTAAGAGTCAGGATATCTTACGGGTGAAATCGTACGCCTTTTAATTTATTGCCTCTATCAAAAGATATTTCTCCAGAAACGTAGGATCAAAGGGTAAAGCCGAAAAAAAAATAGAGAAAATGTTTAAATCGTAGCGATGTCCGCGCGTGTCGGACATACAATTCGTAATAGAGACATAGTGGCAAAACGCGTCCGGAATGTGTTTCCTTGGTGCGGAAACGATATAAGAAAAGAAGATAAAGAAAAAGATACAGCTGGGGAATCCCTTTGGTTGGCAATACCAATCACGTCATGTATCATACATCAGCGCTGATTGGTCTTAATTCTCGAGCTACGTGGGTCGCAACTCAAATATATAGAGGAAGAATCGTGGAGTCGATAAAACCGTAGCAAGGATTGAGGTACGAGAACAAATGTCAAGATTCCGTCAAATCAAGAAGGACTTAAGGGCGTTCGACAAAAGTACATTGAGAAAAAAAATTTAACAAAACCAATCGGTTCGGCTTCAACTAATAAAAGCTTATTATCTTGCAGTAAGTTTTATTTCTATAAATCATAATAAAATTCATTGAACTAAACTCTGTTATCATAACTTCATCATATCTAATTGAGTTCATTCGACTGCGATGTGCATCAATATTTTATTCAAGCAAGAAAAGTAGTTGCTTTGATTATCTTTTACGTGCGTTGGGGGAAATACACGTGCTTTAGCTTCAAAGTGAAATTTGCTTAAGATAATTATAGAGACAAACATCCATTTCCTATAAAATGCATACACTTTGAAAATACACGTACAATACTTCATCTCTATAAAAATGTACAGGTTAAATAAAGAAGATCGAGTAAAAAGGAATCGTTTCAGAGTCCTTTAAAGTTTCCCAGCATCCTGGTCCAGCGAATAGGGATGTGGGTGATCAATCGGTTCTACGGACAGGATCAACAGTACTTTATACGTTCTTGTAAGTATTTGTGAGGTGTTTCGTAGGTATCCCTGGTCACTTTCGTTTTTCCTCTTTTTTCTTTCCTCCTCAATTCATCTTCCTTTCTACGATCCGCACCAGATTCTGTCTTGCTGGTAGAGACACCCTTCGAATACTAAGGATGCCTGATCTTGCCTACGGCAATGGCTTCTTCCTTCGTTCGGCTGGAAGAAATCGCATTGCGACTCCTCATGCTCGAGGTACGCTCGTTTAAATCGGGAATGCTTAGATGGAGAGGAACGACCGGAACTCTTTGGTATTATTTTGAATTTTTAATTTGTCGTTATGTTTTATAAATGAATAAATTCTTGTCTCTTATCGATTGATCAATAAATCGAATAACTATATCTAAAGTGTCTGGAAATTTTTTATTAAATAATTTATTGATTTTCAATTGAACAGTATACGAGTACATCGTGAAATTTGTATTGGAAGATACAATATTACTATCAAAAAGATTTATTTACATAAACTAAAAAACATTAACTTACACGTCTCTGGAATAAGCAATCAAGCGTAAATTGTTCAATTAAAATTTTAATTCGCACACTAAATTTGATATCCAGGTCGTATACTACCGAGAGCAGTTTCCTCGATAAACAAAGTATTTAAATTGACAAGAATATTTTTTTCCGTCATTTACATTGTATGGAAAATTGACAAATAAATGTCATGCTGGATGGTTCAAAAACGTGGGTGACTAATTGTAATTATGGATACGTGTACCGCAAGTATAAAAAAAAATAAGAGAGAGAAGCAAAAAGTCCACAAAGTGCAAATACATATAACTGGACCTGATGCGACGACCGATCATTAAAAATCGTGAAATAAAATGAAAAAATAAGAGTCTCCTCTATAAAGTCGCTATACAGTTTTTTTATGAAAAATTAATTTGACTCCTTGGAAAACTGGAACGGCACTGTGCGAAATGAAGAAAATTCGTATAATCCTTAACGGGCGCAGAATATCGCCCGAGACAAGCCTGTGGAATTAAGGTAAAGAGGCTTATCCGAGGGTTGAGCAGCAGGTAGGTAGGTTGGTACCTAGAAAGGTAGAACGGCTCGCTCACGAAGATCTTCTGTCCTATCTCGTCATCCTAACCTTTACCTACTGCAACGTTGAAAAAGCCGAGGTCGTTGAAACTTGCACGGTCAATACCTGGGCTATGTATTTTTCTTTTCCATCCCCTTCCTCGTTACCCCCTCCCGACCCTCCCTCCCGTCATCCCCACCACCACCTATGATCAAGCGCCATTCCCATTTCCCTGGTGAATCTTTCTCGCGAAAATTCTTCTGCTGAAGTAATTCGACCGTGAGATGATTTCGGTGACTTCGTGAAATTCGTTCAAGTCAAAGGTCACTGTAGTAAGAAAAAATGTTAACGGGACATAAATTCTCTGTCGGCATAATTATTATTGCATTATCCGTGTATTATATCTGTCATCCTTAAAATACATACGTTTGACGTTCAGTGAACCGTAAAGCAATTGGAAATTCAAGAATCTTCAACTCGTTGAAATCTATATAGTCTCAACGTGATATTAGCTACGAAATTAATAAAGAAAAAGGAGACCATCTGCAGTTCAAAGGGTCAAAGAAAATAATTTTTTTAATGGAATACCTCTGTAGGATATCTGGAATCATGGATAACGATAAAATTGGCTTCTTCGATAAAATTAAATGAAAAATAAAAAAAGGGCTGTAAGCCAATACGACTTTTACCTGAAATATATTGTTTTTGGTATCGGCAATTCAATCAATGATTGCTTTCTGCAATTATCTTTATCTTCCCCTTTATTTACACGTGGATACAATCAAGTGCTGATAATCTTTATCAGGGTAATTGACGGTCTTGAAAATCATCCCATTCCAAGTATCCGTTCCATTCGCGAAAGATAAGATATACAGATATACCTTCAGCCATTAGGGATTTGATAATTCGTTATCCAAATTATAATTACGATAATGACTTTATATTTATTCAATACGAAAAAACAAGTATATCATGATCTATAATTCCAAAATTATTTTTCCTTTTATTCAAACTATAGTATCTTCTTCGTATCTCTCGCGACAATGAAAATGTTGTAAAGTCATTAAACTCATCTAACACTTAATCTACTTGTAAATCACATTAAAAGCTATGAGTACCTCTTTAAAGATACGATTCACCTAAAGCTTTGTCTGACTAAATCTTGGAAAACGGTGGAAATTCGCTACGCTAAATCCAGGCGTAAAGTCTCGTCGATATGAAAGTTACCAGATATCCCTAGGGACTTATTTACTAGGTATATATATATGTATACGATTACTGTTATGCCTAAAAACAAATTCCACTTTCTTCATGTATTGTCGATATCTATTGACATCGCATGACGTCATACAAGACAGTGCCAAGGGATAATATCCTATTGTAAATATGTCTATAATATATCTGTATAATATCTGTATATGCAGATAAATGTATACTAGGACCAGGATAAGAAATAGGTGCAGCAGTTGCAATATCATAGAAAAGAATCGAAGCAGATACAAAGTCCACAAGAATAATGGACCACGTCAAAGATGCATCGTGAACTTAAACCTACGCTTTATCAGATTTATTATACAATATTTTTCGCGATATCTTATAAACAACAGTCACAGATATTTTTTTTCATGAAATTTCATCTCCGATAATTATTGACTTTATTTTCAGTTTTAACAAACTCCTCCAGATGGAAACAAAGTAAAACACTGTAAATGTCTCCAAGAGATCTCTACAGCCAGTTCCAAAATACATTTCATTCCTCTCTGGCGTATTTTATCTCCAGGTTGTCCAGCTTGACGCGTTATATATGGTAGAGCTCGATCTAGCCAATTTCTTGGCAGCAGTATCGTCCTGTCATTCGCTTACTGGTTATACGATCAAAATGGGCTCCCTTTGTCGTGGCAATATTTGCGAAATAGCGTCTTGCACTAATGGGATTTCGCATCGCACATATATAGACAGTGATAAGACAAATAGAGACAAACAACATATTCTCTGGTAAAATTTTTCAAGGAGTAAAAGAAAAAGATTCTAATCTATTTTTTGTTACTATACTATATGCGTATATGAGATCATAGGGCAAGAAATATTTGTGCGTTTTTTTAACGCCTTCATTAATTTGTACGGTTTATAAATCACGGGTAGACGCATCGCCCGTTACCTCGGGTATATATCTGGTCGGCTACATTATTTAGCAGAGAGATCTTATGGCTATGCATTATTTATATAAGGAGGATCGAGCTGGAGCATAAAACTCGTTCGGCACAGGTTGCGATATTCCTTGCTGTATTTTGTTTCCAACCAAATAATGACGTCGCGACGTTTTCTTATCGTTATATAAGCGAAAGAGATAATAGGTATCGTATAAGGAGGCGTCGTATAAACTTCAAACTTTTTACAAGGCTGAAAATTCGAGACGCTCTGTATGCCATCTGTTGGGAATATTAAGGAAGCTCCGATATTCCTGTATATTACGCTGAAATAAAATCGAAATAATATGCATGAAGGTCGTTTGAGAATTTTTATTGCTCGAATTAAGGACATAAAGATTACGTGCGGCACATTTGAGCCGGACGAAATGTCCTATGTATTTCGTAATCCTTATAAGTATTATATATGTATATACACTGTGTGAATATAAAATGTATCCAATGTATCAGGATTAAGATTTAATTCCTTTTACAAATCAAAATTTAAGCTCCTCTCTCGTATTCCTTACGTGACCTTTGACCGGTGGCTCTAAAGGATTGAAATGTCGGAGATTGTTATTATTATATGTAATATATTATAGAAATAAGTTTTACTTTGCATAACGACTTGTGTTTTTTTCTCGACATGTACTTTGCATCGATGCAGGTGGATCGCACGGAAATAGTTGTAGAATTTTTCGAAATTTTTGTAAATGAATCTCGAGCGGAATATTAAAAAAAATTTATTACGTAATGTGTGACTATAAATTTATTATTTTTCTATAAGTCACGTAGGTAGAGGGTAGTGTAGTTCGAAATTTCTTTATTTTTACGTTGACTTGTCTGCGCCGAATTAATCTTACGGAAGAAAGGGCAGACCCACCGGGGGATTTTAATTGAAAACTTTCATTAAACCGCTTCGAGTAATTAACGTTAAGTACAGCTAGGAAATTTCAAGCTGAAAAGTCTGCCCGACCGACAGGTCCGACTTTGCCGTTTTCTACGTACGTATATCTTATATGTTATATGCCAGACTCTTTTTATATGGTCATAACACGAATATGCAATTAGAATTTTTTTCCGCACTCACCGTACATAATATTCAGTACTGGAGAATTGATTTTAACACAGCAATGAATTTTATTCAAAAACGTTGATTAAAAGTTACAAAAAGAAACATCACTTTTTGAGTTAATATTGACAATGCATATAACGTATATTACGTTCAACTACATGAAATTGCATTTTCTATACATTCTATGTAATTTAAAAATTCTTTCTATAAAGCCATATTAAAAGAATTTCAATTCTATTATATAATCCGAATTTAATCAGTAACATAATTAGCTAGTTAAAATATATGCAACATAAAGTTATGTTTAAAGTACAAAATTCTTAGTACCTTTTCAGGGGGCGCATATTGAATGAAATTTTTTTTAAATTTCTGGTTCCATACTAATTTCTCAAGAACAACAGGGTCATTCATCCCTTTTTTATAATTCACTATTCCCGCCATTACTTCTAGTAAGATTACTTTTGCCCTTAAAAGTCACATTTGGGTTCAACGAGATTAAAATGACAAATCGATCTTCCATTAACCCTTTCACCCTTATGAACTCACAGGCATTAATGAGCACATGGCTTTACACCATTGCCCAATGGCTTTTTGATTGTGCATAATTACATGAATATATATACAGAGGGTAGAAAAGAACTGAAAATCAACAAAAATAATTTATTTCCTTTACGTCAAAGATGTTAAGGAATTTTTTTCGAAAATCAAATAAAGCTAGAAGGGAAAATAAGCAGGATGTGTAAGTTTGTCAGTGTAAAAAAGTCAAGAGAATTTACCAGAATGTACACAAGTGGTATTAGGTTAGAATTTATACACTATTCATTCTATAGTACCTACTCTGCATGGACTGCATATTTGAAATTTACACGTGGCCCTCTTTATTTCGTTTATATTTGAAAGTAGTTATTCCCTCAAGATTCACTGTGTAAATGGGTTTGAATGTCGCGAAAAAAGTTTTCATCTACTTTACAGTAATTGCCAGGAGCTACGACGCGCCAGGCATTCGTGTTCAAGTTACGCGACTTTTTTTTTCATTAATCGAAGGTTTTACTGCCCTCGTTACGCTCAGCGACGTGAAAACCCTTTAATCAGTGCTTCCACTCGAGAGGTAAACGTAATTGACGTCAAAAACTTGAGTAAGTCTTATGCAAATGGCAGATAGTCTGGAAAAGACGACAAATTGTAAAACCTTATAACTGAAAGGATTTCGTTTGATATCTGGCGGGTAATTCAAACAAAATCTCATTAGCGTAGACGCTTATACAAAGTAGATATAAATTCAGGTGACTCTCGCGTATTGTATGCCATAAGATGATGACCCCTTAAACATGGTATACCACGTTGAATAGAATTAAATTCTTCAAGATGCCTGTTCCGGGTCGAAATGCATTTCCTATCTGTATAGCGAGAGGTCGTGGATTTTAGGAAGTAGAAGAAGAAAAATTAGAACACGTTCTTTCGGCGATGAGAGAGCAAAGAGAAAAAATCGTTTGCGAAAAATCTGTACCATTCTCGACGAATTAAGACATACACACCCTCGGGTGCTGTAAAATGTGAATACTGGTGCCGTACGTGTATTTTCATTTTTTTTCTTCCCCTATATGTATCGTTTTTACGAATGCAAAAATATTCGTTCTTATCGCGAGAGCGTTTCGAGGTATTTTTATTTCTTCACGAGAGTGAATTGACGAGATGGACTTTTCAGGTAAAATTAAAAATACTTTTCGACCCGTTAAAAATTTTAAGAGGGGTCTACTTTTATATTTAACTTTGAAACTTTTTGAATTATCTGCCCGAATGAAATCTTAATGCTTCGAGATGTCATGTGTTTTTTTATTTTCTTTTTATCCTTCCCCACATTTTTTTTCTATCGCAATCATATATCCTCACGCATCGTATTTTGCGATACCCATTGCCACACTTTTTGGAAGAGACACGAAATTCAATGGGGAATAGTGGCGTTTCGCGAAAACAAATGGTTGAAAGCCCCAAAGGATTTTCTTTAATAAATTGTTCTGGCAAAGACTTTTTCTCAGGAAGTATCGAAAGGCAGGGGTTATAGAATTCATGGAATCTGTAGAAAGCGTACAAGGCAAAAAGGACGAAGAAGGGCCCTTTTCCTATCGTTACAATACCGTATATATATATATACACACACATGAAGTGAGAGATTCCGTGTCCGTAAACCGTCATCAAAAAAGTCGACAGCGGCCATTTTTCCAGGACCTTCCGAGGGCCGAAAGTTAAACGAGAAAAATGTCGATGCTCAAAGATATTTTTGCACCTGTCATTATCATGGATCCGCCACGTCGTAATCCTTCGTCGTCATGATCCATATATCTGACGCATACATTAAATTCTGTATATGCATATACTACGTCTAAGCTAACACTTTAAGAGGATCTACGTAACGTATAAGGATGATATCCAAATACTATTACTATAACTATATATTATCGATAAGATCATAAGACTATGTAAGAGGATGTAGATCGCATACAGATTACACATGCAGAATAACGTTGAGGACCAACAATCTCGGTTATCCTTGCAGTTTAAGGATAAATTCGCATGCGGCTTGGCATTCTGTTCCGTGCAATTTGGGCGAGTGTGGTGAAGAAACTTAATAATGCGCTCGGGAAAAGGAAGGACGGATAGATGGTAAATTTAGGAAAGAGAGCGTGAGAGTCTGAGCTAGCTGAAAGAAGTAGAAGAGGATGCTGGAAGCATTGCGAAGTAAAAGCTTAGTATGAAAAATGTCTGGATGATCCCACACACTGAGAGAAAAATTATGTTTTGAGCCGGACCTGGCATGGTACATTGGAGATGCGCCTTACGCCCCCCCCCTCCCCCCCCCTACCCACCATCGCCATCATCTTCATCTTATTTCTTTTCTTTCGTATCCTCAGACCTTTTCAGTCTTCTACGTTTTTCACTTCCTCTTCTATTTACAGCCTCACAAAATAACCCTGTATCCTGCATCTGTATCCAGCATCCACGTATCTGAGATAATACTTAACTTTTTGGCCTTTCTTCGAGATTTTCAAATACCCGTTAAATTAAACGTGACTCTTGGTACATGAATTTGGATTTATTTTTTGAGTATCTGTTATCTATAATAGTTTCGATTTTTTTTTAACGTGTCAACTGTTGGCTAGGCTATGTGATTGTTCATTGTAAATTTCAGGATTAATGTTTTTGGAGTTTTCTTCTTTCTTTTTTTCTAGAAATTTATATTCAAATCAATGCATTTCTATAGGGCTTTAAATATAGTATAGTATTTTTGTCATACATGCCTCTGGTAAAGTGACCCACCGTCGGTTCTGATGGATTTCAACGTGAAACGGATTTCGTGTTTTATCAGTGTCGATAATAGTTTCGAATCCAGGATGTTTTATTGTTCCAATTTTCAAGCAATCATCGTAGTCGAGCCTGTAGTATTTCAGGCGATATATATACATATGGGGATTGGCACGAAGTATCAAATACGATTGTTTCTCGTGTATTTCTATGTACAAATGTATATATTATACATATGTATATTGGATAGAGAAACTCGCAAATTTCATTTTAGAGAAGTATTCACGGTTGAATTTTGATATTTCAATGTTAAAAGTTCGACTTGTCACGAATCACAGAATTTTTATTAACCCATTCTACCGAAATGACTGCTTAGGGTCGTAGCGTACATACCAAGTACCAGAAGAATTTCGGTAAAATCGATCAAACCACAATAGTAATTTTCAACGCGGTCTGTCGGATTTGTACCGGGCCGAACCATTCGCGCGACTTCGATTTCATACGCTAAATTCAATTTAACTCAGTATCGAATCGCTTAGCGTCGCTAAATTTGAAACTTGACATGGAAATTAATTCAATGGCTTAAAGGAGGATTAAATTCATTGAAGAGATTTGGAACAGCCACTGGCACGATGTCGTTTCCCGTTTAATTCGGTCATTCAATTTAGTTTCGTGCGAATATCCTATGAAATAACCGAAGTCAAGATTGCGCCCTGTTACGGGAGCATCGACCATTTCCACATGCCAGAAGGAACTTTTACTTCTTGTAGTATAGCTACTAATGCGCGAATTACCGTGGGAAACAAAAAAGCCTACCTTTTTCCCCTCGCATTAAATGGGATACTTACATCCCCATGGAACTTAGGTAAGAGTCGATATTGATTCCTTGATAAGGAGCTATAAAAATTTTCATCGATTACGAGTTCATAACAAAAAAAAATAGGGTACTGAACATTTTCGCAATAACCCGTCAAATTACTCGTGAATATTCATAGCTACGTTAGATGGTAGTTTAACTTTATAGAAATTCCCCCAAAAAATTAAATTTTTATTTTTTTGATAACTCGTAATTATTTTCAAAAAAATTACAAAACCGTATCTTCAGTCTCGAGTATCTCACAAAACACTGTGAAACAGTCCTCGACGTCGCGACGCTTGAAAACATTAAACATTCGAACCCTACAGACGTACGATATTCGAATTGACTTTAAAGAATTCGCCCGTAGGAGTAGCACCTACGGCAATTCATTAAACAATTTCAGTCTAAGGGTTGCCGTCCCAAGGGATTCAACTGTGGGTTTACCAAGAAGAGAGAGGATCCCGTAAATCGGAAGAAAATTTATGGAGGCGTCCTGTGACGTCACGCTTCCTACCTCACGATGTCAGTGCTATGGCGGCACAAGTGTCTAACTTAGCTAAGGGATTTACGGAGGGAGTCGCAGAAACGGCTACTAAAATGCAATCGAAAAACGACGACGTTTACCTTACGTTTGACATAGGGGTTGTTTTGTTTTTAGGGAGAACAATTCCGTACCAATACGTATATTGATACTTATCGTATAATTACCAGACACAAATCCTATACTATACGATCGCGTATGTTTAGATTTAATTTCATTGGGTTAATCCACGTATGTAAATATACACTGATTATACAAATATCCCTAAAATTCGAAGCAGGATTAGGTCACTAGGAAAAAGATCAATTGGAAGATAATATCTACCGTAGTACAGTACCAAGTATATATATATATATATATATTTCCAATAAATTTAATTTCGAGACTGTTTTACCGTTCGATAGGATAATTATGTATTGCGAGTAAATATAAAAATCCAGCGAAACAGACTTTTAATAAAAAATCACATCTTCGGCTTTCATTCAATTTTTTCATTTTTTGTACATCCATTCCAATCCAGATTCCGTCCCCAAGCATCGCAAGAAAGATATCCTGCAGTCAGGACTTCGACAAAACTCCAAGAAGAAGCTTGTTCGAAAACTGCTTAAAATTCTCAACGTTCGGCATCGAATTGGCATTCAATTTCACCAAAGTTTTTTTTTTCTTCCCCTTTTACCCGTCTCCTCCTTACACGTACTCACACTCACGCATACTTTTTGGACCTCTTGCAATGTTCCACCATCGACACCCTTTTCTCCTGAAGAACTCAAGAAGTAGCGAGTCATTTGACCCCAATACGTTGACTGGGACGAACACGCGTTGCCCAGAATGTAAATTGGTTCTTGAAAACCCATATACATATATATATATGTATACATCCTATATTCGCCATCAGCTGTCACTTCTTTTCAATTTCTCTTCCTTTCTCCTCTTTTTTTCACACTTCTATCCTCACCGTCCAATAACTCATTGTCGAACAGGAAACACGGGAATGTGGTACCACCGGTAATCAAATGTTCGTAACGACGGTGCTGCCACATGTGGTAAGTACGTACAATGGGTTAGTAGTTTCGTCGCCGATGTGAACACACTCGCTAACCCCCTGGTTGCGTGCGCAATTAGACCTTACTTTTTTATTTTCCTACCGCGCAATTATTAATTACAATTAGAGGGTCTGAGTTTTTAATCGGTTCACCCGATGAAGCGGATGCTAACAGAAAAACCAACGTAAACGAGTACCATGTATTTTCTATGAGACTTTTTTCTTTTTCTTTTACCGAAAGAAATACCTGTATTCTATAAAGTTTATATTTATTATTTATCAAAATTAGGATACTTTTTTAAAAAAAGAATCATTCAAATATTTTACGAAGTTCTATATTTATTTTTTTTTTGACTACACATAGGAAGGTTTATGCGGTAGGTTTATATTGAATATGTACGATTCAATGAAAATGCTCGACAAATTAATAAAGGTGTCGCCTACTGAGAATGGTTTATACGAAGATATATATATATCCTTATGGCGAGAGCATGTAGAAGCGAAAAAGGTCGAACGTGTGGGACGCTCTTTTCAATTAAGTTTTTGCAAGTCTTTATTTAGCGCCATGTTCTTTGATCAGAGAATGATTTACGGTCATTGTGCGAATTCAAGTAGAAACAGCCAGTAGTTGACAAAAATTTTTATATAGTTATTAATCAATTTATCATGTACATTTTCAACATTTATCCTCTTAATCGCTATTTTAACATTTAATCGGGCCTAGTAAAAATTCTAAGATGAAATTAAATATACGTGCAAAAAGAAATTTTGGAAGTTCATTCGAATATGATATGGGTTAGATTCTGTTGTTCAGCCATACGGATGGGTAACGATCCGATGCTAGTCTAGCGGCTTCACTCGGTGGCAACTCGAACGGCTGCCTTTTGAAATCTGACCACAGAAATTTTCATTATTGCGTTACGCCGTGCATCGTTACGCGTCAAAGGAATCTCGCCTAGGGATTTCACAGAATTCGATTTGAGCTTGAGAGCGGGTGAGGAAGAGCGAGAGGGGGGGAGGAGAGAGAGGAGAGAGAGAGAGAGAGGGAGAGAGAGAGAGAGTGCGAGCCTTTATACTTCACGCGGATTGACCAATGCACATATGATAAATTGATTAGCATAAGTATATTATAATCTTTCATTTCCAAAAATTCGCACCGTTCCAAATAGAGTATCATTATTTGGTTATACTTATAAAAAATATATAAAATCTTTTCGTAATATTCTTATATTTGAACTTATCGAAAGGTTCGCACTTCGGCTGGATACAAAGCAAACAAGATTTTAATAGCATAAGTAACAATTAAGTGAAAATCAATCTTTAAGATATTTTTAAATAGTATGTTAAGACAAAATTTTCGGAAATTGTAATTTAATGCATGTAAATGGCTGTATTTAAGAATAAAGCTTGTCAAAAATGGAAAATATATATGGACCGTTTATTTTGAAAGTGGTGTAAGTCCATTTTCTCTTGTTTCGAGAAAATGAAAGGTTTACACTAAATTAAGCATAAATTACGAGATATCCCATTTAAAAAAAAATGGACTTACACCACTTTCAAGATAAACGGTCCATATATAAAATATAATGTATACATATATAGTATATAAGAATGGATTATATATAATGTCAATTTTCCTCGTATTCTTAAAGTAACATCTGTATGTGTCTCGAGGTGCTACACGAGCTTTTATACCGGCGACATGAAAGGCTTGATCGATGATTGAGTTCTGTTACCCCGAACTTTGGGCGAAACCACGATAAGCGTCTTATCCCTATCCCACCAGGGATAAGATAGCTTTCGTTTCCTGTTACAGTTTCGAGATTCGGCTTCTTCACCCATAGGGTGTTAAATCAGCTTGCGGAAACCATTTGATGCCTTCATGTGTAATTTACCATAAGTAAACTCACGTATGTGGAGTCTACAATATCATTGAGTTTAAATTTCTCCTTTTTTTTAAGTTATATTTGGGATCGCATACATTAGAATACGTAAGTAGATTAAAATTTAAAAATAACACAATTTCTTATTATTATTGGTAAGAGATGTGCCGAAGATTTGGGAAATACGAAGGCGTATTTCGTTCCGCATATGTGTAGCGGTCAATGTAATGGATAAGGATGGTCATTATTATGAATAAAAAAAATAGAGATTGGCTGCAGGCTAGGACAGTTCCGGCATCCTTACAGGAGCCGACAAAGGACTTGACAATGGAGGCTGTGACAATGCCTCCTGATGGATAGATGTAGAGAGCCTTTTCGACTTGGGACTTTAAATAGAAAGACCGTGGTAGATTTTACCAAGATGGCTGTCGGTCAAGATAATGCCTATTCTTGAAACAGATTTTAGATCCCTTCAGTCCTTTTGCCAATTTGACCCTTCCGAAGGAAATGACCTTTCCACTCTATCCTCTCATCTTTCAGCTATCTGATCCGACCATTTCGCACGTCATTTGCATTCCGCGAAAATACCTCGAAATCAGAACTGCATATACCGACCATCAAAATCCACATTTAAAAAAATGTTATATTCGTATTTATTCGGAAAATTAAAAATTTCCAAAATTTTCAATAAAGTTCGCTCGTTTGGCTCGATTCGAAATTTCAAACAGCAGAAGCATGGATAATTGGAAAGCAGATGCAAAGGAAGAGCCGTGAAAATTGTGCAACTCTCCTGAGTCTCCCTCTTTGTGCATTGAGAAATCTTTCGCGTCTCTGCGCCCATAATGGAAACTCTCGTAAGGAGAAACTTCCGTCAAGGGGTAAACAGACAAAGAATGCCTCCACCTTTTGAAGCCGATAAAGATAAAAAAGTTGAATCTCGGAGAAACGGAAAGAGATACGACTGGAGCTTCCACACAATCGCCTCCCGTGCTATAACAGTGATACTTACCTTTCAGATGCCAAAAACGTTTAAATTCGAAAAATGTTCAGAAAAAAGCCGGCAATATTCACGCGCGAATAAAAATTCAGAATTGTATTTTTTTTTATGAACCAGGATATTCCCATCAAGATAATAATATAGTAGATTCCTCCAGGGGGGTATTTGATACCAGGATTTCCATTCCCATGAAATGTCGGTGCACAGTGCCCAAAGGTCATTCCAATAGGAATGCTTACTTTATTATACGCCCATGGAAAAAACTATGCATAGAATTCATATCGAGTTTGATATCAATAGAATTAGTACGTATTCGGAGCACTGAATTAAAAAAAAAGCAACTGGAAAATAAAAATGCCGATTGTCGAGAATAAAAATAATTTTTCGCCTCAGGTAATATATTAATGATGAAAAAAATAATAGTACACGTAGAAATTATTTTGAAAATGGACAATTCGCGTGTATTGGTATCGTTACCTTCGGACGGTATATATACGTATATACTGGGTATTACGGCCGCAAAAGAAACTTTGACCTTAGAGCATTTTCTTCGCGCTACACGTGCTTTTCTTGATGCGAGGTAATCGAGAGGGTTATCAACGTCAATGCTCAGAATCAAAAAGCTGACGAGAGAGATGGGACCTACATTAGGAACTAGGTACTTATGGAAGTCTGTTGTATATAATATAGACGGATGCCACATACATCGCTGCATGTCTAAAACGAATTTGACGGATCTAATTCCAAGTTGAGTAGGGTCATCTTATCGTAGCTGAAATATATATTCACTTATGACAGCAGCAGTAGCTCTAGCAAAGCAAATCAAAGTTGAAGAGGTAGACGATTCCGAGTAGAACTACTAATTAGTAATATATCAGTAATTAAGGTTAGAGCATATTTCGAAATTAGATAATAATAAATGATTAATATTTGAAAATGAATAATTTTTTTACATACATTTTCAGGTTAAACGGTTCCATTGTGTGATTAAGTAAGTGATTGCATTATTATTACTGTAAGAATAAGATTACCATGTATTTTGAATTCTCTCAAGTATAGCTAATACGAAAATCCAGTTTTCCAAGATGCTTCGTAATGGTGCCTGCTGATGGCGTCCGATACGATATGAAAAGCCCTGTCGAATCTTGGATTAACGTAAACCTGCTCTTGGGAAAATCGTTTTCAATTTTCTCTTAAGGCTTTTGGACGATACGTTAGGAGCCATAATCGGTGAGTGCTAAGAGCCCAGTATCAGAATGTAGGGGATGCGGTTTGCGGATCTGAAAGAGATGCGATAACTAGTGTGAAGTATATCGAGCTACAGATATATCTTGGTCTATTCTAGAAGCGGAAAGCTTTTCGTGTCCGGACGAATGGAAACGTGAGTGGAGACGTTAAACACGTGGGAAAGGATGAAAGGGAGCAGCATTCAGTTGGAGTATACGTGAAAAATTCACGAGAATTTTTACCATATGTATCCGCACGTCTTTCGTATACTACCTGTATATATCGAAAAGACCCATTTATACACCTAAATATATAAGAAAAGAGTTGAAATGATATAAAATCAAACTTATTTGAAAACCATTTTTTTAATGAGGAAAATAAGGTATTGAAAAATAAAAAATGATTTTATCAAATTTAACAAATACATGTATATATAGGATATTATAGCCTATATCATTACGTGCATAGAACATAAATTTTTTGATTTCCCACAAAGTAGAAAATTCGTATTTCACCACTGTCGTTCGTGTCGACGTGCTGGTAATAATATACAGGGATGTTAAAGTGGTTGACGTTGTGTAGAAACACAAGACGAGTCGCGGAAAATTTATAGTGTAATCTGATCCCGAGAGTAAAACTGTATTATCTGACACAGAGAGTCAATCCCAGGTCAAGACCATCTTATAATGACACCACGTATTCGACCTTATCCAATACCCAAATGTTTTTTGAAATCACGTGCTTTCGAGTATCAGATAATAGGGCACAGTCGAAATATAAAAAAAATATGATATTTCGAAATTTAATGAAAAAGCAAATTTTAATACGAGTACCGTATGAAACCACTGATAAATTTTCGTAGTAGTCCGTATAAGGCAGAAAAATATAATTGCAAAACAAAAAATATATTACATACCTAATTTGTACGTTTACGCGAATGATCAAAGCTCATATATTGCCTTGGATAATCTTCAAAGCGCACTGGTATCAAATCGTCAAATTGATGCAATTCCGTTTGTTCTAACCCGTACGGCTTATTGTCATACGCAATACGAATTAAGTTCCGACATATATACATCCTTTATCTATATATTGGACTGGGTCCCTTTTAACCGGTAAAATCAAATGTGGCTATACGGCTAACAGTAAAAGGGCTAGTTAGTTTGGTCTTTGACGTAGCCCAAATGCATTTTTGCGAACGTCGCCTATAGTAATTCGTTATACTAGTACCTATAACTATAGCAGATCCCTGCATTACCATCATTAAAAATTTCGAGTAAATACAAAATTTACGAGTTTATCCGTCCGATGGAAACAAATAAAAACAAGACCCTAAAAATGTTCCCTATAAGATATCTGTACGTCGCCTTCTTTTTCTCCCACGACCATCGCACTACAGGATTTAACTGTTTCTCAAGCCATTCCGGAATTTGTCCATTTACTTTGGCCACTACGTGCCGTGTAAGAAAGCACGTCCAAGTAAAAGGACTAAGTCTACAATGGTTATCGGAAGGATATCGAGAGGAAGACGAAAAAAGTAAAGTAAAAAAGATTCGCGATTGGTATCCGGGTTAGTGCAAACTTAAGGATAAGGGTAAGTCCTCGAACCCGCAAAAGGGGGATCCGCTATGATAATAAATCTACATTTGGTTGTTGAGTCGATACGTATGGTGACATATTTTTTTTTCTGAAAAAGTAGTTGGCAACCCCTCAAATATTCCTCTGTATATTCACTACAGTGAAACTACGTCCTTACTTACGTCTATCTAATAAGAGTTATAAGATTATATCACGTCTCCCAGCTTCCTTAGTTATTCGCACGTCGCCTTTGTGCCGCTGTCCTTTTTTAACCTCATTTTCTATTTTTCACCCCATTCTCGACTTAATCCCATTCGTCTCGCCCGGATCGTACAGCCCCTTTCCTAGACAGTATACAGAAAAATCAGGCCTACCTACCTTGAGCATCCACATCCTGTGACCAACGTCAACCCCCTTCACCCTCCACTGCACAGTCAACCTGTCAGATACTGACAGGGACTTTAACCTTGTTCTGGCTACCCCTAGACAAAATAACTCCCCACCACCCGAAACCTATTTTTCATCCCCATTATATCTATATAGACACCTTCCAGTATCCTTTGACATTGTTCAGGCTCTCCGCTGGTAATGTAATTTCATTAAGGCGCCTTCACACAAAATATTATTTTTACACGCCGTAAAGTTCCAAGGATAATATTTAGGATAAGCGGCTTATCACGTGTAGGAGGTCGTAAAGAATTATTTAAAATAAGCTCTTAGACCGCTCAAACATTCCGCGCATGTTCCACAGCACGAACGTTGTTTACGCGATCGTAAAGTCGTATGTTTGCCAGATAAAAAATTTCGAGGGAGAAATGAAATTTAAAAAGTCATTCTTTCTTAACGGTCTCAGCCACCATGATAAATTGCATTACCGAACGAACCCAGGATGACTTCACAAGGTACCAGCCGGAGTTCAAAAGGATTTCTAAAGAGGGTGGCGTTTGGAGTTCATGGCGCAAGGGAGGTGGGCGAAAGGGGGAGGGACAAGTGGAACACGATAGTTTTTAATCCAATTATCAATGAAAGCTGACCGCAAGAGCCACGGTAGTTGCCCGGAGGGGCAGTTGCTAACGCGTAGCCAACCATCCCTGTAACTTGTAATTCACCCTCAGACGCGGATAACGTTATAACCGTCAGCCTTGGCTACGTAGACCCTCATAACACCTTATACCTTGGGAAATAGAGGTTTGCTAAGGTAGGGACCATCCCACGGTTGAAAATTAAATAAAACGCGGAGTCTGGTACCGTAATGGATAGCTATACATATACTATATATATATATATATATATGCATATAGATACAATAGCATATAGTCATCGATTGAACTTCATCGGATATGACACAGAATCGTGCAAAATTGATTTCCACCCAATAAAACCAATTGATACTTTCTTCGTGAATTTTCGATAATATTTATCAGATTAAAACGTTATCCTGTCTCGTTCGCAAGCTCTGAGGTAAAAACTATGTAAAAGCCATCGAGGAGCTCGAGGGCGAGAATATTTAGGCAAAACTTGCCCAGATAGTCCTGTGACCCCTTTGTATACATATATAGTACAGCTTTAATCGAATTAACATGCCACGCGGTCACTTGGTTGCATTATTCAGCGAGAAAGCTCGAGTATCTGCGAGGCCATACTTGTGCGGAGCTTGCAGGGTAGAAAGACGAGAGGGCGAAACGAAAAAAAAGAAAGGGAAGAATTAAGCTAATGGGAAACATTAGCTTAACACAGTTTAAGTAGCTAATACCTGTGCTTTTATCAGAGGGTTGATTTTATACAGGGTGATCTATGAATTTGCCACTCGTTCGGTAAGCATATTTTCATGGCTGCACGGTTACGTCATAATATACACCAGCGAACGCAGGGGTAGTTTTTAGCAGGGGTTAAGAAAGTTCCAAATATTTCTTATCTGTGGCATCCTTTATGACCTGTACCCGCGTACCCTCTATAACATCGTATTTATACACGGTCTATATACCGGGTGGTACTTTCTTTCTCTCATCTACGGCATTTACAGGCTGCTGGATAAAAGAACTTTCTCCGTTTCACTTGATACTGAAAGTATGTCATGCGTCTCTGGTTGTCAACCCGCACCAGAAACACGTCGCCTATTTTTTTAAGGGTGGTAAAAGCTCCGTTGACAAACGGTGGCATAATTATATTTATGTCCATAATTCCGAGGCCTGAGCCTCCTTCCGGTTAGTAGGAAGTAAAACATTGCCTTGAATTACTGCGAGTGTAAATATGCATGTATAAATATATGTACAACCCTGTAGAATATAAATATATATATACACCATACAAAATCGCTATATCCTTGACACTGGTGTATATATAGACGAACGTGTATATATATTATATATATTAACAGAAATGAAAGGGAAAATATTAAATATTAAATATGAAGATAAAGAGACGTAAGGGGGACCAAAACTGTCTTATATTTCTCTATGCTGCTCTACAACCACCCCTGTATATTTGCCTACTCCGTCAGGGTTGAACGGCGTCGACTCCACCCAGTCGGGCTCACGGCCTTTCACCCTGGTATATCAGTGACTCGGTAAGCCTAGAATCTCCTCGGCAAAGGCTGCAAACTACTGGGAAACAAGATACGTATGTGGGTGCCAACCTACGTAGATACGTAGGTGGATATATGGGATATGGCAGATACTTTAGGTATCTCGTAGGTAAAGGTACGTAGTCGGTAGATGCTGGGACATGAAAAATATGTTTTGTCATGGCTGGCATGAATACGAATCATAAACTTTGCAATATCCCAGTCGCTCTTACGGAGTAAAACCCTTTTGCCCTTATTTTATGGGGCTGTTACGTACCGGGAGTCGAATCAGTTTTTCTCTCTTTTTTTTATTCGTCTCAATCTACCAATCACGACCTATCGGGACATTCTTGCAAGACGCGTCTACGTTAGTTCGGTTCATTGATAAAGCTCTGCTCCCTTTCCACATTACGTGACATATCCATTGTACGATGCACTTGACTGTGTACGTACATCCTCCAACTGAATTTTACCTCAGAGAAAATTCTTCTGCTTCACGAGGGATTCTTACGACCGACTTATATACCTCTTAATTCCACTTTCTCCAGCATCCCGTGCGGTCCATGATGCAAGGGGGGTTACTTTGCGATCATTTCGGTTCGCTGAAAACCGAACGAAGTTCGCGTATAAGGAAATACTCAAGCGTCTGATACGCTTTGCTGGATAGGTCAAAGTTCATAAAGGAATTACTTGGCCTATGTTGTTTACCTAAGTGGCATTCCTTCCACATGCTGTAGGTACGTATTTATTAGGAATGTGTACGGTATTTGGAAATTTTTTTTTTTTTAAGAAAATATTTTTCAGATTACGATATTTTGCTTTTTTATGGATTCCAGGCACGAGGGTTCAAGATACATTCTAGATGACATGAATGCAAGTGTTCTGATGAATGTATGCAGTTCTCTTGGGATACAGGCGCTTTAATTAACGAACGTGTCTAGAAGATAATATAATCCGAAGCCTATTTCAATTAAAATTGTTCACCCGTTATCATCTCGATCCATCCGTACAATGATGTCGTCTCAACTTTTATCGCTTTATTTAATTTCATCTGATTAATGTCATTTTCTCTTGCACGTTACTTACGACATATATTACCATAAGTTTCTGGTTTCGGTGTCAACTCTTATCACAATCTTAATACTCTTTATGCAGAAATTATGATGAGCGTTCGTTTTTATAGTCGCGAAAAAAAAGTGCACAACACACAGCAGCTGACGCAAATAATATTTACAATGATATACTTTGCACCATTCGTTAAATTAATCCTGGTTCAGAAATTCTCATAAACGGAACTGAACTCTAAATTAAATGAACATTGCACTCGCTAATTAACGGAAACTTCAATTGAAGTAGTATCATGCACGTCAACGAAATGAAAATAATGATACTGGGGCGCATAATTGTGCAATTAAAATAAAAATGGTCTAGAAAAAATTTTTTCACCGAAATTCCAAATATTTTTCATGATTGAAATTCACTCTGCAAATTCATATCGAATGCACATTAGTTAATTTTCATTGTCACGCGATCCTTATAGATTTCAATGTAGCTCCAAGAAGATTTGAACCGGGAACGTCGTAGACACCAAACAAAGAAATTGGTACGAAAAGCGACAAACGCCGAATTGATAATTCAATAAATCCCGGAGAACACTTTACGCAGTCTGGCTATGTAGGTTGGTGTCTGCCAGTCGACCTGACGCTACTACTTGTTCTCTGCAGTTCTGTGTCTGACTTAAAATATGGGCAGCGACCACACCTCCTTACAACAGGAAAGCTATTGTCGTTCCAGCCTCTCGTGTTCGCCATTTCTCTCTTTCAACTTCCACATCTACAAACTTCCCACATCCTACTTTCACCCGCCGTATACCAGTTGTAGGACGTAAAAGTTTTACTGGTGAAAAACGTGAATCAACGCTATATACATCCAAAAGGCATTGCCAACCTAGGGAAAGGTAAAATTTCATTTTCTCTATGTTGGTAATCACTTGTAGCTGTCCTTAGGAAATAGCATTTGTATTACCAGAAGTGGCTCGATATACTTTGCGACTCAAGGGAGAACGCAGCTTTCTCGCTTGAAAACTTTTTCACGGTTCGCTTAAGTGCTCGAAACACTTGCCAACATGGCGAAGAACGTTGGTGGTGATTCCACCCCTCTCTTCGTTTCCAAAAAAAGAAGCCACGCCACGACAGTCGAAATGGTCTGGGAAAAACAAAGGAGACTCGTGGCGATATGTAGAGGCGGCGGAAAGTCGGTTGGTTGAATCGCGAAATGCCCTTTGAGAGAGGAACTTTTACCACGGGGAGAAAGCATGAGCTTTACGAGAAATCGTTACCTCAGAATTCGCGACCAGTACAACCAAATTTTTCACTCTCGGCTCATTCATTTCTGACAGTTTGGTTCATAAAGGTTTTTCGGTCTTTGACTTTTCCTTAGATTACGCCACGTGTTTTCGCTTGAAATTGTGTTGCTTGATAAAAGCTCCTGTAGCTTTGTCTTTGCTTTGTAATACGAGAATAGAATTGTCACCCTTACCTTTGCGATGGGATATATCTTGAAAAGCTTGTTTTTCCGAGAGAAACAATTATGAGCAAATGGAAACGATGGGAATTATTATTGTTTACTTTGAAATAACATGACGCGGAGGGACGTATCGATCCCTGACTCGGAAATTGAACGAACTATGGTAATATTAACACGGAAAGTGTGTCTTCGTTCTGATCATGTACATTTGGACTCTGCCGATACCCAATAATTTATTTTCTATGGGGAAAAAAATTACAAGGTAAAATAATACATATTCACTTCATTTTAGAAGCAATTAAAAATCAATCAGAATTCTGATTGATTCGCTAAATAAATATGCTAGCAAAAAATTCACAATTTATTGCTAAATAGAAACCGTATCATGGCTATATACTATATGTATATAATATATATATTATAGTTATAAATATATATATAAATATTTTTGTTTTTGTGAATGAGAATCACATAGCAGGCATCCAATTCGTATTTATATATTGACATTTGTATAACGGATGGATAAAATGAAAATTTACCAACATTTTTTTATTTCACATCCATTTTCCAATTTTTTTTTACTCCAAGCATATCACTATTATTTTTATTAACTGCTGATTTTTGTATTTTTCTCGCTTATGTACTAGAAAGCAAAATACGTCTCTATGACATTATCTCGTATATGATAATAGCTTTCTTGGCAATCAGACTGTCTGCACGATTTACTGATATTATTTAATGCACGCGATGAATAATAGTCAATAAAAAGGGATACGAAATGACAGTTTAGGAATTGGCTGAGCGGCAGTGTAGGCTACGTGCAGAAAGGATATCCCTTTGGATTTATTTCCGCAAAAAATTTGCACGAGCTTCACATGCCTCGAAACGAGCAAGAATTATCGATTTCCTTTGCGGAAATATGGAGTAGGGTAAAAATAGTGAGGACGAGGTGGGGTTGGGTTTAGGTAGCAGGGCCTATTTTCAGCACTATATTTTTTTATTTCAAGCGAGGCCCACCTACGATGGGGTGGCTGCGATAATAAATCGCAAAGAGAACGTAGTAGTGAAAATTGCTCAGAGCCCAAAACTATATCACGCAGTGAGGATATTCGGTCGACCGTAGTATCGTAGGTATGAAGTCAACAAATTTCAAAAAGGCAGTTCTGCATGCGATATTCCCATTACGTTCACAATATTAAAGTCTGTCTATAGTTTCCCAGAAATTGTGCAGTTGAAACAAATAATATTTTACGGACGAGTAATGGAAAGAAGAATTCTTCCCTTCATTGCACTTATACAGTATTACACTAAGCTAGCAAAATAATATCAATTAGCAAAATTACCCATATTCGATCATCAGCAAATTCATCTATATCGAGAGATCGTCCAAACGAAATTTGTCACCGGAGCAAAGTCCCTAAAAATCTTTTTGAAATTTAAATCGAAATTGATACAGAGCGACGAAATTAAACAAATACGTTCGGATTAATGATATAGATATATGTTTTTTAGGAAAATATACAAAAAATAGACGCAGCATCCACTATAGGTCCATCTACAGTATTCGTCTCAGCTATGACTATCTCGCAGGAATGCGAAGCGCAAGGGTCTTTTTTGACGTCTGTCTGCATTTTCGACAAAGACAAGACACCCCTGAATAACCCTTTCACCGTCGAACACAGCCATTTCACACGGCATTGTTCCGCAAGTCATACCGTCGTCGTTCTCCGGCTCGCTGGCGACTTCCGGGCCGTGCAAAAAGCCCTCACCGGAAGTCGCGTTGCACGCGTCGCTCGGCGAATTGTTTTCGCGCCACGTCAACACGTAAAATTTTTGCATGAGAATGTGTGTCGGCAAGATTTTTGTTCTGTACCTTTTCTCATCTCTCTTTCTCTCTATCTATCCCTTGTCTCACGACCCTTCTCATACGCCTACTCCGCAATCCGTTATATATATATGTATATATGTATATACATCCTCGTCGGCGCGAACGTCCGTACATCTGCCCGTAAAGTCGCTACGAGTCATCCCTTCAAAAAGTTCCATCCCCTTGCGAATATAAGGTTGCACGCAATTTCTCTTTTCCTTTTATCTTTTCTTCCCTTCTATTTTTTATCTCCTTCCATCCCTACACGCTTCACGCTTTTCCGCCAACCTGACTACCCTCTGGTCAGTTTGTCTTATTTTTATTTATTTTTTTTTTAATTTTCTCACAAACGCAACTTGGCAGCACCGACTACATAGACGCACTGCTTTGACTATGCTGTTACTGAACCTTGGGCACAGCCACGTTTGCCCTTTTTTTTCTTTTTCTTCAAAGCCGCTCACACCGAATATTTTACTGTTCTAGCTCGACGGTTCTCGCAGTTACAGTTGCTTTATGCGACAGCCACGTCGTCCTGGTTCTCACCAAATTTGCATTCTCTACCGTCAAATAAATGCTGGTAGTGGACAACCCGTGGCGAACGACCCGTACGCAAAATTTATGTATTTGAGATATGACATAAAAATATACATATATATATATATAACTTTTCCGGGGATAAAAATTTCCCCTCCCTCCCACCCCTCTTCCGCCACTCTAACTTTTTGCATATCTACGCATAGTTTTTTTGTACATCTCGCGCGTTCTTTTCTTTTTCATTATTAAATGCATTCCACGCTTGCGAATTTATTGATCTCCTTGGTTACAAAGAAACTTCCTATTCTCCAGCTTCCTAACAATATTTGACCATCGATAGAACGTCGAATAACGATTATTACTCGTAGACTTGTTTAATTTTCCCACGTAATTCTGTTTGACTATTTTCAAGCTCAAATTGCTATGTTTTAATGGGATCCCTTATGCGAAATATTGCGAACCGTCGTTAACGAAATCGTGCCATTTGCACCCGGCGACCGTTCCCGATATGGTCGTGTGATAATAACATCGTTAGGCAATTAGGTTTCCCTCGTAGAAGAAAAATTTATAATAGTGGAATGAGCCTGAATAAATTTCTCCTTGCAGCCCTGCATGTTCCCCTCCCTAAAAAAAATAGCTAGTGACAACTCGTTATCACTACCTATATACGAGTCCTTGAGCTGACTGATAGCGGATTCAGATAACGAGAGAAACTTGAAAAATATCGAAGGTCCTCCTACGTTAAGAAATAATAACGAGACGCGTTCTCAAGTGACGAATAAATTGGTAGCAGAGTAATTTTAGCTCGAGGACTTAAATAATTATCGAAGCCCTATCGATACGATTTTATTACGTACCTCTAAAGACGAAGAAACAAGCGATTCGATGTGAAGCATTCGCGTTCATATATCAATAGACTAAACATGGTTTTGTTTCACCCCCAAGATTTGTAAGGTGAAATACAAGAGAAAGAAGAACATGGATTTCGAGGAAGGATTTTGCAATTTCAATACCTATGAATCTCGATATATTGGTGAAACCAAACTCGAAAGTTCTCCTTCTTGTTCGATGCAAACTTCAAGTGATAGGAATGAATACGACAATTAACTCGAATTACTTGAACGCGAATTTCCACGCTTTGGATAAGAAGATTCCAAATAAGCGAGTCTACTGAAACTTTCAAGATTTTTACTATGTATAGCTGTTTCTTTGCCAAAATGCCCACACTCTCTCTCTCTTTATCTCACTGCAGTAATTCTTGAAAATTCTGCGAGTTTCTTCCCACCCCGCCCACTTTTCACGTACCCCTACGTAGAGCTCGATAAATTAGTACTAAAACGAAAATAGTACGTAGCTTGGCTGGGAGTCACGGGCGAAAGCGTTTCCGCTAATGAATTTTTAAGTCCCGACATTGCCGCCATCCGACGAAAACTTTTCCTTGCGCTAGCCGCGTCTTATTGAAAATTACTCTACGCCGTAGCGCGGGAGACCCGCCGTTCCGTCCTTGCACAGTTGGAATAATTAATTCTTACCAGACGCCCACTTAACGTTTCTCCGACCCCTAAATGGATCTCTACTGTTTACACGTGACGCCCTCGTATCGCCAGAGATCGTGACCGAGAAGCAACCGCATTCTTCAACTTTGAGAACGGAAATGATACTCGGTTATTGAGACACCTTCCAATTCGTACAAGTGCCGCAGACAGGGATGGTGGCGCGTCGATCGCGTGCTAACTCGTGTGGCGGAGGGATAGCGTCGATAAAGAAGGTATCTTTGCGTCGATATACGATCGTGATTAGCTAACTTTGAATTGTTCTAATTTAAAAATTAAACACCATTAAATAAAATAAAGGTGATTTTCATCACGGGCGACAGCTCAGAGACGACGCTGTATTCCGTTGGTTAAATCAATTTGGGGACACCTATTTGCTTTCCTACGTATATACTTGTTATCGCAACAAGCGGTGGTGTACGTATAATTAAAATGAGTGGGAAATTAACTCCAACGTTAAGAACAGTGAATAACAGTGATACAGAATTTATATTAAAAGTTAATTAGAAATGACAATGCTAGTAAAATTTAATTTCTATAACTTTCAGTGTTTTCGAAGATCCCGAGACAAAGGGATTATACGAATACGAGTAAAAATTAGAAACGCGTGGATAAAAAGTAGACTGAAAGTTGCCCCCTCGCATTTCCCACGTAGGTGGTGAGAGAAACTTGAAAAAGAGTCTAAATTAATTTACCTCAACCCCAAGAGAAATTTAATCATTCTTAATTCAACTGTGGAATGTTCGCGTGTATTACCCACAATGCAAAGACCTACCAGATCGAGACGGTCACTTAAGATACCATTAAGCAAGTAAATAGGCAGTTATATACGACTGGGAAGAGTGATGCTTTCCAGCGAAAAGTGTGAGACGGGATTATCAGTTTTCTCGTGATAAAAAATTTGGTTTTTCGTCTTAAGGAAAATTAAAAATACCTTATCCCTGCAGCACTCGAACGTTATTGAAAAATTGAGCTTAATACGAAGTGAAGACTTAATGAAGAAATAATAACCCACAACAATATTTCTTATATCGCTTAGTAATTCGATGCACCATTTTTCGTAGGGTTCTAATGGTATACCTAAGGGTGGGTGGGTGATCGAATAAGAGGGTGGGTGAACGGAATAAGAGGGTTTATACTGTTTTCCCCAAGGAGTTGCCAGACGGTGCTACATCAAATTAAATGTCCGTCACGAAGGATCTAGGTCAATCCCCGTCGAGGTCAAGTAGTAAACTTTGTATTTTCTCCTAAAGCATACAAGCAAGGAGACATACAATATCTTCGTTTCCTATATGCTTTTTCTTTTTTCTGCCGCCAGCAAGGAGACTCTTGCAACGTTACTGAAATAAAGTCAGCTCCGTACCAACAGCAGGGCACACGAGCTTTTTCAACATTTCCCTAGACACTTTTCTGGAAGTCTCCACCTGGTAGTTTCACGGTAATGCCTTCCGTTACGTTGGTCAGACTGGGATTCTAAATGTTCCTGCATAATGGCGAACGATGCCATCCAATTTGGCAGATTCCCTATGAAGGAACAATTTCAGGTGCAGATCTAGGCAAAAAAGGAAACACTTCAAATGAAAACTATCCGGACTGACAAAATTTATATTCATACAGTCATATTGCTAACGGTAGTATAGTAAAGCAGTTGAACCCTAAGGTTTGCTCGATATTAAAAATTCAAAAATAAAAATATTCCTTCGATCCTCTTAAACTCGAAGAATCTTCTACTCGATCGTAATTCCAAGTCGTTCTGAGAACCTTTTGGACCTTGGCTAGCGTTTCCATTTAGCTCGGCGTTGAATCGTCTCTAAAATATCGTAACGTTAGAATTTTTGACAACGAAGTAAAAGAAAAACAAATGAAAGAAAGTTGAGCAAAGTAAAAGAGCACGAGCGGAGAGACGGTATGACGTCGGTCTGATACGATGGCTATAGGTATATAGATGTTATTCGTATCTCTATATTTTAGAGCCGATACTGAGCAAGCACTCTTCTTCTAATACTATACTGTACTATAGCGTATTATGCTATACCGCGCTACACCTTACAATACCATAGTAATACCTATATCGGGGAATCAATGTTTTTCTCGCTATTCCACTCGCAATCCTCCAATTTCCTACGATTCGCAAAAACGCCATCCTGAATTCCTCTTGGCTCAGTGAAACCCACTCAGGAACCGAACACACACTAAGCAATCGTTGCCCATTGCTGGTTTTATTGTTGCTACGTGTACCTAAAGACCGAAGATAGAAAAGGACACACGTTGCCGGCCAAGTAAGCGAATTAACTTGGTTCAAGCGAAAATTTTCACGTGACAAGGACGGACGCAGCCAATGGCTGTCGCCCCTATCGTTTCTAATAGGTCGTGTTCACGTAGTACGACAACTATAGAGGTTGGCACTGAAGATAATCTTCGAAAAAGGAGACTCGTAATTGAATAACTTTTATCTGCCAGAAAGAGGTAATCTCATTGCTCACATACGATGCTCTTCAATGAGTAATTCGCGTTACGAAAAAGCTGTGTGTTTTTTTATCGAGTTTCAGCAATTTTTTTTTTAACACAAATATATATAATCGTCGAAGGGTATTTCTAAGGGGCGTGAAAAGAAGGCAACCCCCATCCTCTGCGAAACATAATCCGTTCTAGAGTCACGTGCTTTTCGCATTTCCGTATATTCCTGAAATTCGCGCATTTCTGTTTCTATTTATTTTTAACTTTTTTTTTAATTTCCGAGGTACAGACAGCGATTAGTCACCCGTGAATTGTCGATATAAAAGGAAAAATTAAATGAATCTTAAAGCTGGTGACTTGGGCTTGGGAAACTTTTAAAGGACGAACTCTCAATTTTTTATAGGATTTTTTATAGGGTCGAGAGAGAAGGAATACAGAGCAAAGGACTCGCTCCAATAACGCAGCGAATCTTTCTCGCTGATACGAGCAAAACCCGACGGGCTTTCCCACGACGCGAACTAATAATCGAATTCCTAACTTCGTGGAATTTGTTTCAGTTCCGAGAATAGTTACGGAAATAAGTCTCCTGCGCGAGCAGCTTCTTCAATTCCTTTCGATGCTTTCCGAGACCTCTCCTGCATAAGTTCACAATGAGTATTCCAAGGGGAGGGTGTTCCTATTACTCCCTAGGGAACCGCACCTTTCAGCAACCCCCTTCATACTCGCCCTATGATTTATCCTGTCCCAAACGTTGAAAATACCGTCGATTTCTCGTTTTCATATTTCACAAAAGTTTTTCCCGACACTGTGCAATTAAATTGCGCGTCTTTGCCCAAGGCCCCGTCACTAAATAAAAGGACAGAGAGAAAAAGAAAGAGCTGCTGAAAAATAATAATTTATCAAAGTCCCATCTCTTTTTTTTGTTTTCACCAGTCTCAAAATACTATTTATAAATGGCATCTTTTTGTAAAGCTACTTGACACTGATTAAAACCATTCGCTTTTGTTTTCGAGGCCTGTGCCCATCAGCACGCACATCCTGAAGTCAACCCCACAAGGGGGTTTCACTCCTGAATCACACCCTACCTACACTACCCCCATGAAAACGTCATATAGGTGGAATATAGTAGAAAAATATATTTTTTATTATACATGTATATTTGTAATATACCATTTTTTCGCACACTATACATATCCCGTATACATATATGTAGAATATATTTTACATATATTTTCGATTATTTTCTATAGATGTAATAAACGATTAATAAATTGAGATAAAAAAATTCTTTTGCTCTTTTACGTAACAAATACATAATAACGGTATGAAGCTTCAACCAGCCAGTCGCCCCATTTTGAGAATTAGCCATATGTATGCACACATGTGTAGAAACGATCGTCCATAGAAAAAAGATCCATAAGAAGTAGGTATAATAAAAAAATGAATTAGTCGTCCAATAATCAATATTGTTAAAGTTACCGTGATTATTTTTAGAGGTAATATCGCACGTCCAGAGGGATCCTTCCCTTAATGTCATAAGGGTGAAAAGAAATGCGAAAGCTTTTCCGATGTACTTCGGTATTCGAGAATGGCCACCGCGTGATTAATATTGGTACAACAATGATTTAGCTACCCTCCTTGTTGTTATACTTTCCTTCTTTTTCCTCGTTGGCGAGAGAGCCGGCTACACAGGAAGATAATTTACTATCAGCAGCCGCGGGTAGGCGCGGCAACCGTTATCCTTCGTAATTAATAAAATGATTAAACGGGGCTCCCTTCGTTCCTCATTAATAACAGGAAGGAACGGCAAGACATTAGTAATACCTTTACGACATTCGCTCCAAGAGAAGAAAGAGGTCTGCCTTGGTGGTGGAAAGCTCGATTAAAGCTCTAGCAGAAAAATGCCAGGGATTATTCGCGATTCGAAGATTAAGCTCGGTAAACTTGTAAAAATGTGAATGGAGCAAACCCCGTCTGACAGTAACGGGGTGTAGCTCGTACGTTACTGATATGAGCTTGCGGTGCTTTCGATTCCGCAAAAGAGTTCGCGGTGAAACCAGCAACGAGAACGTAAAATATTCTAAGAGACTTTTTGATAATATGGCGCTTTAACATTTTCCCCCTCCCTCCCACTCCCGTCCACATATGCTTTGTATGTTAATTATTTGTATATGCTTTCAGACTGCCCTGTTCACTCTGTCTGGTTAAACACGTTCCTTGTCTACTAGCTAGTACTTTTATCTAAATCAGCCCTAGTTAAGAGACAAAAGCACAGATAGGTTAACGTGATATATAAAAATTGAAAAATCCTGAAGGAAAATATTTTTGTGACAAAATTGTCTGAATTCATATAAAAAACGAATAACGCGACTTTACGGGTAAAATTGATTGGATACTTTTTATTTTTATTCGTCGTTGACTATGGAATTAGAAAAAGCGTCCTTCGTTATCTCGTACTTAACATCGATGTCAGGATGCGCGTGAATGATTTTTTTTTTAAATTAACATTCAGCGTTACATCGTTACGAAAGATATCTCGTCTTTGTTATCATACATTTGTTTGAAGGTAAAGCACATTTCGTCTATATGGAAAGCTCGCGTCGTGTATCCTGACAAGGGATGAAAGTTGCGGAAGATGCCGGACGGATAAGGGATGAAGGAATTAGAATGGATGGTGCTACCTACCGCCTTGGCGAATTAGGCTGTTTCCATTTGAAAGGGAGAACTCCGAAAGCTGTGTGAAGTGCGGAAAGGATTGATAACAATGGGATGGAAAGTTATTAACGAAAGAGAAATTGATACTTGGAAAGCTTCGCGGTGTCGAGCTTTTGGAAAACCCTTTGTTGTCTGGCCTAGTACTCGGACGTGACCTCTTCCACTTTCTAGGGTTCGTGATGATCTTGGAGACTGCACTTGTTGTATGGTGCCTACATGCGTCTACTGGATACCCAACTCTTGGCTGGGACGGAATGTCTGGTTAGTTAGTAGCGCATGTCGAAGAAGCTTAATTAATTGTGAAACAAGAGACTAACCAGTACGGAAAGCTTGCAAGTTGCTGGCAGTACTGCCTTAGGTATACGGGAGAAACATTTTCAGAGTTTTGGTTGTCGCGGGACACCCAATATCATGGAGAGAAGTTTGCTTTCGTTAATATTAATTAATCGATAAATAAGAGACACGTGCTCCCCTTCCTGTGTAAATCACTGCAGGCTGTTTGTAAGGAAAATTTATGAAAAATTATTGCCTTCAATTATCATGCCTTATTAGCTTTCTTTCTATCTTGTACTTACTCACTTTTCAAAATTATTAATCACTCCGACGTACCGTGTATATTATTTTTTTAATTACCGCAGCCGTCTGGTCGTCAATAATTGTATCTATTTAGTCTAAAGTAGCACCCATGTTCTAATTTGATCTCGCGACCTTACGGGTGATACACGTAGTCTCGGACTACAGCAGCAGAATTATTCCATTGAGATGTGAAAAAAGAAAAAATAGGAGAGAGCGCAAAGTGAGGAATTCCGAGGAAAATCTTCGCTCTCGACAGAGAGCGGGTAAAATTTCATGAAGTCGAGGCGTCGCGACGCCCGAGATAAAATTTTGTATGTGCCAACGACGTAAGCATGCTGAGAATAATTTCAGATGCATCTTGGACGTAGAACCGGACTCGAAAATTCGTAAGGACTTATCGACCCATGAAAATGTCTGTTAAATCGAGCATTTCTTTAGTACAGAAAAAAAAATTAAACGCGAAATTGTATTTAAAAAAAATAGTATCATCCATATTTCGAACAATTTCCCTCATGGTACTCGTACAATGCGCAAAACTATACTCGAGGAAACCGACGGGGAATAAACATTCCTTAGGATGACTCCTAAGCCCCATTCCTTTTAACAATCTACGTACAAATATCCTATTTTTATATTCTGGACAGTTGCCGAGGTACTGTAGCGCACAAGTGTTTTGGTTTCCGGCTCCGGTTTGCATTTACGTCTGAATGTTTCATTGTCGAAATTCTATCTTGCATGGGCGATATAATACGAGGGCGCGGTTGACCCGGATTACGTCCAAAGGTCCATTCGACGTCCCGGCCATGAATTTCTCATTATAAGTAATTAGATAATTACTAATTAATAATATTTATAGTGTTTCTCTCTATTTAAAATTCAAAAATCCCTATTAAGATAGCACTCCTAAGTGCACGGTAAACTTGTGCATCGTAGAACTGGGTATAGTAGATTCGTCGTAATTTAATAAAGAATATGCCGGAATCAAGTAAGGGTTGATCCGAATCAGTAGGAAGTAGGGGATGAAGAGAATTTGAAAATCTGTAAGGTTGTCTGTGCCTGTACATGTGAATGAATGATTCGAGTCAGGCATAGCTCGTTACGAACGTTTGCCTTTGTATCTTTTCACCCTTGTCTTACTTTTGGAGTCGAACTACAATGCAATTAGCGAAGAAACGAAGCAGGAGCAACCGGCTGGAAATTCCTTGGCGTTTTCCTTTTTGCCTAATTCAAGGCAAACTCAAAGGTCCCACTACATTTCACCATCCCCTAATGCGTACCTACACAATATAAGGGAGAGATTACTGCTTGGAACAACGTGCCAATAAAGGATGCATAGAAAACCGGAAATTTTTAACTTTCAAATTGACCGAGTGATGTGTGGCCATATAACCTAACCTAACCTATTTTATGGGAGAGAGAATTCCGTTATACCCTGTTCATGCTAAGTAAAACCGTATAAATCTACTGGCTCGGATAGATCGTGTTTAATCAAGGAGGATCTCGATCGCTGTCTAAATAAATTATTCATACGATCCACATACGGTTACCTATGTACATCTAGACGGACGGTTGAGCATTAACAATATTTTTCAACAATGAATAAATCAAAGACTTTTACATGAAATTACCAATCTCTATTCAAAATATAAAATAAAAACCTATGCGTTATCCCACCAGACGTTACATCGATTTTCGTAATTTCTATATATCAACGTATCTATCGTAACGTATTTTCTTAACTCCACACCGATAACGTAACTTCTATAGCTAACCCATGTCGCCTTCGGCCGTCTAACTTTCGTGCAGGCCAATAGTCATGCAAGACGGGCGCCGGCCAATTATTTTTTTCTTGGGAACTGACGAGCCGATAGACAGATAGGAAAACTATCAACAGATAATCCGGGAGCGTGAAGCAGCTTGAGAAGTCTCGATCGGTGTCCCAAAACAGACTGTCTTTAACAATAGTTAAATTCGCAAACTAATTCTGATTGTGATACGAAAAATCAGGACACACTATATATTGACAAAATACATTCGGTATGATAAAACATAAAATTTGTTAGGTTTACTTTTCCATTATTCATTACCTTATTATCAATCTCAATTTAATTAACGATATTTATATTGTGAGAATATTCAATAGCTGCTAATTAAGTATTCTTCTCCGCGTATACACCATTTAATTGCTGCCTACCTGAATCTGATCAGATATAAGAAGCGTCGGGACGTCAAGTATTCAACAAGAGACGTCGACGTCTCGACGACGTTGGTTTTACGAAAAGGAGAATTTTCTATTTCACCGAGAAAATGCAATGACGTACGATTATTGAAACTATTCCCTGCTCTCGACATACGTGCCGCGGCGAGAAAAGAGAAACAGGCAAGGGCTGGTGAGCCATGATGGAATATCTGGTAGTGGGACGAGAGAGAGAAAGAGAGGAAAAAAACAAATAAACAAAGCCAATAAAGAATGGGAACTCGAAGAAATATAGTGTGTACATGCTTTGGCATTCGACGTCTTCGCGTCACCCCTTCGCGTTATACAGAATGTAGCCGCATATGTACCTTCCGTTACTTATTTGGATGTCAAGTCGACGCGTCTGGCACGAGGGTAACATAACAACGTAAATCTTATTTAACCCTCCCATTCGCGAATTTTCAATATTTCGATATCAAACCATCTCCCGCGTGCTCCTACTAAAATCTAGAGATTTCCATATATTTTCATCCTTTCCCCTACTCGCGTATTACGTAACAAGGGATAATTCTTCAATATTTCATATTTCCAAAAAATCCTTTTGCACGACACCCTACGTTAAAAAATTTCGATGTCTACTACTACGTACGTGGCTTCACTGCTACCCAGCATCTATTTGATGCAGATGACAATTTTTCTTCATGAAGGCAATACTGTATAGCCTGATGAACCAAATTCAGATTTTGTGGGCAAAAATTGTACAATTATTATTGTCGAGTCAAAGTCACGTGTTCGTTGTTATTGCTAATTGGGAAAATTTTAACAGGGAGTTAAAGTCTATATGATAATAGCCACGTTCCCACGAGTGCGATTCCGAACGGGTAATATCGAATCGTAAGGGTAGTGTCTCGAGGATTGGCAATTTCGATCGGAATCGCAAGAGAGAATGATTTTTATTATAACGAGATGGCGCAGCCGTTTCCTTCGCTCTTCCGTTTCACTTCGTAGCGTCGATATGTTTGCACAGTGCATTTCGTTTGATTCGAAAGTCATAGAAAAGTAATGCGTTCCTTATTTCTTTTATTTCTTACATTTTTAGTACACTAGAACGACACCGGCGCACCCATCGCTGTTGTTCTTTTTTCCGAACGTCTGTCGGTCTATAGAAAAATCCCCGAAAACACGTGTAAAAATCTATGCCAGTACAGAAGTGCCGCGAATTCATTTAAAAAAAAAAATATTGAAATCCATATTACTAATGCCAAGTACACAAGTCACTACATATCTGCTTATTATACGATCTGGCACTGAACGTCACCGCTGACTCTTCTCTCTTACCTCCCGCCTGGCGTCCACAAGTAGGACGCCATTAATGACGCATTAAGGACGCTTAATGATGCTCAGCCACATGAGTTTATTCGTCGCCTTGACTGTACGGTCGGTTGCCAGTACTTGGCGCGAGACTCGACCCAATCTTTCGATTCCACATTATTCTCTTTCGGGGATCGATAAGACTTAACGTATAATAAACATATAATTTTTCAATATTTCTCACTTACCCATTGCAGGAGCGTAGATATTAAGATATAAGCAATCTTCGCTTTGATTTCTTAAATGAGGTAGCAATCGTCTCAAGTATTCAAGTCTGCCCTTGGGCATTCTCTCCAAAGCTTCCTGCTCGTTTGAGATGTCCGGTAGTTTTTGAGGACAGACAGGACCCACGGAATCCGATAACCTGATATCGGACAATAAAATAATATAGTGTCGTAGAATAGTGCTGCAATAAAATATATATCATGTATGAATATGACACACGAACAATAAAAGAACGAATGACGATACCGACTGATAAGAAGATTTGAAAATTTTCTTTGATCTGAGAGAATACATTGGCAGCATATTGATCTGATATGTTAATTTATGACGTGTAGGTTTGATAAACTGATAAAAATCCATGACAGTGGATCACGTCAGATAAATTGTAATGGCAGAAGCAGCGCTGTAGCCTAGTCGATGGTTTCTCAAGGGAACGTCACGTTCCATTGTCCCGACTAATTACGTTATTATTAGGTGTATTTAGGTTATAATACACAAATGCCAGGACCTGGGTACTCACCTGACTCCGTCCCAGGGGCTTGGTGCCCTGGTGGGTGAGAATCTGTTCCCACCGACAGGCGGCGTTGCGTAAGGGATGCCGAGATAGACGTCTATGGGCTTTAAAAATTTCACGTACTCGAAGGACTGTACGACACCTTGTATTTTGCCGTAACGAGTCTGTACGATTCGCGGATTTAATTTGGTCTTGACCGAGAGTGAAAATACAGGCGGAGCGATTAGGCATATAAGAATTAGAAAAAGTTCCATTTTGCCAGTTTTGAGCAGTTCTTATCAGCGATCAATTAAATTCCTTTCTGGATTCCGTAAAATTTACTGTATAAATTAAATTTACACACTGAGCACGTTCCTCCGGTTGAACTTATACTTCATCTTGGAATTCGCGGAACTTTAATCTTGGTACCTGGATTTATCGTTTTTACCTGAAATAACATTTTTTTTGCATTTACTGAATAAATCGTGCACATTATTATTCGTTATAAGACTAATTAATAATACGTATCGAGAGGCACAACCGGCCTCATTGTTTCGTATAAATAATTTATATAATTATTAAACTGTCACCGGAAGCTATTAAAAACCCTCTAAATCGTTGGTTACCGGAATTTACCTAAATTATATAAAATTAATTAACCCTCCTCCCCTCCCGTTTTTTTATACCACCACGTATCATTCAACGTTAAAAAAAATCTTTTTCTTCGATAAATACGCCTCGACTGTCGCTTGCGGCTCGCGTTATCAGGAGAATGTGCTATATGGACACGGCGATAACAAGATGGTGTAAAAGGAATGCAGAAGCGTCGAGACGTAAGGAAATGCTCGCGCATGTGAGACCATTATGGAAATCAGTAGTTATCGGTAGGAGCTGTTACCCCGGTTAAAGTGCGATGAGATTTGAACCCCGTGTAACAGGATCACGTCCTCGTCATAGGAGAAGCACAACCCTGGCTACAGATAAGATGTTTCGTGCTCGACTTTTCTTTATAATTTTATTCCCTTATCTCCGCTACTCCTTTCTCATTTTATCTCTTAACTTTCTCGCCACCGCTGCACCCCGATGAAATTCAAGTATCTCGGTGTGGATTCACCCTTAAATCTCTTGCGTCATACATTACGCTCAGACTCACGTGTGCCAACCTACCAGTCTTTATCTTGCTTGCGTATGCGATTCTACGTTTGCTTCGTATTTATACATGGACGTTTGACCTACATTCCAATTTACATATAACAGTTGTACCTAATATATATATATATATATGCATGTATAACTACATCAAATTAACCTTAGCATCTTTTCTCTAGGTTAGGTCGAGCTTACCTGTAGCTATAGTTACGTAATATTATACAGGTAGGTGCACTTGAGTCTATTCGAATTCTCTAGCTGTATTAAGTATATCTATATGTATATGTGCTATATCAGTAATGTCGAACGTACCTATCGAGTTGAACATTCAATTCGAATTAGCCTTTACAGTTGGATTATTATCAGTCTTGATGCGTGCTTTTGGGTAAAATCGAACATAGCGATACGCTATGATCCTGATGCTTTTGATTATACGCGAAAGAGTAGCGTCTGTACGCTGGGTATAAGCTACGGACTAAGGGACTACTTAATTCATTTGACTGCTAATTAGAGTTAATTAGCACCCGGCCAATTCCCAAAAGTATCCAGGGTTAGGTCTGGATGTCTATGACCTCGGCTGTTATTTCAGATCCGAGAGATTTACGGAATGCGAAGAGAATGGCCTCATCTCTCGGCGTTTTATATTAATTTATATTTAATTAACGTATTTCCTTTTTTAACGTCATGAGTCGTCCAAATTTTTCCGTCCCACCCGTCAAGTTTTCTCCGTCCTTGTTCGTTAGTCGCGTAAAGCGTTATCTTATCTTTTTATTCTTTTTTTATTCTCACGCTACGCGTAATTATTCATTTCTTCATGTTCCTTTCTCCTTTTCTTTTTTCACCAACAATATCGATCCACTTTCCCACGAAGAAAGTCCGCATGTCGACTGGTATTCCGTAACGAATCAGTCTGCAACAAAGAAAAAAATATATGGATTAAATTGAATATCCATTACAGTGATATTGAATCGATCGATTCGATTGATACAGTCGTATTGGAAATCTTAAATTAAAATATCGCCTGGTGTTTCTGCTTATTAATCTTGATAAGGAAAAAAAATTGTTACCTCAGAAAAAATATGCTGTTCAAATATCGCGAAAAAATATTTGGTAAGGAAAGAGTATATATGGTGAACAAATATTAAGTACTCCGAAAAAAAAATACTGAAAGCCAAGATGATGATATGGGGATCAATTTCCATGTCAATAATGATAAAAAAAGTTAAGTTCCATAGTTTCGTCGATGGTGTATCCTCGTTTTTATTTTACTATATCATATAAAAAAAAATTTCGAACGGCGAAACTCGCCGAGATACAAAATAACGTCCAGACACTTTTCCGTCTTTGTTTACTTCATATCAATATATTATTGGACATTTCGCAAAACATTGAATTAGCACAATTTGTCATACACGCAATATAACACGATATGAAATATGTATACAATAGTTGATCGATGAGTTTACGTTTTCATCTCTTGTATACAGGGGTGCTTATTAGTTCAAAAGCACCGACTGAGATTATTAGGTTTATTTTATTACTACAGAAAATTCAACATCACCTGGATAGTCTGAGCTGATTATACGTATATGAATATACAATTACGTACAAGGTAAAACTCTTCCGTGACATGCTAAAATAATTAGTAGACTCAGTTATATAAAATGACTATAACATTTATTTAATATTACACATATGTACTCTACCTCGTTTTAGACACGAGAGACTAACTGAACCATGCTTAATCTTTCGTATAACTATATATGTATATTTCGTATCGCACTTTGACATATTGCCTACCATTAAGCTCACAATCGTACATGAAAGGCGTCCTTTGAATGAATTCAGTGACATAATCATATACGAAAATACGATGAAACTTGCATCAAACGAAGCTCCGACATTGGCGTATAAACTTAGTGAAGTTCTGGTAAATTTGTGAACACACATGTCATTCTACTAAACAAACTACTTCAGAGCTGAACTACTTGCTCGTCAGTACTTTATACCGAATGTCAACTGGCTTTAGATGCTTTAACTAGACGCATGGGAATAGTCAGTGTATATAATAAACTGAAAATCCCAATCGTAATAGGTACCAGGATAGCGTATAATTCAAGATAAAAGTCCACGTGTGACAAGTAAATTTTTTTTCCATAAGTTACGTAAACTATGTAATCGATTATTAGACTATAGCTTCTCAGATCGTTACGGGTTTACAGCCGAAGATAAATGGTGCCAATGGCAATAGGTTCGACGGGATAACCTAAGACCTATAGGTTAGGTCGAATCCTATCGGAGAAACAGGATCTACCCCTGTAGGCTAGAGAATAAGTATCCAGCATGGCGATACCGACACGATATCTAGAGATCTAACTTGGGCAACTGATGATGCAAGTAGTGGTGGGTTTAAGCCTCCTCCAAGTAGTAATAATTGTTTAGGTCAGATATACCGTACAATGATAGGAGAATCTGTAGTGATGTATATTACATTGTGAGCCTAGTATGGGTATAGGTCAACTCCCAGAGAGCTTGGCTTCCAGGACAGTTCCTTCTTGCCTGAGCCACCCTTAAGCTTCCTTCCTGAAGCTTCTGCTATTTATAGCCAGCTCCTCGTATTCTAGGGTAAGTGATAATTATTTAGGATAGTTATACCGTGCGTGTGATGTAGTTTGGTATTATGAGGTTCCGTTGGGAGGGGGGAGGACGGAAAAGGATGGGTTGGATGGCGTTGTTGGTCTTATCGTTAGTAGAGGCTTCGAAGAGCCTTGTGAGCCTCGTTAGAGCCGCCATTATTCTCTCAGGATGGACATGTAATGGCGTCGATTATCGTATAACACAAATTTTCTTCTTTTTTTTTCGTACGACTACCGTTACATGACTTTTAGTTTCCTCGTGGATTTTATGGGGTTTCGTTACACCGTGCTGGTATATTATGTGATTAGACGTAGAAAAAGGCAAACCGAGATTCGGATTCAACAAGACGTAAAGGATGTAGAAAAGTATAAATTAGTTAATAAAATTTATACCATGTTACCGATCGTTCGGTATGAAGTATCCATACGACGTAATTACGTGTAATCACAGCAATGCGAAATTCACATGGGGATCGAGACGATTGCACGAAACCACAAATGAAAAGGAACAAATAAATTGGACACAGACAATACAAAACCGATAGAAGGTATCGTAATCAAAGTAAGGTATTTGATCCAGGTGCTCGTTAATGGTTTTGGTTACAAGGTATCCAGCCCGATCGTACAGCAATAAGGCAATACGGGCTGAGGCGATCGAAGATCAAATAATAAAATAGACTGCTGAGGATACATTGGGAAACAATAAAAAATGAAATCAGGTCTCCTTGGCAACCCTCACCATAAAATAGTAAAGGGGAAAATCTTTTAGTTCATCTTTTTTTCTCAAGGTAGAAGACGTAACATGATGACAACAATAATTCTCAAAATCCCTCGAGGCATCTAACAGAGCATCTACTCGTGAACACGGTTACAGTGTCGGGCCCAGAAAGGCTTAACACCCTTTACCAGGCCCCCCTGATACAAGGTCCTAATAAATTTCAGACTAATCGGATTCATATTTTTTTCTGACTCGTGATATTTCGATGGATCTCCTCGATCGTTGTGGAAATAGATCATCGCGCCATTTAGTTCTTATGGGGATCTCAGTGTCTTCTCGTCTGTCTCATCTCTCTAGATAGACGGTTCTGGGTCGACACTACAATCAGTTGGTGTTATCAGGGTCGTGAACGCTTGATGCATCCCTGGGCGTACTTTCGTGACGTCACGTAGGGAGAAAAGTATTTGTGTATGGTATTGAGATGGTATAGTATTATCTTTGTTAAATATATTGACTATCCGGAAATGGAATATGTGTGAGTTGGTTGCGTTTTGCACTTTCTTGGAGATGTCAGAGATTCTGAGGTAGTTCGATGGTCGATTTTATGTAAAATGTCATGGATATCGCATCTTGTTATATCAAGAATAAAAGTTCGATCCCGTAGGAATCTATGCTTTCTCTGTCGGTTGAAACTTTGTCCGGAAGCACGGAATAGCTCGTAGAGTCTCTTTTCAGTTTGTAAAGTGGAATTTGAAGTCTTTGGAATCGAAATGATTTCTAATTTAATTTTTTGTATTCTTTAGCGTTTGTTTCCTCTCGTCATTCTATTTTTTTTTCTTTTTATTCACTCGCGTGACCCGTACTTTTCTTAAGAGAATAAAAGAAAAAGAGAGAGAGAATCATGTTTCATAAAGAGCAGCTTCCGTCGAAAAGCTTTACTTCTTATTTGCACTGAAATTCTTTCGTCGGTTGCTTCTGTGAAGAGGTACTTCAAGGAAGACAAAAGAAGAGGAAAGGGGAGGGGGCCAGGGGAGAGGGGAGCAGGGAACAAAAATAAGAATAAGGGACAGAGAAGAAAAGAAAAAAATATTCTTGAGAAGAATCAGTGCTTGCTATCCCTGAAGGTCTGAACAGTGAGTAGACGTCTTCTAAGGTTCGAGTGAAAGCTCACTGGAGCGCCAGAATGAATGATTATGTTTGCACTTAATGACAGTTTGGATAATGGATCATTTTACTGTGGAAGATCGTATCTTGTTACGTTTTACTTTTTTCTTTGCTTAAGAATCGTTATGTTTCACCAGACACCAAATCGATAGCTGTTGTCTCATAATCATCAAATTCCCAGGAAATCATTTTGTGTACGTACGTACACTGTCAGTCGTTCATGCCTTCCTGACAGTTTCAATATTATTTTTCCCATCTATGTGAACTGATTAGTTTCAGATGGATAGCCGCTCGAAAGATAAACTGACTTTTGAATATAGGGATATTGTATGGCAATCTCGAGTTCGATATGAATAGCCAAAAAATACATGGGCACCCAAAAAACTAATGGGCTAAAATACAGAAAATGGAAAATTATGAAAATTTGCCATAGACGGGAAAAATAATCTTAAAACTATAAATAAGGAATCAACGTGGGGCAGTGTACAGCCGTACAGAATCCTTAATCTTTTGTCTTCCGGTCCAGGTCCTATTTCGCTAATGCAATTCGGGAAAAAGTCTGACTTGGCTATTATAGAAATTTAATAAGAAAAACCTATTGGAATAAACAGAAGACTATCCATCACTCTTGACGTCTCACCTAGTCACAGGAAAAGTTTTGTCCGTAGCTTAATGCTGTTACACACTGTATGTATAGTGAATGGTGGCTTTTGTTTTGTCGCACACGACGGTGCTGCCATCTTGGAATATTATTTATTGCAAAAGACAAAGCTGTTCTATCAGTAAAAAAACCATGTTAGACTTTCCCTCCCTTTGGCATAAGATTTATGTTAACTTATCGAATATCGAAAATAACTCATAAATTTGACATCAATTTTACGCAATGTCTATTGGTCTTTGTAATCGTCATTCGATGCGTGAGAATTATTCACTTGGTATGCGCGGTCAAATATAGTCAATTTTACAGACTGCGATTATTATAGAAATGTAGATATGAAATAATTTTTTAATCCTTATGAAGTACTGGTTCGGTCTGGGGCTTCTGACTGGCCCTTATATTTAATTGGAAAAGTTTGGCAATATCTCATATGCATAAATGTATAAAATTTGTCGTGGCTTAATTAATGTATTCTTTATGATATTCCAATATTAGGATTTATTCACGTACCGTTATCATAAATGGGAAAGTCTATCCTGTACCCTTGGGTTAGAGAAACAAATTTTCATTAATCATCTATTTACTTATATATCAATCATCTAATCGATATTGCAATTTCATAAAGCGTCATGGCTCAACCTGAACTTTTTATGACTCTTATTAAATCCGATTGAAATGGATCTAAACTTCTTTTTTTTATTACTTCCTTCCACGGTCCTTAGTTAGGATTTTACAACTTGAACAGGCATTCATTACGCTAATGATTTTATGGTCGCTCGAAGACGTCTTTGTGCCGTAAATTGACGTTGGCGCCTCATTCATCGAAACCTTCGGAGCTCGTAAGATTTTACGTACTAAAACGTTACAATTTGGCTAGCTAGGGAGTCAAAACGCTGTCCCAAAACCGATTAAATTTATACTCACAGATCATACAGGATCTTGGAGAGATACATGATATACAGAAGAACTGTAGATTCATTAAAGATAAGAGTAAAATTAATTTTTTTTAATCAATTTAACAAAAACGAGATGCCAAGTTCACGCAACCCATTGGCGCTTGGTTATGCCAGATTGGAATACAGTGACAATAGCGGTTATCCGACGTATTCACAATGCGCGAACTACCTTCGTTTACGGAACAATACTACTAGTCAGGCAAGTTTCCACGTACGCGTACGTTGTGCAATACCCTGTCGCAATTATAAAAAAAATTCTTTCAAAACAATCTTCGCAGTCTTCTATTCACCAACTTCCATTATCCACCTCATAAAATATTTTTTCTGTACAAACCTTATTAAAAAATCAACTTTTACGTCTTTTCTCTAATGAATAATAAACACATACAATTTTCCACGTTTCCATTAGGAATTTTCAACCCGAGACATAAATAAATTTCAAGGGGCCTAACGTGTTCCATTCATCCACTGATCATCTACGTAATTTTCATTCGTGAAGTACATAATAAATTAGCTCGTAGCGACTTAAATTTTAATCGTCGCCATGACAACGGCACGAGATGTTTGAAATACTGGTTATTTCCGTGTATATGCGCATTGTATCGATTAGTCACGCCTTTTCCAATTACGTGTGTATCACGTATGTATCTCGCCACCAAACCATATAGGCATCCACTTACGCACGTACGTAGCCTTGTATATACAAGATATGTATGTATGCATTGCCTTTCCTATTCCCATTTCACGATCCTTTGAAATACCACTTTATACAAGCCAGGATCGATTCACTAAGTAGACTAACTGACCGAGAATGCCCATAACGCTGGGTATTTCGACGAGCTCTAAAATAAGATTAATAGGAAGCTGGATTCTTGAACACGATTAACGTGCAATTCCAGCGACTATACGATGCTATAAACTCATTTCTCTAGTAAAATTGAGTCTCAAGGTATAACGTAAGTATCGATACTTGAACGTAAGCATTGTTTACAGATTGATTGACACGAGCGACCAGGTATATCGAATTTAGCCAATTAGTAATCTGGTACTATATTAAGATTAAGTTTATACTAATTAACAGATTATCTTTATATAATATATAATTCATTATTTCGTTCGAGTAATAACGTGCTTTAAGATATTATTGATATTGTCCTGTTTACAAGGTAAATTACAAGGAGGGTATGTAATTGGTCAGTTGGTACATGCTCGTTAAGAAACTTAAAGCTTAAGGGTATGGATAAGAACCAATTAGGTCAGAGCATCGAAGAGAGATTAAATCTGACGTTTGAAAAGGTATTTGAAAAAACAAATTGGTGTAATGAAAAAAAGGTAATAGTTTTCTCTTTTTCTCTCTCTCTCTTACGTATATAAGTATATACCAATTTCCTGGCATTGTATACGTATTTATATCTGCCTCTTTCTCCAGCAGCTTGCACGATCTCGACAGAATCTCCTGACCAAAGGGTATGCCAGGAATTCGCAAAGTTACAGTGAAAATCCGAGAGAAAATTGCGCTCGGATAACGCAGAGGATCACGTAGCGGATACGGAATTTCTGTATAAAATCCAAGCGGGCGTTGCTTTCGCTCGATATAAGAATGAAATATCCACCGCGACTACATTTCAAATGTAATTTCTAGCATTTTACAGATGAGAATCGTATCCGAGCAATCGTCCTTCCGTTTCGATAAATCGTCGGAGAACTTCTGGTAGCGTTAAGTGACTTCCTCCTCTTGCCGTTTAATCTTTTTCGGTGCCTGGAAACAAGAGAAACGTCAAGAATGGAGTTTTACAATGACGAAGAGAGATACAAATAAAACTGAATACAGCCAAAAAAGGATTCATTGTCGTTCGAAGCGTTAGAGAGTTTACCATTCAGGTGAATACCCTTTAATCCAGTATCTTCATCCTGTGAGTGGTCCATCCTTTCCAAGAAGCTGGCTTAACGGGCGGGTCTGTACGCAGGCAATCCCTGCCTTTAGTTTCGTGAGGGACTAAAGTCCTCGGTTATATTGTTTAACGAATTAGATTTTGCCAGGATGTCCTCGAGAATCTCCAGCTGGCAGCGTCGTAGTAGCCTTAGCGACCAGGGCCGTCCAAAGTGGGTACTGGTAGGGCCTGAGAAAATTGGCCTGTATATATATGGAAAAAATTTATTATTCTTGTTTTATACTGTACTTAGGAATATTGTTGCTGCGAGTTAAGACGGCCTCGAGACGATCGAAATGAGACGGCAAACATTTTTTTCAATGCAAATTTCAGCGAACAAAAATATTTGATTAATTGGAAGAATTTTATATGAGGATATAAAAAAATAAAAAATATCTTTGAGCAGAGAGCTTGTGCTCTCTTTTGTCCTGTTTTTTTTTGTATCTCTCTCTATGGCGTCTCTGTCCACTTGTTGTCTCTCTTCTCCGGCTCCTGTACTTGGTTGGCAGGGTGAACGGGAAAAAAACAAAGAATAAAAAAAACGTATACTCTTTGTCTCGTACAAAAGAACACCCACCGGACTTCTATTGGGCGTCGCGTAAAAAACTAATGAAAAGCTATATTAATTCGGGTGATTAATTAATTTATTTATGTGTTTACGAAACCCATCGTACCTCTAGAAAGCGACCTTATCGGTATCGCCCCAATTCTTCATCCACTTCTGCAAGCTCTCGAATCAGGATTCTAATCGATTTGTCCTCCTCGCTTCGCTGAGTCGAGATCGACTCGCTGAACCGTGTGATTTTTTATTCGGCCTTGTATGCAAAAAAAAAGTGAGAAAAAATCGCAAGCTGTATACCTAGATTCGATCTCCTCTGCACGACGACACTTTGAACTTTTCGTCACGTCACATATTATATAAAGTATTGGGTTCTCACGTGATGAAAAAATTTTTTATAAATATAATTCTCCATCCCGATTATATGCGTCTTAGCGCAAAAAACGCTTTGACGCAAACGACGCTCATATAATTTTACGTGCTAGCGCTTTTTCCAAAGCAAAGAGAAATTTCACGATAATCAGTATTCCAGTTTAGTGTTTATCCAGCCATGAACAAAAAGCTGAATCAGTTTATCTAACAAGATACACTTAATCTGTCAATGACCTAAAGCAAGGATTCACAGCATCCGAAAGGACCAGCAGTATAGCCTATTCATAGAAAAAGAGCAAAAGCGCCGAAGCATATAGCTGCTATGTAATTTATACCACCAAGCCAATGCAAAAACGTTCTAACTAAATTTCGCGCCACTGTAAATCGATTTTATTCCTCGTAAAATTAGCTGTTTTCATTAAATCCAACTGAGGCCAGAGAAAGTCTTGTCCTTCGTAAGCGAAGCTCGCGAATGGCAAAGCGTTGTGTTCCATAAGCCGTTGATTTATTGAACGACCAACTATTGTCTCGCAAAATCTCCTTCGGTACCTGTATGTACACCCGCACAACAGTAGCATATATATATATATATATATATATATATACCAGTCTTAAATATATCCACGTTCAATGCACTAGATCATTATATAATCTTAATTACATTAGACTTAGCACAATAGTTCAAAAATAGATCTCACTGTATTGACAAATTTCCATATAGCAAACTAATAATAAAGCCCGATCCACACACGCGTGTCCCAGTGTAACATGTCGTTTATTAATTTCCCAAAAGACAAATGCCAACTAAAACGAGAGTCTTTGCACTACAAGTATCCAGAAAGTGCAAACGTGAACACTTGACTGCTAGTCCGTATAGTCTTATTCTTTCGTGTGGCCTCTCTTGCGAGGTACGTGACTCCGTGTCGCATTTCGCGAAGAAGCCCTTCCCAGGAAGAAATACACTCTGGGACGACATGTGAACACGCCCATGTGTCAACTAATGAGCTGCAAAAAAAAATACAGAGTCTAGTAGCCGAGCGTTTGTTAACGGCGGGAATGCAAAATTAGACGCATTGTGAACCAGCACGACGTACCTATCCATGTGTTAAAACAAATCTGAGAGCTTAAGGTTTTATACACAGTGCTTCAATTCCATTCGCTGCTGGACTTGCGTCGTGGTAGCCCAAAGCAGTGAGAAAAATTTTGTTCATAAAGTTTAAACGAGAAATGAAATTTTTTTTGGCAAACACGAGTCACCGAGTATCAATATTTTTCTTGGACAAAAATTTATTACATAAAGAGATACTGCTTAGATTACGTGTTTATAGATGGCGCTTATTTTGACTTAATTAAAAATTTGACCATCCAATCGTAGAAGCTTAAGGAGCGTGTTTAGTTATTTAGATTCACACAGGGTAAAGGGGATCTCGACTTGCTCTTGATAGATAGTGACGCTTAATACATGGGTTATCAGAGCCACCATCGTAAAACATAATAATTAATAACGAGCTGCTTGAGATATAACCGCCGTCGTTGCAAGGCTTCCCAATCGGCCTAAGTTCGCCGAGGGAAAATTTAATTAAGTTTTTGCTGAGAGGTCAAATTAACCTGCTCCCTTTCTCTCGCGCGAGGTTTTCGCAAGAAGAGAAGTGGAGAGAATAAGAGCGAGAGAGTCAGTCTGTTAATGAGTGGCGAGTGTCAGTGAGAGAGAGAGAGAGAGAGAGAGAGGGAGAGAGGGTGATGATCTAGCAAGGCGTCGCGACAACGGGACGCCTGCGAAATTCCATGCTCTACAAATCCCGTAGAGAAAATTTCACGTGTGACTTTACATTCCCATGAAACTAATCGCCGGATGCGCTACGCGACTCCCAATGAGAGAAAATCGCGTCGTTCATTGAAAAGACTGAAATGCAACTGCTGGTCATCTATTTTTTTACCTCTATCAATGTGTGTGTGTGTATATATATATATATATATATATATATATATTCCCATTACAATTTTCCTCACGGATCTATAATTTGCATCTGCGGGTTCCAGAAGTCATTTTGCTAATGATCTATGAATTTCCGAACACGTACGAGCAATTATATGTGAATGCATGTAATGAAGTGAAAAAAAAATTAAATAAAAAATCTTATTGACCATAAAAAGGAGCTTTATTTGTCTTATAAGTGCTTCTGACAAACCAGTTAACGATAGGAATATAACGTACCGTAATTTATTGTCTGATACGTTAAGCCGATTAAAGCCCAAAACGTTTTAATCCGTAACGTTATATCCATGGATCATTCGGAAATTAGTTGTCCATATATCCGGTACATAAACGGGGCCTTACAAAGGCCGAATTGAGCGGATGAAGCCAGAGAGCGTATAATAATGTAATCAGAGTAGATCGGTCTTATTAGAGCTGGCCAATACATAATTCGCAAGCTCGAAAGCTCCTCTCGAAAATTCTACCTTCAGAAAGCTCAGCCAGCGTCAACAAGAGAATTATGATTATCCTTAATGCGATAAAGCAGAGTTATTGACATAGACATTATTTTTAGGTGAAAAATTCATTTTTCAAAACACCTCGTTATTTTATGCTCGATATTATTTTCAGATTTTTTTTATATTTTTAAATAACGAAAATACTTTCGAGTATTGTATTTATAATGTATATATTTTTTATTAGTGTCAATGCCTGCACATACGTTTACATTGGCAGAAGCGTTAAGTATACTACTTGTTTATTTAATAATTCACGAATTTCGAAAATAAAAATATGCTCATCGTTCTGTTTGAGGAGACTTTTTTTCACGCGTGATAAAGAGCTTCTGCTATCAACTTTCAAAAAGTTTGTTGCTTGAACAAATTTGGTGTAACTTTGGTACACTCTAGATACACTTTTATATCCTTACTACGTGAAGTATATCTTTCGTATTTTTTTTCGAGTTGTTTATCTTGGCTAGATATAAAATTAGTAAAATATTCGAAAAAATCGTATGGGATGCTGGGAATAATATAAACTACCGTAGAATCTGTACACCCCACCCTGCTTGTTATTGTTCGATTTTTATATATTCTACATATAAGAATCTCGGGCAACGCTGGGTGGTTTAAACAAGTTTAATATGTAATTAAAAGTACGGGCTGCTGGTTAATATTAAATAAAGGGAAAAGCATGTCTACATGGATTATGAATAAATGAATATGTTTGTTTCTCGGGCGTGAATTATTGATTGTATGAAAATATTTCTCGATCCTGACAACGAATAAAGCTGCCAGCCTTTAGATTCATTTATATGATAAATATTTGAATAAGATGTTTTACTTCGTATGTGAAACACTCTATAAGTATATTATGGTATATGGAATACGTATATATACACATTTATATACACGTAAATAAGTTTGAACCCCTTGCAATGAAAAGTGTTGGAAGTTCGTTGCGAAACAAGAAGCCAAGAGACTGTGAAAAAGTTTGCGAAAGTAAAGAAGGAAGAAATAAAATGATTTGTGGAATTTTGCGAAGTAATCCAGTATGTCGGGTATGTATGATAAAATAAGTTATTTTATTTTTGAGTTTATAATATTACGATTTCTTATGACAGAAGCAAGTTCGTGAAGCTATTCGAAAAGTCCTGTAAGGGTTTAAAATCGTTGGCAATTAATTCCCAGTAAAGAAAATATTAAGCAGCACAAGCTACCCTTTCAACGGTGGTTTGTAAATTGCAAATAATTTATATTCAACTGGACATAAACTACCTCGGGGCATAATTGTGTTTTATGTTGCCATAATATTATGGTCAAACGTTCACGTTCCACGCAGTGTTGAGATTTCACCATAGGGATTTACATATTAAGTATTTAATTGCAAATTTTAGCCCTTTCCCATAGAACAATAATACGCTATTTCGGAATATCACATAAGTACCGTTATGTTCCACTTTAATGGTGAAAACCAATATTATAAATCATACTTAAAAAAAAGTATAATAAAGTGAATCTTTATATAGTATACAATTATGCATTTTTACCCCAAGTATTTATTCACGTTTTTTCTTTCCTAATAAAAATGTTTAATTCCTCCAAAATCCACCGGACGGAGTGTTTCACTGAATTATATTTTTTATTTAATTTCACGGATTACGCAATCTTCCCATATTCTAGAGCACGAGAAAAAGTACGAAATATGGCACGCCACGTTGCGTACTTTGAGAAAAAAATCAGCGAGTTTTGTAAAAAAAAAAAGGTATTTCACGAGGATCATAAAAAAATGTCGAAATAGAACTGAGAAATACAGTAATCAAATACGACTAATTGGAGTTGTAAAATTATAGACTGTAATTAGATTATGGGAATTTTTTCTGTACGTATAAAAAGGAAATTTATTCAACGATTCTCCCCCGCGACGAGAATATCTTAGTGACATTTTTTTTTCCATTTCGCTTTTTCCCCTCTTACATAAGAGCCACCCCTCGTTACTCGATTTGGGAAATTATATGGTCTGTGGTTAATTAAACGTGGTTGATCCATCTAAAATCTCACTCCCCACTATCCTTATCTTCGAACAACCCCTCAGCTCACATTCGACTTCCTACAACCCTTGCAGATAGCGGTCTACTTTGACAAAATACATGATTCGGAGTAGCCGACACTTTTCTTGGAAGTGATAAAGCTTGCGTGGTGTTAGATTAGGTTAGGTTATCAAATCTTATCACGAAGCTGTCGAAATATACGAGTATATTATTAACTGTTTGCAAAAATTGATAAAAAATAAAAAAAGTATATTTTGCCCAAAAGTTTTATACTTTTTGTAATACCTTACTCCAAGTCGAGTAAAAAAAAGCAGGTGTACAAATTCGACTTTAAACTTATCAAATAAAAATTCATTGTTATCTGAAAAAAGTTAAAGATCCCAAACACCCTTAACGTACTACTAAAAATCATTTCCTCCCTAAATGGTATTTCCAAACTGTGTATAGCTCAACTATTAATACCCGTGACGTGACATTTTTCCCAACTAAAAATCATAAACGGCGTGCACGTCATCACCCCGCGTATTTCCAAACTCGTCAACGATTGTCACGCCAGCACCTTTTACAGGGGGGCTTTCCCGTGGTTTTCTCTGTACATGGGGTGAATGGCGAGGAAAGAAAATAGGGTGATCCCTCCAGCATCACGAAGGGTGGACCAAATCAATGGCGAGATAAAAAGGCTTTGTAGACCGGCCATTGCTAATCAATGGGTCTTTCCGACCTTAACGAAGTGTATTTTTTTTGTCAAGCAGTTATATATGTTGTGTAGGGGTAGGTTCAAGCTCCAATATATACCGGAGGGTTTTGGTCTCATCCCTCTTCTGCATGCTGACTACTGTAGCGTGCACTCGTTTGATTAGCTACCCTTGTCTCTACACGGGAGAATTTGTTTTCTATATGCATTTCAGCTAAATCCACCGAGAAGTTTATAGCCGATTTCTTTTCACCCCCCATCAATTGTTTTACCCTTATAAATATTTTTCCACCCTTAGTTGTACCCAGCTTAAAGTCAACACATCCTCCACCGCAATAAATTCCTGTGCATTGCCATATTTAATCAAATAGTGCACACGATTGCTACACAGTTTTATTTGCACATGTGCCAAAATTTTTTATTTTTTTTTTTGAAAATTTATTCCCTCGTGGTAAGCCTCAATACGGTACGCCTGAAAGTTTGCATTTGAATTACGAAACGTTATACGTACGTAGACACCGGAGAACACGAGAAAAGGATTCATCTTGAAAAATTGATGATTCGGATGCTGCGGAGAGTGGAGCACTTATCAACTCGGCACGATACCACGGCAAGATAAAGCTGCATTCGGAGGTACATTAATACATAAAAACTAGCGATATCTTCTGTTCCGCCTCGGAGATAAAGTAAAATGTTAATTCAAGCCAGTGCTGCGTGAAACGGCCCTTTTCAAGTATATGTGAATCAGTAAGATTCAGTCTGGCCTGAATAAATTCGAAATTCCCAACGAGAAAGTTTAAGTCGTCGGAACGTATTCTGCGCTCACTGTCTAATTCGACTTGATACAAATTGGAAGCGATAGATTCTCCTCAGCCAATCGGGAGGAAGCATTACGAAGAGTTTCCATGTGACTTTGATGAATTTTCTTCGGCCTGCTACCACTCTAGCTACCAATATAAATACATACCCATATACTATATACACGAAATGGACGAAATTCAAAAGTCGCACCCTCTACTACCTCATTGTTACTAACCCTGTTTCAGATACGTATAGATAAGAAACTGAAATTACGGTATTATCAAGGAAAAATATGAATAAAAAAAAAGTAATTTGTAATGAAAATTAAAAAAAGACTCAACCTAACCTCAATTTTCTAGATGCAATTGCAGCCGGCATACCCGTTACAGTCATGCATATAAAGATCTTACGAGGCTAGTATATATACAGCGTGTGGGTGGTACCACGTTTCCCAATTCAGATTTGAATCTCATAACTGCCTTCAGCCTGAGACTTTATTTCCATTGGATTTTAAAAAGCCTGAGTCCCTTTACGCTTGGCTTGCATTGATAATTTCATCTTTTCTGTTCATCGCCGTAAAAATTCGCATGTTTCTGCGCACTCGACAGTAACAAAATACTTCAGTCTGAGGTACCCACGTTCAATTTTACACGTAACAGATCCAACCGCGTTGATCCCAGTATATTTTCATGAAATTTTAAAGGGAATAATAATAAGGGAAATAACACGTATAAAAGAACGACATAAGGAAATAATATTAAATCTTTCCCTGTTATGGCGTATAGAAATACTTGAACTGTAAAGAAATTTTCCAAGTGAATCTCTCCCCAAAATTCCTTGCGCGTTTGATTATTATTTTAAGATCATTTTCGTATCAAGCACACCCAGACACTAAGACCCGAATATTTCTCGATATGCCAGGGGAGGAATTGAACGCGTTGAAAATAGTGAAAAACACGGGATATCGTACGAAAGTATAACTCTGGAAATATCAAAGAAGTCCTTCGTGCGTGCAGACCCGTCATGATAAAGCTTTATGAAAACAAACCGTAAAGCTTCCCCGTTACCCTGTCACAGGGGTACACGAATCCGCAAAAAAGAAATGCTTAAAAAATTCTAGAAAATTAATATTTAAAAAATATTATTTGCAAAAAATGTTTATCAGCAGAACAAATACCACAGGTGGTTACAAGAGCGTATGTCGTTATTTTTATTGTGAACGAGTCAAAATTACGATAAATATGTAAATCACGTTAATTCCTTTTATTCAGTTAATCGATCGGCTAACCACAGTCACGTTTCTATTGTGTGCACAGATACGTATGTAGTTATAGAGTTTCTCTCACAATGCCAATGTGCGTTATCTATGGTAAATACGTTAGTTACCGTAGAGGTGGGAAAGGAAGAATGGGCGGGTTGGTAGTTCGTTAAATTAAAAACCCTCCGAGTTATAATTGAAAGAAACGAAAATAAAACGTAGAGAATATATAGTGCACGTAGGTGTCTACCATTAATGAAAACGTTTGTTAATATAGAGTGAATAATAACCAGGATATATAACCAATATCTACATGCCTATAACAACTGCCGTCCGCTTGTTGCTGACAGGCTGAGTCACTTCGTGCGACTTCCGATTTTCCGAAGCTCGTGCTTCAGCCGGTATTAATTTCTCCGGGGAGACAAAAAAGGAAAATATAGAGAAAGAAAAAAAAAGAGGATAGACCTGGGAATTACCGCGGAGAAATAGCGGTTCTGGAACTCATATTGATAATACTACCGCTGATAATAGCATCTGCGAATACTGCGACGAGATCGTTAATTTTGTCTAGAATGCACGAGGAACGCTTATTGGAAATGAACCATTCATTCTGTGTGATATAAGAAATACGTACCAGTCACAGTTAGTATTGACAGACACCCGTTATATACATGTTACAGATATCGTAACGTGGCATTCAGGAACAACCCGTTAGAAAAGCTTCGCTTTCACGCGCCGCCGTCGGAAAGGTGGTGCCTCCGGCCAGCATTCCTGAAGGGTGCGTGGATACAGGATTTTTAAGGACTGAACGCGGGAAAATAGTAGACAAGTGAAGGAGGCGCAGGGCTCTTTTGGGATAGGACCCGCACGCAAGGGGCGCCCGGTCGCCTAGATGCGCTACTGAATGGTAGTGCATCTAGGCCGCCGTCTCCGGCCCTGGCGTGTATCTTTGCGGGAGGAATGCCGAACGGCGTTTTGTTTTGGATCAGCCTACCACAGACGGTATTGGAGGAAATTTATTATTATTATCGGTCAGCATATCTCCATCCGGGCTCGGCTATTGATAAAATCGGAGATTGCGATTTTTTTATTTCTTCCAGAAAACTATGGCTTCCTATCGTGTACACCATTTACCGGTAGTGTGTGCGCATGCGTTCATCCGGCACGGCCGAAATGCGGACACAGTCAGTCGCTACCATCTGGGACAACTTTTGGGATTTAATGTGGATTATAAGCGAGCCGAGATTTTGGTAAATACCATGCAAGCAATTTTACTCGGACGAATTCCCACGAGCAGGGATAACCCTGGGGGAAGTGGTGCGGACACGTGGATACCTATGGGCCTACCGAAAGTCTGAGCATACCCTTCTTGGAAGGATGAGACGCCGCTCCAACGAGACTCGTTAGGATCGCGATTCTAGGAACAGCTCTTGGGCAGGCTAGCTGCCACGACTAGGTATGATCATAAGCAGTCGTTGGGAAGTACACCGTACGCGACAAGCTTTAAAATTTAATCTGCTTCGTTTCTCAGGATTCCATAAAAGAAGTAAAAGACTATCAGATGCGTAGTTATTTTTCGCGTCTATCCATTGACTCTGGAATTCTCCCTCGTCGGCCCCAGTTTCCTTTTACCATTTCCAGTACGCTGAGGTTGGCCGTCGGGAGATTTGGAAATTGGCTGCGGTGAGGAACAGTGGTACGGGAAAGCCGCACCTGGCACCTGGTGTTCGGATTTCTTTAGTTTTCGGATTTCAGCATGCTGGCAGCAGCTACGGATTATTTGTTGACTAAACCACTGTATGTCAGAATGTATACAGTACCATACAGCTGTATAGCACGAATACATAAACAATGGCAATATCACGATTTAATTATTCGATTAAAAGCTGCATCTGAACGTGCATTGTTATCAGTCGAATAAACTTTTTCCATATGATTGGAGTATTTGAGAAATATTTCACAGTTCAATTGCATATCCGTTATTTCATTGCAGAAACGAATCGTATTTCACGAGTGTAGAAATGCTTTCTGATTTCCTTTGGATTTACTAGCGCATAGAATAGTAGGCAGTATTCTATGATATCGGACGTATATTAGAAGTAATTCTTGGTATGGCGCTTCTGGGCTTCTACTATTTTTTTTAAAAGCTCTGTTATCGTACCAGCCCTTTGAATAAAATCGAAATAAATTTGTTAAAGGAACGCGCCTCTTAAAAGCAAATCTGCGAAGCCACCGGCAACTCATGACAGCTTCAGGGTGGTGCGACCAGACCGTGAGAAATCTAAATAGGAATCTTATCATAATACCGTCCGGAATTCGCTAATTTATTTTTACGAAAAGCACACGTCTCTGTATACCCACCTACCAACAACCATCTACATTTTCTATATGTATACACGTAACTAGTGGATTCATCCTTTATAGATACCTATCACGAATGCGATGTGCTTATTCTTTTGGAAAGAAAATAACCGGCTGCAATACAGTTTTACGGTACGACTTGGTTCTGGACAGAATTCAATGAGTCGACAAATCCGATTCCTCGAACTTTTCTGCAGTACGACTACCAAATATCCGTAATTGCTTCTTTATGTACGTAAAATTCACTTGAAACTCTCTTGGCGGATAAGAAACAAATTCTATTTAGCATTTACCTTTATACCGTACGAAATAACCTAGGGGCATATGCATTTTTCTTGTACCAATTTTCTTGTATGGCAACACGCGCGCTTCCGCACACTGTTGAGGAACCTACGGTGCTGCAGCCCTACGAATAAATACAATACCGCAGTGAAACTCTATTCTAGAATATCAAAATTGACGTATTAAGAAACCAATTTACACCATCGTTTTTTTAGACCAATCAAATTTCGAATTAATTAATTTTAAGTACATGATTTTAATTTAATTACATTTTCCAAGATCAACCATTTTATTTTACATACGTAAATAGTATTTCGAAATTTCCTGTTCTGCAATGAATCAATATTTTTTTAAGTCTACTATCCAGTATCATATTCTCAGGTTATTTTAACATCGATCGTCATTCACGAACACCATATAAAATTTCTCTGAAGCTGTTAGCGTATTTTTTAAATCGCACGCCCTTACTCGTCGACTGATGACACCGACAGCTGATCACAATCTGTATCAAGCGATAGCAATGTTACAGACGAAACTTCGATTAAAACCTGACATGAATTTTTTTACTAAAAGTGATGAAAAGAAAGAGGATTACTCGACACATTTTTATTCGAAGCACTTCTAATCATGAACATAACTTTTAAACGGTTAGGCCGATTCCACTATCGCAAAACTATCGTCAGATTCGTGATCAGCACTTTCAAATACATAGAACACGGTACAGGACAAGTCGAAGATATGATTCGAATCGTTTTTTGCGTTTTTCTCGGCTCCTGTTGGAGATAGATCGAAATAGGCCTTAATTTGGGATAACTGATATTTCTTCGTTATTCCATGCACACATACCTTGCTCTTGAATCTGTCGAGAATCGTATGGAAGTAGATATACACGTCAGCCATTTCAACCACGGGAAATTGAGTTTACGAAATGATCGCACAGCACGTTTGTTTCCTACTGTAAACTATCGGTCTTAATCACAGTTGCCATAAATCGTTGCCTATTCACTTTACGATTCAGCAATGGCATCTCGTCGGTCCATTAAGTCCTTGTAAACAGAGAAGCCTATAGCAGCCACTGGCATCCTTTTCCACCACTCACTCATGCACCACTGTATTCTAGTTGCCTGATTCTCGCTTGCAGAAATTTAAAAGAATCGTCCTAGTTTATGCTCTTCGGTAGAAGTCGTGGAAGTTCGTTCACAGTCGGTTATAAAATATGGTAAGCTAGACACATACGTATGTATGTAGATGGATAGTTAAGGGTAGTGGATACAGAGCAACCTACTACAATATTTTTCTTGGTAAAGGTACTTACTGCGAGTGTAAACGTTGCTGGAAATAAGCTGATGTCATAGGTTTCTTCGAGCTACTCGCATCGACGCTGATGTACTGGATGTTAGGTTAGCTTTGTATGTATCTTGTGATGTACTTCTTGGGGATGGAGGTTTGGGATCTGCGGTCTAGCGGCTTTGATAGAGGTTGTGTAACAGAGATGATAAGTGGAACTGTACGCGTGAGACACCGTAATTTAAAGCCCGTTTTGGAAAATTGAAGACGCCGCAAGACTAAGGACGACGGAGCGACGTGCGAGAACTTGAGCTATACGGAGTTATTGAAGCGAGCTTCGCTAAACAGCCGCGAGTGGCGTAGCTGTAGTTCAGTAAAGTTACGTTGCTTCCTTACAATATTTTCCATTTCTTTACTAGTTGCACCTGTCTGGCTCTGTCGAGTCTCGTAACGCAGTCGACTTTTGCGTTTAAAAAACGACGCTTTAAAAAACTATTTAGTTGTGTAGAGAATTTAAGAAGGCATTATTGACGCGTAGATGTTGGAGAATCTCATAGTGGCAACGATTGGAAATAGATGTCGCAGTAAGTACAAAAATTAATATCACAAGGTGCTTAGTCATTACGAAAATACGTTAGCGTAAGTGTAGTAATTTAATACGAACTACACAAAAAATCGAATTACACATAGGTATATAAAAGTATTATGTATAACGTATTACATATAGTATACATTTCCCCGAATCTTTTGATAAGGATGAAGAATCTCATTGGTAATGGCTGCCGACGTGATAATTTACGTCTGAGTGAATCGTTGGTACGGTGGAATTTTTCGGAAGAGAGTAGAAACTTGGTAGACCTTAACGACGAGTATTGATCGTATGGCGTTTGAAACGTCACGTACATGCGGACTGCCGTTTTCGTGGATGAAAGAGCGCGAAATTTGATTTGTGCCCTCGCGTTACATCGGCTGAATTCATGTAGGAGAAATCGGTTAGCGGGATGGTACTAAAAAGGTTAGTTTTTCTCTCTTGCAGTTCCTATCGAATGACAATTAAAAGTAACGTCTTACTGTAACGGCACTATTCGGAGCATTGAGTTCAATTTTAATTCCGTGATAAGTTTCCGCACGGCCGAGTGCCAAAGCCATACCGAACGTTCTGGGTGGAATGTAGGAGTAAGGTGAAGGTATATGAGAAGAAAAGAAGTAATACGACCATAGCGATAGGGATAGGAGTAGAAGTGGTTAGAGCGTAAGGGAATGAGAAAGATGAGAAGAAGGTGCAATGGCGACGAAAGGAATGAGAAGTGTCTGACGATTGTCAGGAACGTAGCGTTTCGAGTTCTTATAGGAGTTCGAACTCCAACAGGGTTGGGAGACGCGTTTGCGTTCAACTCCGGATAGCGGAAACGTGCTCGGCGTACCAACATGCAAATGAAAAATGTTTCTAAGAGTCTCTTCTTTCATCCCCCGTCATCCTCTGGTACATATACCCCGCACAGAGAAGACTTTTACCCTATTCCGAAAGAAGTTTCCGTCGCCCAAGCCTTTTTCTCCATTCGTCCCTCCCATCAGGAAGAGATAAAACAGATAAGTAGGAAGTTGCATGATTATCTGACGAACTGTCTCGAAATGGTTTCCGCGTTATCAAACTTCTTTCTTTTTTATTCTTCTTATCCGACCATATCGAAGGAGAGTCTGTGCACCCTACTTTCGAATTTTCCTCGTATTTTCTCGTTCCTTTGTCTCCTATTTTTTCTTTTTGTTTACATGATACATCCGTCGGCCAATCTTTCCCAATATAATCCTCCCAGCATCTTTCTCGATCCTTTATCATTTCATGAAGTACAGTCCCTTTCGAGTGTCTACCTTTGACGATCATCTGACTTGTTTTATATATTTTATGAGTGCCTTGCCCTTGGGAATGATTTATTATGTAACGGGTGGCACATGACATGATAAGCACCTTGACAGTCGCTGATTGCATATCTACAGAGTTTCGACAGGATGGCTTTGGTCACTGATTGCTTTGAGACTTACTTGAATCTTCCAATCGAGGGATGAATTATTGTCAAGAAGTCATCTCTAATTCCGTACGCAAATCATGTCAAATTACTCCTAAGAATATATACCTTGCTAGATATTTTGCTTTTTTTTTCGAAATTTTCCAACTTAACCAACGTACTTGTACAACTTCGTAAATTTTTTTTAAATCTCGACCCTTTGCACTTTTACTCGTTTCACCAAGTTTCCATTGTTTCACACTGATTTTTTTCATTTTACCAAATCCCGTCACCTTACTTGCTCCAGATAAGGATTTTTCTCCTCCCTAACCAGAAATCTTTATACCGGGCGAACTTTTATCCTCGAGGAAGCTTTCTCTCTCAGGTCGACCCGGGGGCCGTTTACTTCGCTTTCAGATGCCACCTCGAGATACACGCTGAAAGAAAGTATTATTACCGCGAGAAGAGGGCGACCAACTGTAAAGTACACTTATAGTCCCATGCTGAGGACTTGGAAGCCGCAAGGTAGATCGGCAAAGTTGCACGAAGACTCAACTTTGAGAAGTTAAAAATAAGACAAGACGCGTTATAGCAACCCCTTCGATAACACGTGTATACCTATAGTATCTTATCCGTAACGGCTGCCATACCCCAAGTGTTCTTTTCTGGTGGCGACATCGGCCAATGCAAAACGCCATCTGCAGGGAAATGCCGAAAAAGATTCTTCTTATCGCAAACCGCCCTTCTCGACGGTTACCTTCGTCTGGAACCAGGGGAACGGGGCTTGAATAAAGCACCGAAAAATATTTTACCACCCTTACCGCTTCCGTGCACACTGCACACCTTGTAGTACTATTATACCTATATATACAAGTAAATAGAAAATATTTTACGCTATAGTACATTTATGCCACTATATCTACCTCTGGTCATCCGCTATAATATCTACACGGCAAGCAGCACTTAATATTCATTATACCGCATACTTTTGAGTCGGTCCGATTGGCAAGGGAATTGCCATTTTACTGAAAACTCGGGAGACCGTAAAATCGAATAATGTGCTGCGTTCCGGTATGAAGAGAAGAGGGGGGAAGTTTTTCGGGACCATCCAATACTATTATCGAGATCCATAGTCGTGTCGTGATAACAGTATATTTTTTGTAGTTTTATTTCTTTTATAGACTCATATAAATAAATATGTCTAAATGTCATACTGATCATTGCATATAGCTATAGATATTAAATTTTATCGGCACGAGCTTTAAAGCTCGCGAATATTCATTTATTGGTAAATCTTTAATAAATTTTATTGGTAAAATTTAATAAATTCATTAGATATATTCTGAGGCAGGTATGCAGTAGTACCTACGGTTTTAATGCAAGGGTATTCTTACAAAACTGGCGTCTTGAAGAAGTTTATAATTATAAAAGTTTTCAGATAGGTTGGTATTCTTCTTTAGCTTTATGCGAAATTTTGCACGGGAATTCGCAATAGCATCGTCTGTAGAATCGACCTCTCTGCATTGCGAATAAAGCTTTATGCGCTTTAAGGATTATTTACTTAAGGCGCTTACTAAGTCTTTACGGCTATAATGTAAATTATGCACATGGATTGTCTTTGCTGCTATAACTACTTTATAATAGCTTCATCTAAACCGAAGGTAGTACCCATTAATATTTGATTTCGATTTCCATGTCCACTTTCAATTGTTTCAATCGAGTTTGGCCAGGTGATTTTGACAAAGCTTAATAAATATGTTACGTTGATGTATTATGGTCATTATCGAAAGTGACGTAACGTTGAAAAATGGCAAGTGACAGATTTTAATCGGAGACTCATAATACAATGTTCATATTAAAAATGTGATTCTCGAAAAGTCATTAATCAGCAATGCTTTCCATAATTCTGGTATTTTTCGCATCGCTTTATCATTATTGCTTGGCGGTGCGGTTACTTTTTTTTTGCGTAATGCAAAACCATGAATCTCTTCGCCAGAAAGAAACTCCGCGATTAAGACTTAATTACGCGTGTAATTAATCATAAAATCGATTTTTCTTTTTCATGGATTATATTGAAAAATTTTCTTTTACCGATATCCATTACCACAGCTCACGTACCGGAAAAGAATTTGCGAATTTCACTACTTGTCGCTGCGATCGATCCGCCATGCGCTCTCGCCTCTATATTCTGCGAGATGGACGAGACAAATAGAAAGAGTGCGAAGAGACTAAAATACTATCCAGAATTGTGAGTGATTGGCGAGAACATACCTAATGCTTTAATGGAAATTCGCGAAACTGATGGAAATGGCAAACTTTCGCGCAGCTAGGTGACGGAATAAATTTTGTCCATTCCGGTTAAGTGGGTCGCTCTTAGCCGTAGTAGGAATTTTTGGAAAAAAAAATAAAAAGTAAAAAAGAAAGGGACGAGATGAAATGTTAATTAAAACGTCCTGCCGTCATCTACGAGGCTCGATGTCGCGTACAGGAATCGATGTCAATTTCATTCCAGATCGATTAATCGTTTCATCCATCCATTCCTGCTGGATGGCTCTTGCAAAAAGGTGCATCCACACATTGCACACTAGTTTAGTAAAGCAGCATTTAATATACCAATCACTAAGAATTCATTTTGATTTTAATCGGTGATTAATAAAAATCTCAGTCATTGGTATCGTATCTCAAACTACCCTTGAACTCATATTCGTATCACTCAATCATTTGCAGTACAGTGACACGTCGGATTAACGGTAAAATAAATTTTGGTTAAACAGCTGGTTAAAGAGGGTTTGCATTTAAAAAAATGCAGAAAAGTACCAAAAATTAATAACAAGAAAATGTGAAAGGCTATCTATACATATGAATTATTAATTCAATTTATTATATATATATGTATATATGTATATATATACACAATATTTTTTTAAATTACAGATTTAGGTACGTTTCACTTGGGACTTAAAAAAATCTCTTAGCTGACAATTTTGGATACCCGGTAGTCAATCCTGACTTTCCGTGTTCAGAGAATCAAGTGCTTCCAGCTATCTTCGTCCCCGTAGGGGCTATTGGGTATTATCGATTATTCTTCAGGAACGTCACTCTCACGGTTTCCCAAAGGAGAACGTTGCGAACCCACCGAGTCTTCGTTTAACGACTTTGCTGACACAAGTTTCCCTTATAATAGGTCCCGTAATTAGGGACCCTTATGAATTACCTGATGTCCCACGTCAATATTATCATGTCCCTTAAACGGAACTTCACCGAGTTTTAATTTTTATCACTTATACGTGGAAAAGCAATTTCTCAGCCAGCACTTTGCAAAATTTCCCCTTTGCTGTTGGAGCGCAATATTCGTCGCTGCGGGAAGTATTTTTCAGGGTACATACAAGGATCAAGGGAGTAGTAAGATCCTGATGCTGACCCTCTAAAATTCTTCTGAAAATAAAACGAAAAAAAATAGCATGTATAACCCGTCTTTCTCCTCAAAGGCATTTCTTTGCTGTGTTTTGTACATCCGGTTGCTCTTTGAAAATCCCATAAATTTTTCCTTTGATTTAAAGGGAAAGGAAAAGTAACGCACCTTTAAAGAGAATACAATTGGTGCGAGGGAGAGAGGGAGGGATCGTTTGACAAGCGAAAAATACTTGTATGATAAAGGAGAAAAGATTCGCATCACGGAGGCTGCGAAGCCACGATTCTATTGGAACTTTGTTCACGTTCTTGGCATACGTGCCGCAAAAGAGTTTCTTGTATTGCGCAATATTTCCATAAAATTCAAGTGGCTCTTTATACGACGCGACGAGGGGTGGTATAGGAGGGTAAGAAGGGAAAGGTACGATTACGCGAAACTTTTTAGCTCGATTTTATGAACCGGCGAGTTATGAATTTTCCATAAGTGGTAATAAGTTCGCGAACGTCAAAAGACTCGGAGATTTATTTTTTTGTGTTATCAACTAAAAAGAAAATCGATACGATAACAAAGTGATATCAACTGATTTCTATACAGTATACATTTTCCCGGTACGTAAATATTTATCGGTATGAGCCAGCCCTTAGGTATTCTTAAGGTTAAAGTATGCTGGGATTTCACGTTTATTTTTTTTTGCAAAAATCATGCTTATGGGATTTCGCGAAACGAGGAAGGACCAGCAGACGAGATAATATTTTTAGAAATATTTTGCAAAAATACTCGACGATTTTTCCGATCTCGTTTGGATAATTGGACCGGGGATTAATTGATTTTGGGGAGGCTCGACTAGGCGTGACTTTCCTTCGTATATTAATCGGTTAATTTACGTAGGCAATTCGCAACGATATTACAGTGTATGCTCTAGTTCATATATACTCTATAGAATATGATAGGGGAGAGCAGGTATATATGTACCTCGTAATTGAAAAATAATGAGGCGCCCTGTTGCAATTAGTAGAAACATCGGTGATGGAGGGGTAGGGTGGGTACGATATGACCTATATATTTCTACTCTGAGAAATTATGCAATCTTCTTCGCATCTCCGTGTATAATTAAAAATATAATTGTGGACCTGGTCCAGCCTTGTCTGAAACCATCATCGACCCTGGTTGCCCTCCTCGGTTTGAACGCTTTTCTCAAAACAACCCCCCGCCCTTAATAACCGTAATTCCATTTAGCCGCGTGTGTATTATTGCCATGGAGGGAGGATCCGCACCCCTGGACCTTTATTACAGGTCGTGTTAGACTTTTTAAAATTCCAGTCGGAGGACCTCAGAAGGTTAGGAAGTCGAAGAGTGAATTAGAAGGTTAAAGCGCAAATAAAATCAGCCCTAACTTTTATTCCTTATATCGTTAAATAGTGAGGGTGGATAGGTGGCATAGAATTTTATGTACCTTCTGCGTATACAGCAGTGCCAGTAAGACTCGGCCGTCTTGGAATCGTAATCAGGAGATATGAATGAATTTGACGTAGGCGTGGCATTTGGGGATTTGATGATTGAATTTTGATAAGAGACGCGGCCCTCTAATCAAAATCTTGTAGGATTTGACACGTTTATCACGTAGGGTGAATTTCATTATTTTTTCATTCGATAAAATTTCCACGTACACCGTGTCTGCTTTCTGATTAAAGTTTCCCGAGTACATCGGACCAAGAACTATACGAAAGAAGAAAATTGCATTGTCTACAAGCGTGTTAGGTGAGACGATCTTATTATGCATTCTTGGCACTTGGATCGAGCATTTGAAAGTTCTGATTAAATTTAACGAATAGCCAGTAGAGGTATCAGGTATAAAGTATTCGAAAGGATTTTCGTCGATACACGATTACCTATAGCGTGCGAATTATATTTTAATCAGAAAAAAATATTTATTTAATCATAAATAATTGATTTATTCCTCCTGTTAAACGTATATCGTGCTAAATTCAACTGCAAAATTCACGCTCGTCAGATAATCAGCGAGTCTGAAAACGTTCGACTTTCATCTATATATATAAACTTGATGAACTCTGTTACGACAGTGCAAACGGAGTATCGGAAAATGATTTCCATTCGAATGATAAAATTCAAGTCTCCCGGTTACAGTTTTAGCTAGGGGAGCCGCGAAAATGTAACCGTAAAATCGCCACCGTTTCGCGAAACGGCGGGATCGCACTGCAGGCCAGTATAAGCGCCGGCTGTGAAAATAAAACGATATCCAATATTATCGAAATTCAACCTGACCTAACCTAACCGTTATAATGCACCGAAATACCGAATAATTTTCAGTATTTTCGACCCTCAACGTACATAACATAATCACAGCGATCATATTTGTATAGAAGCAAGTACTTTAACGCTCCACATGTATGTAGACGTAATTCAGTAACGATAGTTCCATTGCGAATTTTCCGCACGATTCGCCCGATTAGTTTTACCTCGGAAGGTACACCTGGACGTTGCAATACTCGAGCGCTGAACGTTAACGGGCAAGTAACGTTAAGCGAGGTCGAACGGCGGCCCATCAAGCGCGTGTCACGTGGTCACTGTTAGCATAATAAATTATGCGACCTTTGCCAGGTTACCTGCATACAGAGATATACCTGTAAGCATCGGATTATATACCACCCGGTATATGGTAGATATAGGTATGCGAGCGCGCAATAACCATAAACCATTTATTGGTTGTTCCGGGTAGAACCGTAGATAATGCAGATATGTATATTTGCGGACGTTCCCTTCCCCCATCCCCAATATAAGCATACAACGCCAATTGAACATGGATTCGATCAATCAACGTTAAACACCCATCAGGCAGGACGCATAGAAACGTCGATGCTGACGCGGCGTCGTGTACGAATCCACCCACGTGTTTGTCGTATACGTTAAAAAATCTTTGTGATTGTTGCGACGTTTACAGGGAAGAAAAAAAATTTCAAAAATTTAAACATACCATTTTGTACGGGAACGGGAAATTATGTATATGTAAATTTGCAATTTTATTTCTTGTTCTAAATCAGGTAGGACCGCGTCAGCAGTCATATGGCTTTATCGCGGGATTTTAATCAGTGTCATATATCCAATCGCGCGGAGTCTGTTACGCTGGAAAATGTACCTGGGGAAACTTATGGCTGCTGCAGTCGCGGACACCGACTAGTGCAGTTTCGCGTACAGCGTAGGTTAGGTTTGAAAAAGTAGTCCAGTGCAAAATCGTATAACTCTGCATATGCTCGTATGGTAACGGGTACTGCGTATATAGTCGTATAAAGGGGAATTTCGAGGTACGTTTGCGCTTTTAAATTCTGAAGGGAGCTTTGCGTCAGGTAGTTGGAATTATACCAGTCGAGCATTGTGCTTTATTTGATACTAGACGCTCTAGGCTGAAGTCGTTAAAATTCAGTGGTATTATTGCATTAGCTTTCTACGTTATGATATACTTAATTCGTATAGAACAAAAAAATGAACTTTGTGGTAGCTCGTATCGTTTGTCCCGGAGCAACATTGCCAATTGCTCTACAGCCATTGTAAAGCTCCCTCATAGCTATTTATACAATACATACGAGTAACTATTCATTGCGTCGTCGAGCAAAAGTTCAAACCAATAAATTGTATTTCGCGGTTCGCGCTGCTCGTCGCGGAAGAATGCAACGTACCTGAAATAATAGATTTCATTTCATTGTGAACGCCGTCCCTTATATTTGCCGTTGGAAGCCCCGGTTGTTGCTCCACTATAAATATTAAAGTTAAAACCAAAATTCATGAACGGGAATTCGACGTTGTTCGGGATAGTTTTTTTTTTACGTAAATTCGCAAAGTCTCCAAAATATCACAGCTATCGAGTGGCTGCCGTGGTTACGAAATTTTTTCACTAAAAAATATCAACACCCAGTATACTAGGTATATTGCAATTCATAGACGTTATTCAGAAACACAAATGCGTTCGGTATTTACTTTTTTACCTCATCAGCAAAAAAAAGTCAAGACCGCAACTGTATTATGCCGTAACACAAGAACAAAATTGCAAACCAACCTTTTACCACCTGCTTGCTCACTGTATTTCCAGGTGCGAAAGTGCGGCCACTTACGTAATCACACTTTCGTAAAGCAATTACTTCCTAAGTTCATATGATTATTATTTCGTCGGTATACAGTGCGTAAGTGAAAATTTACGTTATGAAAATAAAACATTACTTCAGATGGATGAGTCGAGTATAAAAAACGGCGTCTACGTAGCTTATAAAGGGATGAAATTTTCATGGTAATTCGAAATTCGCTTGGGTATATTTTTTCGGCTGTACTCGTGTCAGAACCATGAGGGTAATTCCTGTCTACCTCTTACCTACGCATACGTGCAGACACGGGTAGAGTACGCAATGTATATACAAGGACGGGAATAACGTCGAGAAACGTCAAAGAATGTCATGAAAAATTAAAGCACGTGTGTTCGTTACCACGTGGGGTGGTGAGACGAGGAACTTTTCACGAGCGTCGAAAATTCGTTTAACGGTCTAGAAGCCCGCGAGGTTGAGCAAGAGAAGTTGGTCGTGACGATAAATAAAAAGTGGCAGGACTCATACGCTATACGAAGAAATTAAAAGCTTGGGAATTATACATAAAGTCGTCCGTAAAAAAGTCGTAGTACCGGAGAAGCGAATTTTTCATCAACAAGTGTAATACGTGTGTCTGTAGAGAAAAATTTCATATTCACCAAGATATATAACGTAGGTATTATTATTATTAAATTAGTAGCTCTTCTCTGTCATTAATGATATTGCCGCTGTGCTTTATCAGTGGAAAATATAGCTAGTACGTTATAGCAATACGGTAGTAGTATACTCTGTTGTAATTGGAAATTAGTAACTGTTCTCGTGATTAACGCTGCCCTACTTCGTCTCGGGGTGTTGGTGAAGTTAGTAACTTTGAAGCCGCCGTAGATAACAGTTACGTTATAAGCGTGACGTGTATAGGGTATAGGTGTTCGTACTGGCTGTAAAAACTAAGCAGTATTTATCGTTTACTTAGTGGACACTGGCGTACCAGTTACATGAAGTTGTGCCATTATCTAAATGACTATATATATATATATGCCATAGGGGGGTGCGGTGGTCGTAGGTAGTTGGTGTCTTGTACTATGATTATTATTTTACAGGAAATTCCCATCGCCTTATCAGGAAGCCAAGTGCAGTTTAGTACCTTGAAAGTTGAAGGAGGGAGAAGAATCGATATTTTCATCGAGAAGATAACATCGAAGCCATCGATCAGTGGAATTACTAGAAAAGCCAAAGACGGGAAGCAAATCATGTCGTTAGGGAGACGATTGATTTCGTTGGATTTTACTTGTATGCTATAACTTTTTTCATCCCTTATCTTTTCTTCCTTGATCAATTACTTTATCTTACTTAATTAAAGCATCGATATCCACGTGGCGTAACCAACTTCGATTCCTGTAATATCGATCATCTCGTATTATTATCGATGATGATTAAATTGTTCGACGGACTTCGAAGGTTAGTGCACCTATCAATAATATACGATCGATAGATCAATTTGTAATATGGTTGTAAAGTGTCTTTTCGATGAAGCATTGATATCGAAATGTTACTTTCAGATCTGGGTTTGGTTAAGATGCAACATAAGTGGTGAGGACGCCGAGTGAAAATAAAGAAGGAAAAATTGGGAAATAAAGCAGCGCGGAAGAGGAAGAGATGGTGGCTGTAACGAGGAGGAAAGGTTAAAGGCGAATCCAGTAAGGATAGAGACGATTCTGCGGGGGAAGGAAAAAGGAAGTGGCGGAGCACGAGAGGACGAGAGAAAGATGGCAAAATGGGGAGGTAACGCTAAGGCAATATCACAGTCGACTAGCACGAGCCATCCCGGCATACTAAGCGGCCTGGAGTGATTTTTAAAACAGAAGACGAACGCCCGTGGGAATTTTAAATAACCGACACGGGGAGTCGAGTGAGCGCCCGTGTCAAGGAACCGAGAAATATTCCAAGCGAATAGATTCGAAGGGGAGAGTGACAAGCCGGGAAATTGGAAAATTGAACTCGAACTCTGAAGTCAGACAATTCTTGGGGTTTGGGGATGAAGGATGACGGTGTGGATAAAAAAGGACGGATTTTTGTCTGGCCTAGAGACTTTTACCGAAACGTCCCGCGTCTCCCTTTAGTATCTTGCGTATTGGTTGGACCCGTCAACGAGAAGCTCTGTGAGATCTTTGGGGGGCAGAAGGGACTTTATTCCTCTTATTGTCAGACAATTTTCAACCGTTTAACGATAGGGTGGTAGGTGGAGCAATTTTTGAAAATGAACCAGTCATTTTTATCTGACCTTTTTTTTATGCCTTTATGAACCCATTTTACATCAGCCTTCGCGTCCATGTAAATGGCTCCGGTATTGGCTTATGCCAAAGGACTGGAGTTGGGCATGAGAGAGTCGAAGGAAACTTTTTACTTTGAAACGTGAATGGCATTGCATTGCATCTTGTAACTTGTACTTTCTCGTGCGAAAGCAACCAAAGGAGTACGGTATTACGATGGTAATGAAGTATTGAAATTCCCTTGCTCTAGATAACTTTTTGTGCCACTTACCCACATGGTAGAGATTTCAAGATTTTTCTCTATACTACTGGTGTAGAAATGTAAAAAAATATTGCGGAATGACTAATTGTTGTTTCTTTTAATTAGATCCTAACTTATATTAATTTTACTTTAGTCCTTCAAATTAGTACTCATTTGTATACTGTATATGACATTATTTCCGTAATTTTAATAGAATAGTCCGATTGTACCATTGAGATTCTTGAGAAATAATTGGAATCATAAAATCTCAATCGTACGCGATAAAATCATGTTATTAAACAATATCTTGAAAGCGCACGTGTATTTAGTAACGCGGTCTAGTATTATTGTATCCCAATGCGATTTATCAACGTAATAAATATCGAAATAGCTCTAGAGAAATTCTCGATTCAGTATTGTACGATAACGACTGCTCGTATTATTGGTACGTGCGAGAGGAACGATATTTAACCAGCAGAAAATCTGTATAACAGTCGATTGGTAAACGCGGGTTGGAAAGTAAACGTAGCGAGTGATTTAGAAACGTATCGGTTGGCGTAAGCGATAGGATCTCCGATTTACATTCGGCACAAATGACAAACGTAAATATTACTGCAAACGACTTTCGGTCGCGATGAACGGCAAATTTTCTACGTAGACTTTCCACTGCGCTTGAAAAATAATATAGCACTGTACAGCTCTGTTTCCTAGATGCTTTATGGGTTATAATTAACTAAACGAGTATATGCCACCGTCATTCGTATTTCTATAGAATACATCAATAACGAACGCGGACTGCACGAATGTAATCCCAATATGGAATTATATGTTTTTGAATGAATTATGCGATAGGAAATTATTCGACGATACAAAGCATTGCTTGTTAAAATGTTATTCTGTATGTAATCCAATTTCTCAGTCGACGTATGTTGCATCGGAGTTACTCTGAATGGATTCTTTTAAAGATTAATCTCTTTCAAGTAGCACAGAGCACGTGATCCCTTGTATATTCCTGAAGAGCTTTTGGTAATATGGAAATATGAAAGATTTCACGAAATCGAGAAATAAAATGAAGAAGATAACAGGGAAGAGGAACGTTGATCCATTCCTATAAAACATTTAAAAACAAAATCCACTGTTATTCAAAATTCCAGCCATCTCTTGAATTCCGGAATATATAATTCTCGGAAAACGTGTAAAGAATACAAAGGCAACTCAACTTTTATTTTTTTTTCTTTACAGGCAAAAAAGCATAAAACAAAGGCTACGATACCATTGCGCACGTAACACCGAATTCTTCAAGCACAAGCACAAGATTCTTCTCAACGTTGGTGAGTGCAGTCATGAGAATATACAGGTATAAGTAAAATCAACCCTTAGCTATCCTATACAATATAATAATCTACCATCATCGTGTGTATCATTTCAATGGGAAGTTAGTTGTCCGTCCAGTTCCTATCCAGAGGCGAGAAAAGCTCTCTTCTCGCTAGGTGTAAATATACCTAGAACATTGAGGTTGCTGGAAGTAAATTTTCATAGGAGTTTTCGAAACTGGGTTAGGATTTGAATTTAAACGGTACACGGCCATAGCAAACGCTGCCACCAGATATGTTTAAGTGTGCATATATATCACAATGGTATATAGCATAGTCAGACAGCAGTGCATATAGACGAGAAAGTTTGAGCCCTCTATAGCCACAGGATAAACTCGTAGCGAGTAATCAAATTAGTTTTTAAGCTCTAAAATCTACGCCCTGGTATATTTATAATTCAATCAAATCATTCAAATTTCAATTCTATGCATAAATGATATCTGGGATATTTGTTTGACATTGAGCATAGCTATCATTGGATCTAATAATTTCAGATAATCTTGAGGCTCGAACGATAATCATTTTTCAAGCTCTGTCTTTTTTTAATCAAAATCGAGAATTTGGAAAATTCAAGTCTTACTCTGTTCATGGTAATAATTACGTTCTCTGACAAAGTCTCCACTACTATTATTCCGGCTAGGGTGGCTATGAATATTTTATGCTTCGGAAGATGCCTTGGGGAAAGAATGAGAGGACTGTAAGAGGATATTGCATCGTAATTAGTTCGAATAGAGTATAGATACTCCTGTTCTTAGATTTTCGTGGAGCTTTCGCTTTGTCTCTTGCAATACTTACTGGCACTTCTTCCGGTTTGAATACCGTGGATTATCGAGCGCAGTGTGTACCTTTGAACTTAGCGATGAAGTGAGATTACGTTGAGATTTTTCCGAGTCGACGGAACTAGCTGTTAGTTTTTCATCTTATCGTACCGGGTAATTGACGTGTACTTAACCTTAAGCAACTAGACCAGCTTACGAGATGAGTTTATTTTTAAAAAAATTATCTTTTCAAAGGATAAAAGTATCTGATGAGCAATCCAATTATTTACGATCTTTAAGAGAGAAAGAAGAATTTAAGTAAAAAATATGGATTCCGATAAATATAGGTGGAAAGTAACGACGCGAGAGGGGCAGCGTGGAATCGAAGGAAAAGTAAAAGATAAAAGTCACGGTAAGAGGGTCAAAGGTGAATGAAACGGTCTTTACCGGATAGCAGCAATCGGCAATATTTCCCGATTTGGCGACCCTAGCCATTTCCACTGTCGGGAGTGAACTATTGCTCTTGAAAAGGGGCAAATGCGTTACCCATGAAAGCCAGTGTATAAAATCCATCCGACTCTGCCGTTGATTTCCCGCACTCAGCGTACCAATAAAGCGGAAGAAATACTCGGTGACTTAACGCGATCATTTAGCTCCCGTCTGTGTCCCGTCGATGGACAAACCGAAAGACAAGAGATGCTGGGACGTGGACCAGTAGTAAGATTCTCCGCATGATTTACTCGCAATCTCCTACCAGCTCGGCCTACCTAGAACACCGTATAATATTATCCTCCCCCATAAGACCCACGTGTCAACATTGCTTAAGAATGAATTCAACGGCGTCGGCGTCGTGACGCCTTCCTCTCCCTCTATCTCCCAGAAGACCCTCGTTTCTTTAAAGCCATAACCAGCAGCTCCTTTATGCCTCCTGAAAAAGCTCATGCATGCTAGGGACAAAGCACACCGTCCTCGAGGGACTTCTACCCCCGTAACAGTAACCACGCATTCTCAACTTTTTTTTTTATCAGGTTTCTCCTTTCTTGAACTTTTACTTTTTTCTTTCCTGCTCTTATCAGCATATTCTTTCAGTTTACTCCTGCCTTTTCTTGCCCTACTATAACCGCACTGCATCCTACAGTATGGTATAGTATGAGGTACGTACATTGTGTAAACCCCATTTCCCTATTGCAGCCTTTTTTCTCTATATACATCCTAGCTACGAATGGCTGCTTCGGGATCTCCTTTATTTTTATGCTCCTAATAGCGTCAAAATTTATTACGCCCGCGCACCGACTAATGGGGCCAACAGCCACGCGGCTCGGGAGGGACGCGCGGGACGGAGTTAACCTGATGTTCACCTCGGTGAACTGTGGACATTATTCTTCGGTCGCAACCCTGACTAAAAAGTGGGTACCCATTTTTAAAGGGCGATATCGCGCACCGCAGGATACGCCGGAGGCACCGAGACCTCTTCCGCAACGGGCGTAGTCAGACATTTTGCAAAAGCTCGTACCGAAAATTCCTGGGGTTTTATGGTTAAATACCATGGAGATAATGGCAGCTGAAAATTGCTTTTGGAGTACTGAGACGTTTATCTAGGTATATAGGGGTAGTAGTAAGATAGTAGATAAGATTAGGCAGTCGTTTGTTAATTAGTAGAATTAGTGTACTGTGTAGAGGGGGCGGGTGGTGGGGTGGTAGGTGGGGGAGGGGTGCGAGGAAGGTCGAACGAAATAACAGATAAATCTGAAATTGACAAGCGAATTCTGTTATCATGAAGTCACGAAAAGGATGACTATTGGATACTGTCTGGATGCTGTCTTTTTATTTTTTTTTATATACATATATACGCGTCAGCCACCGTCGCGACGTCTCGAAGGTATACGTACGTGTAAGGAAATTTAAATCTGCGAATGGGCTGTGTCTGAGATAAGTTAGATTTTTTGTTTTTACTTTTTCTTTACTTCTTTGTCCTATTTTTTTTTATACTGCGAGTTTTTATTTAGAATAATTTTTTTGTACGTTTTCAACCCGCCACCATCGTGTTCCATTGCCATGCAGATGGCATCCCTGGTGTTCGTGGCGTATAGTCTAAAATGTCATTTCTTACGAGGGCTTTTACATAAAGCAGCCAGATTTAAAATGTATGAGGCGTGTCGTACGACACAGCGATATTTTATTCCGAAATTTCATCCCGTAACGTTGCCGAGCATTAAAATCCGATAATGCGTCGTGAAAAGTTCTTACTCCGTCTGGGTTTCAGATCTGAAATTTAGCTACGTCTATATATATAGCAGACGTCGTTTTGTCATTGGCAAGAATAAGCGGCAATGAAGTTTGTCTCAATGAAAGAACTCTAGTCGAGTGCGTTTTGCACTCGAATTAATAATTGATTTGCTACTTTATATCCACGCCTTTCTATACGTATAAGCGATCTCGTAGAAAAAATATTTTCTTTTTTACAAAAATTTAAATCTCACCGAGAGCTTACCGATAAATCTTGATGAATTGATTATTTGAATAATTAATCGATAAATAATTTTATCAACCTCGACGTTTTGACGAATTGATAAAGTTCAGCAAGTCGACGGCAGCTGTCACTGACAGGGATGAAATCGGTTGGGAAGTGGAAGGACGAGAGAAGGAGCGAGAGAGAGAGAGAGAGGGTGAGAGAGAGACAGAAACGTGAAGGAAATCCATTAAACCGTACAAGTTCAATAGTGGCGCACGGTAAAAACGTATAAGGCAGAGAGGAGTGTCAGTGCCATAAAAGTTAATGACACGTGAGGGGAAACGCACGTGTGTCAGGATGGAAGACATTGACGACATATTAAAATGACATCGTGTAATCCAGGAATTATTGTGAACCGATAAACCACCTAATAACCCGCAGAAAGCTATTGGAAACAGCATAAAGTCGTCCATGAATTTTATTAAGTGAAATCAACAAAATTTTAGATTTTATATTAAAAAAGATTTGAGGCGTTGAAAATAAATAGTCACCAGCATGTCACTAGATACGTCAACGTTCTATACTTTTCATTAGGGATCTAGGGATTTTTTAAATAACAGATAATTTCTCTGTCAACGAAAAATTGTATTGTTAGTCAAGTTTGCAATATACATAGTCTCTCAAGCGCGTGGGGGCGATGCTCGTATTGTTCGTATGTGAAACGTAAGAGAAAGAAAAAATTAAATTATAAATAACGAGTTCACTTTTATTTCAGAGCGAATGCACACATATTCCATCCTATCCAACTAGAATGCATTGCGAAGATTTGGTGGAAAAACGAAAAAAATAAAAATAATCGTACCCGCACATACGTTAAGGCAGATTACATTTTCAGCGGTCAGATTGGACCGTTCTGTCCAGTTGAATTTATTAAGCGCACTTACGCGTACTACCTATCTACCCAGCCCATATCCACTGGCTATCCTATTCGTTTTCGAAAGCGTACAGATACGCGAAATTCAAGCGGAATTCCGCAAATTTGGAAATCGTGGCAGAAAATTAAACTGCTTCAACTCGTTCTCAATTGGCGATGTCGCGCCCGGCAGTGCTTGTCAATATTTATCGTCTTGGTGTCTGCGCTTAACGTAATCAGTGTGGAAATAAATTTCGTTTGCAATAAGGAAAAAAAATGGACGTACCTTACGTTGGTATAAAGAGTAAAACGAGTTAGATAATAAAAATCTTCAATCCTCAGCATCCCGATTTATCTCAAATTCATTTCACGTAGTAATGTAGTATCAATAGTTGGCGTCAAGTGCAATAGAAAAATCCACGGGTTTCTCATATACTCCCGTATGTACTGTAGGTGGATACACACGTGAGCGACAGGAAATTTACGGCGACGTCTATGCAGAGGTGGTGGCCATTTCGAAATCGTCGTCTCGCATGTTGGTTATCGTAAATAAAGATAAAGCACCTTTCTCAGTGACGTATAGGAAGCTGATGTTTTACGAGCAGATACCTACGTTCGTGCATATGCCAATAAGTGGATAGCACTCCGGTTGCACCAGACACGCTGGATGTCGGAAAAGAAAAATTGTCGTTTCAGGTAAACTTGAAGATATTAATAACCGAATATATTTAACGTACCCAGAAGGGTATAAGCTAAAAAAATCTGCACACGACGTGCTGTGATTCGTAAATTAAATTTTTTTCATACGTAATAATAACAATATCATATAAATAATAAAAATACAAACAGTAACGCGAATAATTCCACGTATAAAACCAAAATCCTCAAAAATTCAATCGCATCTCTCCAACTTGGTTTACCGATCGTTTATCAATTTCAATGCATTAAAATGCATCGCTCCATTGCGTACGTGGCTGTGTCTCTACGCATATGGCATATTCGTGATATATATGTATATATATAAAAGTTTACGAATCGAATATGGTATCCCATTCGATTCGCGGGTGAGTTTGCCGCATCGTTGCGGCATGTTACGCTTTACCGTTACGTTACGGTAACGTAACGTTAATCACAATTTATGCGACAGTCATTGAAAGCCATCGAACCGATAACGATTTTCAAGTGTCTCATTAATAATAATGATAATGACAATTTGAGATTGCACCCCACAAATGTCTATCGTGCGCTCTACAAGCGTCCATTGTATATGATAAGGGAGAATTTATTCGTTATGTATGTATGAATTTATAATTAGGCTTATTTAAATAAAATCATTTTCAGTCTCCCGCGTACAGGCACATTATAAATACCTGTAAACCAGTTTCCAAATCGATTATCCGTAGATCTTAGACTTTCTGCGGGAACAGAATTTCTGGCAAAATTGCCAACCCTTCGTTACATATACATGTGTTATTCTCCCGCTTTTAGGTATTTAATTATATGTATAGTGAAAGGAAACAGAAATTAATTTTTAACCCAAAATGACAAAATTTCTATCGACGCGATTATGTCCTATAGTCAACTAAGTAGTACTCGCGCGTGATAACGATTTTGTGTAAAATTTCCATAGATTAAATTTCCACTGCAAAAAATTAGTCCATCGTTACTCATATAAGATAATCAATGAAAATCTCAATTGAAATTCCTGGCAGTTATCGTTCGCCTGCACATAAATCATTATAACGCTGATTAAATCGATTTTATCACTGTACATTATAAGTCCGTAAAATAAAAATATTTAATCCATAAGTACCAAAGGTATCAAAATCACCGTAAAAGTCAGTAAATCCATATCACATAGTATTTATATCCACAATCTATTGTAAAGTGATACTTGTTTCTCTCGTTGACTGTACCCAACTTTTATTAATAATCTTAATCAAATATATATCAATGTCCGATAAACATGTCCCATTGGTGAAAAAATCCTCTTTCGAGCGTCCCTGAACGTCAGGATGTACAGTCCAGGGAAAGGTAAACTTCGAGCACAATTTCGGAACGAGCAACAGTGGCAACCATAAACATACTGGAACTTCCCTGGCAGCCATTACTATTTCGATGGGTCGCCGTACGGTCTCAATTGTCTCTGGTTTCGAGATTGTTCGGAATCCAGGAACGTCTTTACCGGCATACGGAACTGACCTACGTCTCCACCCGATGCTCAGGAGCCCCAAGCTTTCACATTTCGCGAGTACTTTCGGGGCAATACGTTCCACTTGCTAAAAAGCGACGCGACGCCTGTAGGCGTCCAATGCACACCCACGTGTCTGGATAGGTGGGTAGGTTGGTTACCGGTGACGTCATTCCCTATAAATATCCACAGAAAAAGAACTGGCTCTGTGAACTTGGCAAAGTTTGGTAAATGGGCTGTCTGACGAATTTCCTACGACAACTGCTGGAGGAATTACTTCTACGCCGAAGTAAATGAACACATTCATTCGCGTCTTCTGCCTCTCTTAAGAAAATTAAGTCGAGACGACGCTAAACAAATTTC